>CM044009.1:15543369-16113369 GCA_024085815.1 Flaveria linearis | reverse complement strand
AGTTGGGAGAGCGCGATCGTCTTGCTGCTATTATCGGAGACGATACGCCGTGGAGACGTCTTTTTGAGATCGCATTCTTACCGTCCCACCGTGAGCTGGTAGTGGAGTTTTTATCCACATTTACATATATTCGTCCAGATGAGATGGAGGAGGACGATGAGCGATCGGAGATTTCTTTTACGCTTTGTGGACATGCACATCAGATGTCCATTGAGCAGTTTGCAGTTGTCTCGGGGCTTTATTATGAGCCGGAGACTGTTATCCCTCTGTTCACTGAGGGTATTACTGAGATGGAGGAGGGCACATTGAGAGAGTGGTGGCCTCAGATTGCCGGAGGTCCGTTTCAGAGGACTAAGGGCAGGGTCACCGGCATTCGAGATCCTCTCATCCGTTATCTGCATCGGATGATCGCCACGTCCATCACGGGACGTGGCAAGAGTCGGGAGTGGTGTACCATTCCCGACTTATTTTACTTATACTGTTTGATTACGGGGACCAGGTGTGACCTGGCGAGATGTTTGGCGGAGTATTTTGCGTCGTATTATCATCGCCAGGAGCGAGGAGCGGTGTACGGCGGCGCGTCGTTGATTGCCCGATCTTTAGGTTATCTTCCTCGGCATCTTGGTGACGTGTCTCCGCCGATCGAGCCGGTGAGATTAGATCGTCGTACGCTATTCGGCATGCGTATTATACGCCAGTTTCCGATTGGCATACGATTCTCTCTTCGAGCCGGGAGATCTGGCAGCCGACACCAGTTCAGCAGCTCGACATTGTCGATCCACTGCAGCAGCACGGGCAGCCGCATGATCAGCCACCACCCGACGAGCAACCACATGATCAGCCGCCTCCTCAGCCACATCAGCCGCCTCCTCAGCCTCAGTTCCCGCGACATATTTATAGAGAGGTGAGGCTACCTGCACGTGTGGAGACATTGTTGCAGGATATGTCTAGGAGCTTACGGCAGCAGAGTCGACGGCTCGATCGCGTTGAGGATCTGATGGAGTGGCAGGTTCAGTCAGAGATTGCGCGGCGTTCTGGTACTGATCCTCCGCCGTTGCCACCGCCTCGAGATTACCCTGACTCCCCGTAGTTTTGCATTGTAATTTTTATTTTGTTATGTAATTTAAAAAGTTTGTAAATATATTATCAGTTTATGTTTATCTTTTATGTTTATTATCAGTTTATGTTTATCTTTGTAAATATATACATACATACATACATACAGACATACAGACATACATACAGACACACATACATACATACATACATACATACATACATACATACATATATACATACATACATACATACATACAGACATACAGACATACAGACATACAGACATACAGACATACAGACATACATACATACATACATACATACATAAATACATACATACACACATACATACAGACATACACACATACATACATACAAACATACAGACATACATACAGACACACATACATACATACATACATAAATAATTTTAATTCAAATTATATATATATTAAAAACTCAAAAAATTAAAAAAAACATATACATATATAAACTATACGCCGCGTATAGACCCATACGCGGCGTATAGCTCCTCCACTACAGTGCTCTTGCGACCACGTATAGTGCTCATGCGACCAATTCTTTTGCACTATACGTGGTGTATGGCTCCATACGCCACGTATAGGTGGTGTCATATGTACTTTTTGTACCATGTACGATTACAAGCAACGTATGGGCTCATACGGGGCAAACGTGGCAAGACTATACGCAGAGTATAGAACCATACGCTGCGTATAGTGCTCATGCGACCAATTCTGTGATCGTGCGGGCAAACACAAAAGTAAAGCAACAGTTAGACGATCTGGTAGCAAAAAAATCGGATGTCCTTTTAAATTAGTAGGGATATACGACAACAAACGTCGTTCGTGGAAATTAGAGGTGCGAAGTGACGAACATAACCATGATCCTGCTCAACATATGGAGGGGCATCCTTTTGTAAGAAGGTTTTCTCAAAACGAATACAATTTGGTGGAGCAGCTTACTGATCAGAACATGGAGCCTCGTAGCATCTTATCAGCTATTAAAAAGCAAAATCCTATAACGCATCAATAACCAGAGACGTATACAACGCTCAATATAAGATAAGAAGTGAAAGAAAAGTCGGTGAAACACCAATGCAAGTCTTAGAAAACCTTTATCTATTAAAAGGTACTTTATTACACCCGAGGTTTTTTTTTCAATAGACTTAATTAAAATGAAGCCTAACTGTATTTGTATCCTCACTTAACAACATCAATTTTCCTTCCTTTTTCTATTAAAAGGTATGTTTATTACACCCGAGAAGATCCCGATACTAATGTCGTAGAAGATATATTTTTTTGTCATCCTAAATCATACGACACTTGGCGTGCATTTCCGCACGTGCTGATGATAGACGCTACATATAAAACAAACATGTACAAGCTTCCGTTTGTTCAGATTGTTGGTGTGACCTCCACACAAGACATTTTGTGTTGCTCATGCGTTTATTAGCAAAGAACGGGAAGATATTTTGAATGGGTGCTTAATAGATTGAAAGATACGTTAAGCAAGTGTATGAGCCGCGCGTCATAATAACAGACAGAGATCTCGCTTTAATGAACGCATGTGTTAAGTGTTTCCGAATGCTTCAAAGTGTTATGCAGGTGGCATATTGATGAAAATATCGCGAAACACTGTAAAGCAAGTTTTACAAAAGATGACTGGAGAAAGTTTAAATATGCATGGGCACGTTTGTGTGAGTCTCTCACGGCGGAGATTTACGAGTATAACTATACCTTCTTTACGAACGATTAGTTGAAGCGAATCGAGAAAGTAAGTTTTTATTATATTTTAATTATGTTTTTATATTTTTCAATATATAATTTAATTATGTTTTATTATTTTCAGAGGTATTGTCATATATAAACAGAAACTGGTTAGAGAGTTACAAAGAAATGTTTGTATCAGCCTGGACTAACTTGAACCGCAATTTTGGCCAACACACAACAAATAGGGTGGAGAGTTAACATGCAAATTTAAAAAGATATCTTAAATCAACAAATAGCTCACTGGATAGACTTGTGGAGTTTGTAGATCAATTGGTGAACGCACAAGAGGTAAATTTAAAAGAAAGCTTTGAGACAAGCAAAATTAAAACCATGAATCATCATAAACTTCCGCTATTTGATTACTTAAGAGGCAAGGTTTCACACATAGCTCTTGATTTATTAGTTGCCGAAAACACTAAATTGCATGTGATGCGCTCTGCAAATGCAACATGTGGTTGTCATCTTTTCACTAGTTGTGGCTTGCCTTGTGCTTGTCGGCTGGAAAAATATGAACATTCTGGTAATAGTCGCTCCATCATTATCATTTTTCTATTAAAGTGACAAATTATGTATTAATTTATACTTTATAATGCAGGCACTAAAATTCCATTAGATGCAATTGACGTATTTTGGACGAAGCTTGATAACATTAAGCCATCATATACGGTGGATGAAAAAGTTGATGTTGAAGAAGAAATGGAACTGGTGAAACAACAAATAATGACACAACCCGCAGCTGTAAAATTAGTTTGGTGGAAAAAATAAAAAAAATTGTGTATCCATGGAAAATAACAAAAAAGCGCCTGTTGTTCAAACAGATATTCGCGGTCGTCCAACGTTAAAGGTTCAACAACAAAAGTACGACACTCAACAAAGTACGTGCGACATGCCGAGACATAGCTCGTTTATTGCGTCTCATATTTCCGGAAGAACAAGTTCAGCTGTAAAGCCCCAGAAGCCTGCCATGCAACGTAGTCGTTCAACGTCATCTAAAGTATCACGGGGTACTAATGAGTTTTCTTCGATTGTCGGAGATCACCAATTAAACAATATAAACAGGTTAAAAAATTGGATTCCGTCAATCTTTCATCAGTATATTTCACGTATACGAGATGTCCGACCCGATGGGAATTGTGGTTTTCGATCAATAGCTTTAGGCTTAGGGTTTGACGAAAATAAGTGGATGTATGTGCGGACACAGCTTTTAGAAGAGTTGGACAGACATGAATTGGAGTACAGAGAAGTTTTCGATACTTTACCCCGGACAGTATAACGAATTACGTCACACCATCGATTGGCAAAGTGTGGAACCTGCACCAGAAGAACATTGGATGATAATGCCGTATACGGGATTAGTGGTTGCTCAAAAGTTTGGGGTTATTCTTCATTTACTAAGCAATAATGGTTGTCAAACATTTTTCCCATTATGGGCTGATCCGAAAACTGTCATGCCTCATCATGTCGTGTCGATTGTTCATGTCAACAACAATCATTTCGTCCACTTTAAGTTAGAAGGAGATTATCCAATGCCAACATTAAGTAATCTTTGGATTCTTAACCGAAGCGTACGTGCTGCAGAATGGGAGATTATGTATAGGATTCGTATCTCGGAATACAACGTAATAATAGAGAATAACCGAGAACCCCCGGCTTATATAATTTATTTTAATTTATAATTTGTAATATGCGAATTATATATTTTTAATTTTAATTTTATTATTGTATTCGTATTGTATTGTTTAAATAATTTTAATTCAAATTATGTATATATTAAAATAAAACTCAAAAAATTAAAAAAAAAATAAATATATAAGCTATACGCCGCGTATGGTTCCATACGCGGCGTATAGCTCTTCCACGTATGGGTCATAAGTCACGTATGGGTATAAAATGTCAAACCCTATACGCCGCGTATGGTCCCATACGCCGAGTATAGGGTATAAACGTCAAATCAACAACATACCCTATACGCCGCGTATGGACCCATACGCGTCGTATAGGGTATAAAACGTTAAATCAACAATGTACCCTATACGTCGCGTATGGACCCATACGCGGCGTATAGGATACAGGGGTGTTGATTTAAAATTAAGAGGTGTCTAAATAAAGGGACCCTTAATTATCTAGTCAGTCATTATTATATGATTAGTAATAGTAATTAGCATATTGCCTTGATTTCCCCCTAAATCACATGACACAAACATTTGCTTAAGAAACGCTTCAACTCTTCTTCATTGTCCCCTTTCACACCCACTTGAACACACTAACTCTTCTCATGAACCCATGATCAGATCTTGATTCTTCAAACCCCAAACCCCAAATCCCCAATTCCCACAATCCCCAACACAATCAATGGGTCACATCAACCTCACATCACCAAACAACGCACCAATCCCCATCGTAAATGGCAGCTTCTGGACTTGATATCAATGGTCTTCTTCGCCATCGTCATCCTCTTCTTCCTCCTCATCTTCACCCCTCTCGGCGATCCCCTCGCCGCCGCAGGCACCCAGGCCTTGATCCGCTCCAACTCCGGCGACCCCAACCACCGCCGTGGGCTCGTTGCGTTGATTGAAGCCGGGAAATACCCGGCGATTGAAGCGTGTGGTGCGGATACAGTGGATTATATGCCCTGTGAAGATCCGACCCGGAAGTATGCTTAGTAGGGAGATGAATTTCTATCGGGAGAGGCATTGTCCGCCGGCGGAGGAGACGATGGTGTGCTTGATCCCTCCTCCTAAAGGGTATCATGTTCCGATTCAGTGGCCTGAGAGCTTACATAAGGTGAGTTTAGTTGCAAAATCTTCAATTGGTGCTTGTTTGATACTTTGATTTGAAATTTGTAGTGTATTTGATTTGGGCTTGAGAATGTGCTTATTTATGGATATAAGTTTGTTATACCGTTGCCTGAGTGGGTACATATGATGTATATCAGCAGTTATGTGGTTTAATAAGGTGGGTTCTTGATGTAGATTCATCATGTTAAAAGATGTATAACACTGTAATATCCCACTCGTAGAGTTATCGTTAATATATGTATACATTGTCTAGATGAATTCTTGTGGATCATAGAAAATGGGGTATGGCTGAACAAGTCCCTACGCGAATTACGTGCTCAAAACTTGTATGATGCGTATTGATATCTATTTACTGGAGAAGTTGATGAATGATTTGTTTTGGAGGGTGTTTTAGTGTTAGAGAGTAGGTCATAACTTATGTCTATCACTTTGTGTGATAATATGGCGGTCTGTAGAAATTGATAGATTCAATGTCGCAATCTTTAAAGATTTGGCTTCTTTTTCTTGACAAGCTTTGATTTTTTTGTCTTGGGGCCGATTTGGTCATGATTCATGTTCTTATGTGTCTTCTTAAGACATGTTAGATAGCATTTATACTTGTGTGAAGTAGGAAGGTTCCCATGCATATCATGATTGTATGCCTGATGAATGCATTTGGTTGAGCTTTGGCATATTTATAACATTATCATGCCTTGGGTCTTAATTTAATGTTATGACAACTACAAGTACACAAAGATTAACGGTGGCCTGGTCCTCTTTTATGTGGATCCATGAGTCGTTTTAAATTTTAATCTTGTTTATATTCTAAGCAGATTATCACAGTAGTCTAGAGTTTACTTTCATCACTAAGTAGTTGAATAATTTACTAATGCTCTTAAACTTGTATAAAGTAGGCAAATTTTTTTGTGTTAATGCTTCATGAAAGTGTTTGCAGATTATTTTATGGTGAATTTGTTGTTTCTCGTTCATGGCCAAAGTAACCATTGTATAAATGTTATGATGTCTGAGTTGATACTTAATACAGTGTCAAGCAGATACAGATTAGTTAATCCTGTCATTTAGTCCTTGTTTAAGCTGTTCTATTGTATGCTTTCTGTCTCTCCAATTAAGTTACTTCATTTTCTTTAAAAATCAAAAGATATTAGAACCTATCAGTGAAATGTGTTCTAAAGACTTATATCCGGCTGTCAATATTTGGGTTCAAATCCTGTCCTCCACTCCTCCTTACTGTTTTAAAGATTTCAGCATCAAACATCCAATATTTTTACGATCTCATCTTCATCATATTCAACATGACAGTTTCCTTTGATCATCATTTGATGTCCTGGACCCTTCATTACTTCCTTTTAACTTCTCGGTCAAATATACTATAAAGCAATGCGATGTATTACTATAGCCTAAAACATATCTTTAATTTGCCTATGTTTCCTCAAGTTTTTGTAAAAATATTCTCTTTGTGTGCAGATATGGCACGAAAACATGCCATATAATAAAATAGCGGACAGGAAAGGTCATCAAGGATGGATGAAAAAGACGGTCCATATTTCATCTTTCCTGGGGGTGGCACTATGTTCCCAGATGGAGCTACGCAATATATCGCCAAACTGAAACAATATATTCCTATTTCTGGTGGGGTCCTCAGGACAGCTCTTGATATGGGATGTGGGGTAAGAATTGTTGTATTAACTCTTTTCTTCCTTTTTAAAATTTTAATTAGCGTTTGGCATGATGGAATTTAAGGAATGGGATGGATCATACTTTAAGGAATATAATTTCTTCAGTTAAGTTTATTTTCATTTCATGGCTAGGGTTGTTTTTTTAGTTTTCAATTCATTGAAAAATCACTATAGTATTTGGTTTATTCATGTAATCTTTAATAATAAATATTTACAAAAGATTTGAAAATTTTAATTAATTTACCTTTTTTGTTAAAAAACAAATGGAAAACTAGAAAAAAACTATTTTTATTATAATTTTGTTTAAACTTAGTGAGCTTTTACTATATTTAGTTTGTATTATTTAGTTCATAGAAAAATCATCAACTTCCATGATTTAATGTATAAACTAGGAATAAAATTTGCATTGCCATTATATATAATAAAAACTTCATATAAAAGGTAATTTCATTCTTACTCAACTGAACATGAAAACAGAAAGTAATGATCTATTCGTTTACTTTTTCTTAGGTTTTTAAATTTTTACATTCTTCTATTTTTTTTTCAGGTTGCTAGTTTTGGAGGTCACCTACTAGAAGAAGACATTTTAGCACTTTCTTTTGCTCCAAGAGATTCACACAAATCACAAATACAATTTGCTTTAGAAAGAGGAATACCAGCATTTGTTTTAATGCTTGGCACTCGCCGACTTCCTTTTCCCGCATCCTCATTTGATTTAATTCACTGTTCACGTTGTTTGATCCCATTTACTGCATATAGTGAGTGTACTTGAACTTATCACTGATAATATGTGTCATGTCATATTATTTTTCTGACAACAGGACAATTCAATTTGCAGATGCTACTTATTTTTTGGAAGTTGATCGGTTACTTCGTCCTGGTGGATATTTAGTAATCTCGGGTCCTCCGGTACAGTGGGCCAAACAAGATAAAGAATGGGCTGATCTACAGGCAGTGGCTAGAGCATTGTGCTATGAATTAATCGTTGTTGATGGGAACACTGTCATTTGGAAAAAGCCCATTGGTGAATCATGTCTCCAGACCCAAAATGAACTTGGGCTCGAACCGTGCGATGAGACTGATGACCCTAGTTCTGCTTGGTTTGTAATTTAAAACTCTTTTTCCTTCAAATAAAAATTTTCTTAAAGGTGGCAAGATGGGTAATGGGTCACTACGAGTTTGGGTTGAATCATGCACTTCTAAAATGGGTCGAGACGAGCCACGTTAAGTTAACCCAAGAATAGTTAATCTCTTAGTTATAATTACTAAAGCAATGCTATTACAATAATAATATAATTTATTAAGTAAATCGTTAGGAGGTTGTATGGAATTAAGCCAAACTTTGGGCGATTTGCAGCATGTTTGACCCATTTGATACGTTCCCCTTTTAGCTAAACTTTTTTTGATTCGACTCATTTGAGATAATATACTGTTACTGATGGCAGGTATGTCAAACTGAAAAAATGTGTGAGTCAGACATCTGCAATTAAAGGGGAAATTGCTGTTGGTGCAATTCCAAAGTGGCCACAAAGACTAAAACAAGCTCCGTCACGAGCCACATTGATTAAAAATGGAAATGATGTGTTTGATGCGGACGCACGCCGTTGGGAAAGAAGGATATCTTATTATAAAAATTCATTAAATTTAAAACTGGGGACTCCTGCAGTAAGAAATGTGATGGATACGAACGCATTTTTTGGTGGTTTTGCTGCTGCATTAGCACAGGATCCATTGTGGGTGATGAATGTTGTTGCAGACCGCAAGCCTTCGACTTTGGGTGTCATTTATGATAGAGGGCTTATTGGTGTTTATCATGATTGGTAACTTATTATATATTGATTTTTGCTTTAAAATGATTGTATACATTTTTTTTATATTTACACAACTTCATATCATTTTTATTGTGCTGTCTCCAGGTGCGAACCTTTCTCAAGTTACCCTCGAACATATGACTTCATTCATGTGGTTGCAATTGAATCCCTCATAAAGGATCCAGTTACCGGCAAAAACAGGTAATTGTTTTTTTTACTACAATCTATGATCTTGTAAATTAATGGTAGCGTATCATGATATTTTTTGAAACTTCTTGTATGGTCCATAGATGTTGGAGAAGTCTATATACTTATTTTGCTTGATTAAATCTCTTAACTTATACAATAGAACAAAAGCATATTGTTTGCATGATTAAACTCTCACTTCTTAACCCACACGTGAGCACATACATGCATAGTACATGGGCACGTTCATTACAACACCAATTTTAAGTAGATAATCACATACGCACTTGTACATAGTGCTTTAAAGATATAGTTTGGGACACCACCTAACCGTCTTATGTATTACAGTACAAGAGTTTATGTTCTCTACTTGAAATTGATTTGTATTTAACAGCCTATATATAATGAAAAGTTCTGTTTTCCCATTATTAGGTCCCTTAACTTGTTAAACAGGAGAATATCATTTAATTTTATTAAACTTGAGGGATTTATGTAGTTTAGGCACTTTTGCACACATTACTTAAATGTGCGGTTTATATGGAGTTTGCCCTATCTTATAATCCCTATTATAGAGTTATGTTAGATATGAATATTTCAAATTATTGATGTATATTATTGGTATCTAATTTAATCGTGGAGATACATCATTGCCCATTTTTATTATGACAAATGCGGTTGATGGTTATTTATACTAATTAAACCTAGATTACTCAACTCCAACAAATTCATTTCTTTCCAACTCCAAAATAGCTGATTTAGATTGCAATGTATAACTTATTGCACTGGATTTGATCATTGCAACACTGATTCTTTTGTTTATGTTGCAGATGTAATCTTGTGGATGTCATGTTGGAAATGGACCGATTGTTACGACCCGAAGGAACTGTTGTGGTTCGTGATTCCCCTGAAATTGTTACAAAAATGGACCAGATTTCTAGTTCCTTAAGATGGAAATCTTCCGTACACGATAAGGAACCTGAATCCCAAGGGAGGGACCGAATCTTGGTTGCCAAGAAAACTCATTGGACATTACCTTCATCGTCTCATTAACACTCATACATTAGATTAATCTTTTAATGTTATTCATCAGAAAGTTCTTGTATGCATCAATGCACAGGCTTTCTTATTCGTCTTTAGGTTGAATCTATAGTTATGTTAGAGCGAAAAGGAAATACACGAAAGGAACGATGATATAAACTTATTATACTCAATTGTAGCGCGAGATGTGAAGTAATACTGTTCCGTTTGTTAGATTTGCTTGTAATGTGTTATATGTAAGAAAAACAAGATAGTTCAGCAGGAAATAAGCGGAAATTTATTTATATTGTTTGTTTCATGATGTTGTTTGTGTTTTTATGTGTGATGGCAATTTGCAGGGATATCAAGCATTGTGGGGGCCTATGCAAGGGTGTGACACGATCTGAAACATAACATAAATTTAATATGAAACTAAATAAGATGTGGCTTCTGTATCGTAGATTATACAAATTGCAATTCTCGTTGTGATAATGTGACGGACCAAACAAATTATGAGCAAAAATCACCATTGTTGGTATTGGTATTATCGGAACCAGTATTTGTATTCGCGTATGTGGTTTCCAATGAAATGAGCCGACAACAAATTTACGTCGTGTGAGAGAAGGGAAAGCAACCAAACTCCCGCGCGCGTAGCGTGGGGGAAAACATTAGTTAGAATGAAAATGAAAAACTATATATTGTGGATCAATTTTACAACACAATTAGGACCCTTTTAACTCATTTGTTAGAACTAATTAGTGAGTGTGTTTAGACTTTTTCTCCTAGCATTCCGATATAAATTCTGTTAAACACATAGTTGTATACAAAACAAGATTTTTTTGGGTATCTTAGAGAGATTGACCGAGGTAACATGCTGGGACCATGAAAAATAAGATTGTCACCGATCGAAGAACATTGGTGTTGTTATAAACTATTTTATGCTTTGATCTCCAGAACTCAGTCACCTAACTTTGTATGTTTTTTTATGTACTTAAACACGTTAAAATCATCACCGCAATGCATGTAACAAAGTTCTCAAACCGCATACTTTCTAGTTATTAAATAAAATTTAGCTTCTTATATAAAAATGAAATAAATATATGTAACATATTTGAATTTTCGATGGTGTACTTTTTCAGTTTGGGCTGAAAATGTCAAAACATGGAGTTTTTTTAGAGCCAAAATTAAAATGCCAAGTTTGGATGCTTGTCAACCATTCCTTGCTTGTCAACCATTCCTAAAAGTAGAGGGACTTAAATCACTAACTTTCAAACTCAATTAAACCTAGACATATTATTTGTGACCTGGTATGTCCCACCATCACAACAAAAATGTAAAGATTTATGTGTGTTACGATCAGTGGCGGAACTTGAACGAAGGTAAAGAGGGGCCGAAAGTCCCGAAACCCAAATTAAGAGGGACCCAACTTAATATGTATAAAATTTTCGCCCGAAATCACGAGTGAAAAAACGGGGGCTGGGCATAGAGTAATCTATTTGGATATTGTTGAATTCTCATTTTTAAAGGATATATTATGTGTGTTAATATGGCATAGAGTAATCTATTTGGATTGAATTGATTAACATGTGTTCATTGAATTTGATATGCATATGTATAAAGTTATTTGGTGATTCTTAATGTATTGCATGATAGTGGCTAAAACCTTCTGTTTAATATCAAAGAACATTACTAGGTTATGTTTAGAATAGCATTATTGTAAAGATATGTGTTGAACCATGCTAATATGATTAATTTGTGACCTAAAGGCATGCATCGTATGCTAATACGAGGTTTCTTATACATATATACCTGGACTTGATTGAATATTTCTAGAAGTGTATGGTTAGGATTTTAAACTCTCTTGATGTCAAAGAACATCACCAAACATGAGTGAAAATGATATACCTTTGAGATTTAGAGTTTAATTATTTGAAGTAGTGTTGTTGAGACCTTGAGTCTAAATTATTTGAAGTCACAATATGTACGTGTGGTATTCATGTGTTGTTGAGACCTTTAAATTAGCATTTAAAAAATGTTACAGATAAATTACATGATTACATTGTATTCGAAGTGTGATATTCAGAACGTCATACAATGGCAACTAATTACCTAATTTCATGTTATATTTGAGCCTACAGGTCTTAATTAAAGACTACTCCCTTAGCCAGTGATGCTTGTTTCAAGCAAACACTTTCATTTCAAGCTATTTCATTATTAAACCTACAAACTCATAGAAATATCAGTCACACATATATTTCTAGATCTTATAGATTAATTAAGACGGAAAATGTTTTAAGTGTAATGCGTAAATGTATGCACACATGTAGTAACTGGACTCCTGAAACCACCTAAACAGGGTTGTCTTCTGTATATATCAAGAGACGATCGAGGAATTAGAGCTAGATTGATGCGTACGTTAGTGGACCTGCAGCCCCATGCATGTTCCAAGATCATGAATTCCAACTAACTCGCTAACATCTTATTTGTTGTTCAAATTAATGATTCAATACTTCTTACTATCATAATTAACTTAATTCCGAGCCCATAAAAAATTACGACCAAACTTAAAGTGCAAAACGTTTGTGACCGGTTATAAAAATTAAGGATTATACTATTCATTATTCGAAATTATAAAAAAATATCAAATGTCATATAATATAAAACTTTTGTGGTCAGTTTTGAAAAATAAAAAAATATATTATTTTTAGTATCATATCAAGGATGATAAACACACACACATACATCCATATATGTGTGTGTGTATGTATATATGTATATATGTATATTTTTATGTCAATATTTAAAGAGACTAATACCCCTTAAGTTCTTAAGGGTTATGTTCTTTATGGTTAAAAATTATGCGAAAGGAATTGTAGTAAGTTTTTACCTTTTAGCATCATACTATTTTTTGTTAAGAGTTTGTAATAAACTACTGTTTTATGACCTAAAGGGTTGTGTATATTGAAATGTCATGCACTCCTCTAGGTAATAAAAGTAGTCAATGCATTTTTCTAGTCGATAGTTATGGTCAGATAATTCATTAAAAGACAGGTGAAAATAGATGTAGCATTTATGTACATGTCAATAAAGATCCCTTTCGTGTGTTAACACGCAAATTCATTTGAATAAGAGGTGCAACTTTGTGGAACCATTGATGCTATCGACTTGATGAAATGCATATAGACAATTTAAGTACTAGTCATTCATGTTTAACTAGATATAGGGCCCCTTACGTCCTAAATCATTGCATGTTACACGTATAGTTACATTTTAATACAACGACGTTGAAATCCTAGAGCCACAATAAATTATCATGGCTCGTTGCAACTCCAATACATTTGGATATAGGAGCAGAGCGGCATACTATTTATGTTTATCATATTACATTATCCTTGCTAAATATAATTAATACACACCGTTATAGTTTGTAGGGTTTCTTATGATGTCATTAATGTATGTTGTATGGCTTTGCATTATCCTTGTTATATATAGTTAATACACATCGTTATAGCTTGTAGGCTTTCTCATATGGGATTGTTGTTAAAAGGAAACTATAATAATATAACTTCAATTCACTCTCTCTAGGGTTTTTAAAAGCAATATCTTCAGAACAAGATTATGAATATTTATAATTTTTTTTCCTTGACAAACATGTATTTTATCATGGATTCATAAAAATGAATCATACAGTGCATTCTATCGCAACAATATTGTTGTTTTATATACTTAACTAATACTTTTGACACGTTTGAGATCGTCTTATAAAATCTATAGTCCCTAATATCAAAATCCTCACTTTAGCAAAATATATTTTCAATTATAGTTTTTCAAAATATAAATTGCAACAAAAGCATCAATTATAGTTTCATCGCTCGCTTTCATTTTAGAACGTACAATATAGTATTTTGAAAATATCATATGCATAAATTTTTAAGAGGTCCCCTACCTTATCTTTTATGGGATGGTTCAAGTCTTACATAATTTCCCATAAATCAAAATAAGGGATGCATAGGTTGAATAAAGTGATGTATAGATAGATATTGATGATGATGTACTTGTGGTAATAATAGTGTTCAAATGGTGTGGTTAAAGTAGGGGTGTGCATTGTCGGTTTGATTCGGTTTTTGTCTAAAACCAAAACCAAAAAATCATATTTCGGTTTCTAGGTTTTTAAAAGTGTTCGGTTTCGGTTTTAGGTTTTCGGTTTTCACTTCGGTTTTGTTTCGGTTTTGTTTTTTTTAGTTTTGTTTTTGGGCTTCAAAGTTTTTTTTAATTGGTTCAAAGTAATAAATTTAAGTTAGAAACTTATAGTTTACATCATTTTGTTTACCTTTAAACATAATCTATATATTTCTTATAAATTGCTTAACATTAAATATAATTGCAATTATAAAATACAATAATAAAAAATTCAATAAAACAATTTAATCTACCAAACAAAAAACCAAACCGAAACCATAAAACTGAACTTGTAAAATTAGAGGTGTATTCATATACTTATAAAGGTGACTGACCTATAAATTATTAAAAATTGGTTTTTAAAAATCACCAAATTACCAAACCGTCGGTTTCTTATTGGTTTTGGTCCTTTTCGGTTTGGCAGGGTCGGTTATTTCGGTTGCGGTTCGATTATTTTGATTTTTGCACACCCTTAAATTAAAGTTTATAGTTTGTTAGTTGCTCTCATGTATTAAAAATTCCCACATGCTTAGGGAGGAGGGGGCGCAACCCTGAACTACCCTGGACTACCTTATAATCCACCAATCACACATTGACACATCACAAGTACCCTGAACTGTCCTGAAACACCCAAAACCTGAAAATACAACCCTGAACTACCCTAAAACTTTTATTTTAATATTAAAATAATTTAAAAGAAAATTAACTTTTATTAAAAAATAAAAATTATAATAATTCAAATAATAAAAAATACAAATACAAATACAATAAAAAAATCCCAAAAAATATAAAACTAATTTTTTTATACCTAACGGTCACCTTTATAGGGTTAAATTATTTTTTTTTAAAACTCAATGGTCACTTTTGTGTAAATATATGTGTATTTGTGTAGATAATAGTGTGTATATGTGTCAGTATTTATAGGGTTAAAAAAACATTTTTTTAAACCCAACGGTCACTTTTAACGGCTATAAAGTCGTTTTCTTCTCCGGCATGCATCGGCACTTACCACCCGAATCCAACTACCCGCCGGGTACCCGAATGAGGTGGCGGCGATGTACCCGAGCGGGTATCCGCCTACCCGAATGGGTAACCGAAGGCCCCCCTAAAAGTAGTATTTTTACTCTATAGGTTTGTGGAAGTCATGCTAAATTTTGGTTAACTTTACATTGAGTAAATCCTAATTTTACCCCCTCCTTTTAACAAATTTACATTTTGGCCCCTGGATTACAAATAATAATCAAATAAGCCCCTGTAAGCATTACCTACATCCCTTCTGAATTAAGAGGGGCGTTTATTATAAAAGACCCAAAAAATGAGTTAAATCCCCTTTTTATGTGTCTTGAACTCAAATTCTAAGGAGACGAAGCTTTGAACTTAAATAACGTATTTTGTCTATCATTCTAATAAACTTTTGAAAGTCCATAAATAAATTCAAGGTGACAATTTTATCACATCTTCAAAAAAACACTTTATCTCCGCCTTGAATTTCATCTTTCTATTTCTGGAATCAACTTGAGCAATAATATCATCCGTCCCCAACAAAAAAGAAAAAGAAATGACAAGGGGGGACACCCCTCATTCGTGAACATGTTCGTCCCAAAAAACGGTTCTACCATAAGGCCCAAGAGGGACCTGCAATGTTGGCATATGTAACGATCGACCTCATTCGTTGTTTCACACAAGCTCCTAGGGTTCGAAAACGTTTGTTACCTATGCTCTGCTGATAAATTGGCTTTACCACATAAAATAATATATTCTTATAAAAAATAATGTTTTAGTATTCAAAAAGTTAATTACATCTATAAAGTCCTTAAATAAGGTATAAAATTATTTTTGTTATCAACTTTTAGATCGATATACTATCATCTACCTTTATGTAATATTAATAAAGTAAAAATAGAATACATCAACTTAAAAAGCCCTGCAATTAATGAAGCCAAGTTGATTTCCATGACAACAATTTTAAACGTTCATAACTCAAGTCCCTCGTGAATAATCGCTTTTTAGTACCATTAATATATATTTTTTTGCCAAAAAGAAACACCCAATAATTTACAATATAAATTTTTCTTAGTATTTTCATAAGTGGATAGTTAACACAACATATTAATTACACTCTCATGCCGTTCAAACAAGAAAAATAATTACACTCTCATAATAATTGTTGTGATTGATATTTAGATATTCTCTTACAAATTAATTTGCAAATTTGATTTTAAAGCTTTTATAAAAAGGACACTTTATTCGAATAAATTATAACGCACGAAAATGATAGTGTTCTTGTTATCCGGATTGATTAGAGTACACAACAACGGTTTAGATTTATGAAAGAGTAAATTACAAATTATGTTATTTATTAATATATAAAATTACACCGTATATTTTTTAGTTTTATAATTACACTGTATGTTTGTTTTTAATAAAAAAATGCAGACATATTGTGCGTTACTTAAAAAACTAATATAAAATATTATAGACCAAAATTCGCAATTTGTAGTTAGTTGGGTATGAAGGCTGTTAGTTAAAAGAGAGAGTGATAGGAAAAAAAGGATTGTAAAAAAAATAAAATTAGACAGTGTGTGATAGTGAAAGAACTTATAGTTATTAGACATGATGAGGTCTATTAATGCGATATGTATAAAATTTAGAAAGAAAAAGAAAAAAAGCACAAGATTTGTGTAAAACCACCATGAGCCCACTCAAAAAGTCTGTCACGACCCTATCACACAAAAAGATGGGGCGGGTTGACGATGAAAAATTGTTGCTACGTAGGCGGTCACACAGACAGTATGTGATAGTGAAAAATGGTGATAACGAAGATGTATAATAGTGATTAGGTTTATAATTATTAAAGTTGATGTAGTGTACCATTATGGTTGATTAGCAAATAGAAACAAAAAAACAAAAAATCACTCTTTTTTTTTTCTCTTTGCGTATGACCACCATCATCATCCTCTTGCACCATCACACCCCTATGATGATAGGAAGCGGTGTTCCGATCGTTATCACGATCGACTTATACGCTTGGTCTTATGAATGAAAGCATAAAAACGATTCATACAATAAATAAACTATAAATATGTGTGATAGACTTCGAGAAAGTTGAGAGGCCTACCGATATCTAATAATTTTTTCACCAATTATCATTTTAGCATTGTAGTTCCTTTGCTGCCGACATTTCTTTGTATGAATAACTTTACATTTAAGATCAAATCGAATTGATAAAATAAAATACGAGAGAGCGGGTGTAGACTTCGATGAAGACAATTTTTATAACTAACTCGCATCAATAATCAATTTTACTGTGGAGACGTAGAATCATGAGTGGTGAGAAAAGGTAACATCAAAACGTTGTTGTGAACCTGCACATTGAAGGTAACAAGAACATAACCTTCTTTAGTAAATTAAAGTTTGGTTAGATTGTATGAGAGGTGTGTGAGATGTGTGTGTTTTAAATTATAGAAAATGTATATATATTGGATGGGAAAAATTAATGTTTTTTTTATCAAAATTTTGTTGGACGTCAGCTATATTGTTGTTCAAAAGTGTTTCACACGTAGTATACCCACTGGGTTTGTATTTATACTATTTAAGAATTTTATTTTTTTAACGGTAACTTTGGGGGGGGGGGGTTGCAACGGTAACTTGGGGGTTGGCTTATAGTGAGAAAATGCCGCTAGAGGGGTGAAATGCGGCGTGGAAGGGAGCGACGATGGTGTCGCCGCTCCTCGCCAACCGATGCTGTGGGCACGGATGCAGCTCACTGCTAATAAACTTCAACCCTCACAAATTTAAAAAAACGTACTATTTTAACACATCGGTATTATAAGTGGAAACGCCCATTGAGTTGTCTTCTTTTTATTTGATTTCTTTCTAACTTTCAAGTGGATTGTATGGTTTCTCATAGTGACATAATGATATGCATGAGAACACATAAAAGGCCAGCATCCCCATATTGACCAACAGTATATGGGGAATCATAATTACCAAATTGCCATTCGATTAAATAACGGCTAACCGGTAGTAGCAGAACTATAAAAGGCCACTTAATTATTAGAGAAAAGTTTTTATACAAGTTTTGTTTTAAAACTAAAAAGTATAAGGAGTAATTCTCGTAGTAGGCTGGACCAACATCCAATCGAGAGAGGACAGTCTCTAGAAGCAACAGGTTGCGAAACGAAGAGAACGCTTGGCCTTTTCTTATCTTCTTCCCGCCCTAGGAATAGGAGTATCACAAAAACAAGGATTAGCATATTAAAATGTTATCACGTGTTCTTTTGATAAAAAAATTAGGTTAGGGGCAAATTTGGTAATGTTCCCTCTCTCAAATTCCATATTTCTTTAAACATTCATAACTTTTACATACGATATTATCTTTTAAAAAATCACACCATAAAAACGAGCAATTTTTAATCTTTAAAACGCATATGATGTTGATAAAAAAGTTTTTTTTTATGTTTTTTTAACTCATTGTGTAATTTTGTCAGCTTATTATGTATCTCTGATTGATGAAGATTACACGATTATCTGATAAATAATACATAATGAACATGAAACATAAAAAAATCACATTTCTCATCGTTGTTTTGTTTGAAAATTATCATTTTAAAAAACACAATGCATAATAAAATAAACAAACAAACAAACAAACAATGCATAACAAAATGATTAGCATTAAACATATTATGTAACACAATGATCAGCACTAGACTCGATGATTAGCAATGAATATAATGAGTTGCTTAATGATGATTACAAAATGACCTAATCATGATTACACAATGAATTGAAAAAAGTAAAAAAATTTACATTTTCAGCATTGTTTTATATAAAATTCATCATTTTAAAAAACACAATGCATAACATAAGAGTAAACATTAGATACAATGTTTAATACAATGACCAACACTAGACTTAATGATTAGCAATAAACATAATGAGCTGCTTAACGAGAGTTATAAGATAACCTGATCAATATTACGCAATGAACCAGAAAAAACCGTAAAAAATTTACATTTTCAGCATTGTGTTATTTAAAAATCATAATTTTAAAAAAACATAATCATAACATAATAGTCAACATTAGAAACAATGGTACCAAAATGACCAACACTAGACTCGACAATTAGCAATCGACACAATGAGCTGCTTGACGATGATTACAAAATCACCTGAGCAGGGTTACACAATAAACTGGAAAAAACATAAAAAATTACATTTTTAGCATTGTGTATTTGAAAATCAACACTTTAAAAAGACAATTGTTAATATTAGACATAATGGGTAACACGAAAACTAGCATTAGACTCAATGATTAACAATACACACAATGAGATGCTTGATGAGGATTACACAATGACTCGATCAAAATTACACAATAAACTGGAAAATGTAACAAAATTATAATTTTTTTGCATTGTATTATTTGAAAATCACCATTTTGAAAAACAAAATACATAACACAATGATCAATATTAGACAAAATGGTATGATAAATATTACAAAATGACCTGATATTACACAATAAGCTGACGAATATTACACAATAAGCTGATGGATATTACACAATGAGCTGAAATAACGTAAAAAAACTTCATCTTTTATGTATCAAAATTATATGCGTTTTAAATATTAAAAAAAGCTTGTTTTATAGTGTAAATTTTTAAAAAAATAATATCGTATGTAAAAGTTACGAGCGTTAAAAAAATGAAACTTAAAAATGTGGTTAACATCAAAATATCATTGGTCTATTATTTAAAGTTTTAATTATTTAGCATTATACAATCGAATTTTCTTAGCATTTGAATCTAAGATTTAATAGATAGTAATCTTTTTCATCATTTTTAGTTTTTTTATTACTTTTCATATAACCTCACCCTACTTATTATTATGTTTTATATTCTGTTTAATAAATTTTATATTTAATATCACCTTTAATAAATGTAGTACTCACCATACAACGAAGAAATTAAATTTTCAATCGTGTGGACCCACTAAATTTGTGAGAGAGGAGGATATGTTTAATTGCACCTTATTTAAATATGTATAAGGGGCTGTTTGGTAGGTTATGAATCATTAAGTGCTGAATGGTTAAGAGGTCTGAATGGTTAAGAGGCTCTGAACCAGTAAGTGCTGAATCAAAATGTGTTGTTTGGTTGAATCTCTGAATGACTGTACAAAATGACAATTTTACCCCTCTGAATTATTTTGTGCTGAATAAAATATATCTGTTTGGTTAGAAGTCAAAATGACTGTACGAGAATGATCAATAAGTTAACAAAATACAACATATTAAAATTCAAACTCAAAATATTTCAAATACAACATACTAATATCCAATTACAAAGTGATTCAAATATTCGTACAATCTTCTATAGTTTCGGCTTCTAATAACATATCATCCCATTTCAACCGAAACTCATCATCCCAAAAGAAATCCCTCATCATTTCAAGAGTCATATCTTCATAAACAGTCGACGACCGATATTGTGGAGGTCCAGTCTTTAACATTAGGGGTGTTCATTTTCGGATATCCGAAATTCGGATATCCAAATTTCGGATATCCGAAAATTTCGGATAGTGAATTTCACTATCCGAATCCGAATCCGAAATTTCGGATATCCGAAATTTCGGATTCGGATTCGGATATCCGTTCGGATATCCGAATTCAAAGAAATTTTGTATTATTTAATAAATTTTATAAAAATGTAATAATTTTTATTAAAGTTTTTATCGGATATTAGAAGTTTTTTTATTAAAATGTCCTAAAAATCTAAAAATATCCGAAATATATAATTAATATTTAATATTTTTAAATTTTTATAAAAATATTTTGGATATTTCGGATATTTCGGATATCCGAAATATCCGAAAATTCTGAAAATCACTATCCGAATCCGAATCCGAAATTTCGGATATCCGAAGTTCGGATATCAGAATTTTCGGATATCCAAAATTTCGGATATCTGAATTTCGGATTTTCGGATATTTCGGATTCGGTTTCGGATTCGGATATTTTTGAACACCCCTATTTAACATCACATACCAAAACTACACTATCAACTATATATCTAAATCAATCAATCATACATTGTTGATAGATAATGAAATTATCTCAACAACAAAGCTACCTCAGGCTCTCTCTTCCATGCTTGATAGCTCATGTTAGAAGTTGACCTATCCATCATCTTCATCCAAACAGGACCTCCATCTTTCTCTGCAACAAGTTTGTACAAGTGCTTCAAATCACAATCTCCCACAAAATTCTTACTTCCTCCATCCAATTTGGACAATCTGAACACACAAAATAAAATTCAATTGAACATTATCAATTCATCTGTTACTGATTTTGCACAAATACATTACTTAAAAGTGTAAAAGATAAGAACTTTAAACATAAAACTGATCGACCCACCAACCCCTTTATGACTCGTTTAGCTCGTTTATTACAACCCTCCAAGTGCTGGGCCATTTAAAACTCATTTTTTGAGCTTATTACAATCCACCAAAGAGCCGGTTCGCTTGACTTGTTTAGATAAATGAGTTAACAGATCATGTTCTAGTCACGCGGTCCCACGCTGTCTAAATAGATTGATCCCAAACATACACATGAACATTTCTCAGGTTAACCAACAACCGGTTAACCCGAAAGCCACACAACCCGACACCATTGACACCCATCCGAACCACACACCCTAGATGATCATCAAAAGAAAACTAAAAAAACTTACAGATACATAATGATCATCACTAATATTCCATCCTCCATTGTAGTACTTAAAATCATCCAACGGGTCTCTCCTCTTCGTTCTCTTTTCAGCCAATATCATAGAAGAATTCTCATCATCACTTCCAGTTTCATAAACAAACCTCTCAATCCTCACCGGAAAACCACCATAGCCACCGTCAACCACCCCTGCACCACCACAACAATACAATGACAATCAACCTTCAATTCGCCGGCGAGTGAAATGAAATTAAACCCGTTTTACCTGTGGATGATTGTTGCTTTTGGTGGGGAGTGATCTTGCAGACTCCATGAGAGACCACTATTCAAGATATCCAAATGTATCTTCTTCCGATTTGTGATGTATACAACATGAAAATAAAAAGAATTTTGAAGAAAAAATGATTTTCTCACCAATTTTAGGTATCTGCAGGTAGGAGGTTACAATGGCGGAGGCGGCGGCGGCGAAGGCGGCGGCGGCGGAGGCGGGGATGGCGGAGGAGGCTGGCGGCGGAGGCGAGGATGGCAGAATCGGCGGGCGGCGTAGGCGGGTGGATTAGGCGGCCGGCGGTTGTCTGCTATCAACGAAGGTGAAGAGACGGGGATGGCGGAGTAGGGCGGTGCTGCGGGCCTGCAGTCGGGAGTCGTCGGGGAGGGGCTGGCTGCAGTCTGGCCGGCCGACGGTGAAGAGCCGGCACCGGTGCAGGGGTGGGGGAAGGAGATGACGGGAAGTAGGTTGAAGATGGGAGGGTGAGGTTTGTGAGGGTATTTGTGTCCCAAGCTTCATTCAGCGTCTTCTGATATCTGAACCATTCAGTGCTGAATGGGAGCCTCTGTTTTTCTGAAACAAACATTCAAAGCTTTTAATGGTTCAGAGGTAGCCTCTTCATAAAATCATTAAGAGGCTACCAAACAGCCCCTAAATCTTTTGTGATAAAACAAGTTATCTAATGATTCATTAAAAAGTTATTTAGATCACCTTTTGATAAGTAACGTTTTTTTCATATACTAGTTAAAATTTGCATATGAGAATTTTAACCTTTGATAATTTAACTAGTGGGTAATATCCATACGAAACGACTATCTAGTCTTATATATCGAAACACAAATAAGAATAAAAATATTGTGTTTATGTATTTGAAGTTAAGATACGAATTACGTTGTTGCAAATAAAAAATAAAAATATCATTATAAAAAAGTTACATCATATTATTGGTAATTTGTCGTTCACATTTTTTAAAATATATTTATAATCTGAAAAAACTCATATATATTCTTTTAAACATATTTTCTTAAATGTATAATTATCTTAAAGCAATCAAGTTTTCAAGTGCTTTACCAAAGTCACTGTTGCTACACGGGAGTTAGTCGAGAGACTTACGTCCGGAAGCAGTGCGATGAAGCGAGCCGCGGCCGGGCCTACCTTTTGGGCGACGAAGTGAGGTGTGGCCGGGCAATGTTTTGGGCGGGTCGTGGCTGGCACACACTCGACGCTAGGTTACGATTTTATTATCATTCGTTTTATGTGGTACCCCATCATGTCACCCTAGTCCAATGTTGTGGTTTATACCATGACATTGGAATAACACTCATATTTTTGTCAACTCCTATATTGTCGCGTCAAGCCACCCTAGCTTGTTGCATCAAGCCGTCCTACCCCTTTGTTACATCAAGTCACCCTAAGGCCTCATAGGGCGGCTACTAGGTGTTGCTTGCCATCATTGAAGACATCTCCATGTCTCCTTGTCTCCTCTTCTCTTTTCTATATAAACCATACATTCATTTCATTTTTCTTTCATCCTTGGAAGACCTTGCTTGCTTTCTCTATCAAGGTAAGTCTCACTTGCTTCTTCTTTTCCTTTGTCGTGTAATATGGAGTGTATGAATGATATGCATCTACAAACATCGGTGGTTACGCAAGGTTACTTAAACAATTTTGTGAACCGATACGGTGTTAGCGAAGATCTTGCGCCGGTGGTTCCTCCGCCTAGCGCGACGGTGCGGGATGCACCTCCTGGCACCGTGGCTTTGTATACCGCCTTCTTTACTTTTAGCAACTTTCGAGTGCCGGTTAGTCGGTTTTTATGCCTTATCTTGACGTATTATTCAGTACACTTGGCTTAGATCGTTCCCTTAAGTTTGATAAAGGTTTATCATTTTGAGATATCCTGTCGCGCCCTTAAGTTAGAGCCTAGTGTTAACTTATTTAGGGCCTTTTATAAGCTGACCCGAGTGGGTGATTGGTTTACATTTGAGAAAAGGAAATCTCCGCTGCCAACTATTGCGTTGCGCACATTCACTAGTCTGAAACACTGGAAGGATCATTTCTTTTTTGTTTCTGATCGGATTGTGCCTTGTGAGATGCACTAGCTTGGTATGGATGAGGATGTCAAAGATCCTCTTCCCAAAAAGGGTGAATACGATATGGCAGCATTTAACGTTTTGAAAGCTGAGCCGACCATGCTTCGTTCTTATTCTGAGCACTTTCTTGTGATGGCTGGGATCAGCCGCATTTGGCCAGACACGAGCCTTTATCCCTATATGACTTGTCAAGGGGAGCGTAATGTAACAACCCAGGCAAATCGCAACGTGATATTGTCCGGTTTGGCCGCAGCCTCACGGTTTTAAAACGCGTCACATTGGGGAAGGTATCCAGCCCCTTATAAAGAGACTTTAGTTCTCCTTCCCAACCGATGTGGGATGTTACATCCACCCCCCCTAAGGGAGCCCAGCGTCCTCGCTGGCACAACGGCCCGACCCTGGCTCTGATACCAACTGTAACAACCCAGGAAAATCGCAACGTGATATTGTCCGGTTTGGTCGCAGCCTCACGGTTTTAAAACGCGTACATTGGGGAAGGTATCCAGCCCCTTTAAAAGAAACTTTCGCAGTGACGACGGTTTTGATGTAACATCCCACATCGGGGGAAGGAGAACTAAAGTCTCTTTATATGGGGCTGGATACCTTCCCCAATGTGACGCGTTTTAAAACCGTGAGGCTGCGGTCAAACCGGACAATATCACGTTGTGATTTGCCTGGGTTGTTACAGTTGGTATCAGAGCCAGGGTCGGGCCGTTGTGCCAGCGAGGACACTGGGCTCCCTTAGGGGGGTGGATGTAACATCCCACATCGGTTGGGAAGGAGAACTAAAGTCTCTTTATAAGGGGTTGGATACCTTCCCCATTGTGACGCGTTTTAAAACCGTGAGGCTGCGGCCAACCGGACAATATCACGTTGCGATTACCTGGGTTGTTACACGTAAGTTCTCGCTTCATTGTTTTTATGCTTCCACATTATTAGCTAATCATTGATGTATTGTTATTTTTCCATCTATGGGTTTATTCGACCGTATGAAGTTGTCCGCTACGACGGATGTTACTGAAGAAACCGAATTTCCCCCTCAAGGAGCTTGTCTCTTTCTTGACATGACTGCCGATCTTGTGGTCCAGCCGGGGGAGTGCTTGCCAGCTTCTTCCTTCGGACGCCGGAGTATTAATAATTGTAGTCCGCCGGCGAAAGGACAGAATGTAAGCCGCATGAAGGGGTTGGGTGTCACACCCTCATTTTCCACGTACGGGGTTTTACCGTCAGGCGTGTGACACAACCAGGATCTCAGATAAACATCAGTTACACCAAACGACTTGATAATTACAAATCATATAAGTTGTTTAATTTTAATGAAACAAACCAAATATATTTAAGTTGTGCAGAAGCGAAAACAGGAAAACATTTAACAACGGTTTTTGGAACACGCAAACACGCGTCCAATCCATTAAATGGAATTAAGTCTTGAAAACAGTTTGAGATGAATGCGGAATGACATGCGGTGGATGCTGTGCTCCTAAATGTGCCACATCAATGTCCTGAGAGAAAACATGCAAAATCTCAGTACAAGACTGGTGAGTTCACAGGTTTATCAGAAAACAGTAAGTATCAGTAATGAAATCCCCGGATTATGTAATCCGATAAGTATCAGTAATGAAATCCCCGAATTATGTAATCCGATAAGTATCAGTAATGAAATCCCCGGATTATGTAATCCGATAAGTATCAGTAATAAAATCCCGGATTATGTAATCCGATAAGTATCAGTAATGAAATCCCCGGATTATGTAATCCGATAAGTATCATTAACGAAATCCCGGATTATGTAATCCGATAAGTATCAGTAATGAAATCCCCGGATTATGTAATCCGATAAGTATAATGAAATTCCCGGATTATGTAATCCGATAAGTATAATGAAATTCCCGGATTTAGTAATCAAAGCATATAATGGGTAGCTAGTCCATAATGATCACTACGTGTATGAAGTCGCGGCCGAGCTGACATGTAATCAAATAATAAAACAGGCCCGGATGTGGATCACACACCACAACACCTGTAATTAGGCTAACCGTTCTCCCGTTTGACGAACGTTGTGCTAGCGCGACTAGCCCGGGTGGGGTATGTCAATCCCAGTAGTACTACTAACAATTACCTCGCTAAGTCCATATTAACGGTCCATTGGGCAAGTATAACACCATAGTATCAAGTATATGCAGTATTACAAAAATCCAATGTAATGTAATGTTTATGAAAACAGCATGTTTCTCTCCCCCAAAAGAGTATATAAGTAAAAGTGGGGCTGTAAACTCATCTTGAATTGATGTAATAAAATGAACGGAAGCTTCAACGAATAATACACGACCAAACACGGATAACACCTATTATTAATTGTAATTAAGTTTTTAAAATGTGCTCAACGCGAATAATTACATTTGGTCGGATTCGGGTCGGTTCGGTTAGACGCGCACGATTTGATATACAAACAACACCATGTATTAAAAATATTACCAATATTGATATTAATAATAACAATGGCATGATCATAATTATAATGATAATATTTGTATTTGTAAATAATTTGTGAAATTTATTAAATATAATTCCTTCATTTATTATGATAAATCCATAATTAAAATAATATAATCTTCATAATAACTTGATGATTTAAATTATCATTTAAAATCCATTTTTATAAAAGTAACTATTTATAACATTTGTAATAATTATATAAATAAATAATTAAATAAGGTACTTAAAGAAATAAATTTCCAGAAATAATTTAATAACCTTTAGAATAAACAGAGTTTATAAAAATTACTTTTATAATTTTTAGGAATTTTTCTGTATTTTTAAAAAGTGTAAAAGGCTTTTAGAAAAATAGATGTTGGGGGCGGGTTCGAACCCGTGACCTCCTTCCCACAATCCCACACTCAACACCAGTGAACAAAGCTTACAGCCACAGAATCCATAGTTCCCAAATCTTTTAACTTCTGTTTTCAAAGAAATCCCAAATCGTATAAACCCTAACAATCTTTGATCCCAATCGAAGTTCAATTTGACTTTGTGCGCGACTGGAATCATGGGGCTTTTAATCCCCATGTAAAAACGAGCATTTAGGTGTATTCAATTACCTGAATGATCATGATTCGAAGTGAATCAATACGAAGAACAAGCCGCGACTACAGTAAAGTTGATTCATGGTGCAAACGTTTGTTCTTAATCAAATTAACTTTGCAGGAAGATTCTAATGGTGATGTAGATGCAAAGCCCCTTGTCAATTTTGAAGCTTGAAGCCCGAATAATGGTGTTCGACCCTGCTGCAGGTCGCGAGGTTCATGTGATTCATTGATGATGATTAAGCGTGTTTTATACTCAATTGAAAGTGGAAGTTTATTGGAGACAGATATGCGATTGTGTGGGTGGCGTTTTAATTTGATTATAATAGCGGTTTAGTGCGCGATTGTGGAGTTGGTCGGCCGAACTTTCGGTCGAGTGGATTTGGTAAGGATGCACTCCGGATTTTCAATTAATCATGGGCCTAGGTTCGAATCTCCCACTTGAAATTGTCGGGGCGATTTTAATCCGAGTGAAATCGAGTATTTGGATGTTTGGGGGTCGCCGGTGACTCGCAGAGGTGGCCGGAAAGGGGTGGCCGGAGATGGGGAAGAAAGTCGACGGGGGGAATTGGGTGGGTTTTAAATAATTTACACCTTTGGTCCCTCCACTTTCCAAATCTTATTATTTTATGCTGAAACCTTTAAAATAAGTTTCAAAATTGGCCTATTAACCCCTGGACTTCATTATTAATATTATTATTTATTATTATTATTATTATCATTATTATTACTATTAACAATAATTATTATTATTGTTATTATTATTTTTATTATCAATATTATTATTAAATTAATAATAATAATAATAAAATAAAAGAAATCATATAAAATACTATACGAAATAAATCACAAATTTTTCCGGGTTGTCACATCATCCCACTATTACAGGAATTTTCGTCCCGAAAATTAAGAAGTACTGGCAACATTCTTGAATAGGTTAGGATGCTTGCGCATCATTTCGTCCTCTCGTTCCCAAGTGAACTCAGGACCATGCCGGGAGTTCCACCGAACTCTGACAATCGGAATCTTGCTATGCTTTAGTTGTTTAACTTATCGATCCATAATTTCTAGAATATAATTTCGTGGTAAGGTGATAAGACCAACAATGATAAGAAAGGTTATCCGTCAGAATTTAAGAATCCCAAAACGTCATCATATGAAACGATCTTAACGCATATCTTGTGAAAATGTATTCCTCCTTTGACCAACCATTGGTCTAAAAAATACGCTATGCGAAGATCTTGGAATGAGTTCATGACAATGGTTATAATGCACCAATTGTCATCATGACCACTAAGATAAGAAGCATTTTAGTTGCAAGGAAAGTTAAACAGGAGATCCATAGGATCACGAAGATTAGGTCTTGTCACTTGTGAAGATAAGACACTTGGACACACACCAAGTTACGTCTTTTCCTTTAGACAAAACCCATGTCTACAAGTTACGAAGGTTTATGAACCTTTATATCACATCGCAATGAGGATAATAACAATCTTGTTGTTTGAATCCAAGATAGAATTTTAATGGTTTTCTAGCTTAAGGATTCAAGAGCGATTCAAAAAGTGACTCGAACAATAGGAAAGGTGTTTGTAAACATGTTTGCAAGGTAGCAATATTTAAGTAAGTTTACATATACAGTTCAACATACCACAAGCACAGCTGAGAACATTTGTATGACTAGAAAGTCATGAACATAAGTTAACAATATCTTCAGCAGAGAGATTGTTTAGGAAGGCTACCATCGCACAATCACGTTTTGATGATAGCTCAAAATGAAAGTCGATAGATAAGGAATAAACGATTCCATATAGCCAGGTAAAAACATGAGGGTAAAGGGAGAGAAATCGATTTAAGAATTTAAGTGCTCCAAGCTTAGAATAAAAATCAGCCTAAAACGATTGGGTCTCATTTCAGGTTCAGAGATCATGTTTTGGCATGTTAGGTCGAATCACCAACATTGATTCACCCTTCAAGTTACTCATGCTTTTCATCACTTGATTACAACCATGGTAAGTTGAAGATCAAGAAATGAGATTAGTCATCGAGGTATGGTTTTCATGTCCATCTTGATGATTGAATTTCATAATAACAAGAAAACAATCGAAGATTGTCATTTGTCACCAAAGTACGGATTTCAATTCCTATTTCGGTGAGATCATGTCATTTGTGAAATGTAAGATCCAATGAGAATAGTTGAAGTCAATCCTTAGGATAAGGAAATCAACCTAAAGCCAAAGGATGAAATTTCACAAAACAAACAATTGAAAACCATTTATCGAAACGAATAGAGACTCACCAAAGTAAGGACATAACATAATTTCAGAGTCCTCTTTTAGAGACACAACAAGTGATACATCGGATAAACACTTTCTTTCCAAGTCGTACAATCCCTTTCCAGGGATATACTTTGAGTCAAACGTGATCTCCCATATTGAACATCTAGAGGCTTTCGACGAATCACCTTTCCTGATGGTCTATCTTGGTTTCATGCTTCGATAACCAATTTATACAGTATAAATCTATGTCAAAGACATGATCTTCTTGTACTAATTACTACCATTGGTTATTTATACTGAGTAAATGATTTCTAAGCAACTAGGGTTAATGCTAAGTTAAAGAATAATTCCAGAAGGGTCAAAGCTATTATCAACCCGGGTATCAAATAGATGTGTAGCTATTGATGATAAGGTACGTGCATGTAACAATATTTGGTCTTGTCGAATGTGGCTTGCTTCAGTCGTAAATGTATGACCGCGTGATGTATTACCTTGATTTATATGACTTTTATTACCATAATTTAACTATTCTTACTTCCTAGCTATAGCTATTTCCTAATTCTGATTGTTTCTAACTTGTCCTGGGGTCCTAATCGACTTAGGGCACACTTATGGTAATGGTCGGATCTCCAACCTTTTTAATGTCCCCGTTTAACGCATGTTAGCTTAATCGTATTAACCAACATAGCTAGGTTCACAACATTGGCATTCTTGTCTACCTTACCGCTAGATTGCTTGTTCGACCTTCCAACTTCTTTCTACTACTCACTAGATTTTCCCAATGTCCTTCTTAATTCTATTTGGTCTAATGTCATAAGGTATGACATCAGCTTTGTCAATACGTGGAGTTTGTCAGTATAAAGAGCACGACCTAACCCTACCATTGCATGATTTTAGAATTACAATTCTAACTTTTGCATTTTATTTCTTAGGTAATAGTACTCAATCATCAAGGCTTTGAACTTATCTTAAGTCATTTGCATCAATTGAACTTATCCTGTTTGAACTATCTTAACTTAGCTTGAACCTGGGTGTTCCACCAGGTTAGTGCCTTGCCCTGTAGTGAACACGTGGCATACTTGATTCATCAAATCCATGAAGACAGCTGGTGCGTTGGTTAACCCGAACGGCATGACCAAGAACTCATAGTGTCCATATCGAGTTCTAAACAATATTTTCGGTATGTCATCTTCTCGAACCCTCAATTGATGATAGCCCGATCGAAGATCGATCTTTGAGGAGTACATTGATCCTGCAACTGATCGAAAAGATCGTCGATCCTGGGAAGGGGGTATCGGTCTTAACAGTCAAAATTTTCAATTCCCGATAATCTTGTCAAGTACAGAGTGTTATCCATGATTTGAGTATCAAAGATATGGTTATTAACGAAGAGTTAATTAACCGGAGTTTGTACAAAGGAAACGATTGAGAAGGAATTCACTTGATCAAGGAGCGATCGAAGGAATCTATGTACAATAATCTAAAATCCGATGAAGTAGTATTATTAGAGTATGTCGCGTCTCTTGTCTACTGATGTCGTATTAGCCGCGTTTTTGTCTTTCAAGATTCAATCCAACAAGTTGTGAAAAGGGTGCATATAGCAAGTGCGACATCGACAGACGTATGGAATAAAAGTTGGGTTAAAACATAAGTCCTTAAGAGAGTTCTTATAAAGCCCTTATTAATCCAAACAAAATATAAGTCAAACAAATAATGATAGGGTGTGATTATCGAGGGTCTTCTCAAAGTACTGATATGTGATATAATGCCCACAATATCTTAAATAAGTATACCACAGATAGTTTGTAAGACAGGCTATGTAATCATAACCAATAATACACTTAAAGTATTCAATCGGTTCCTTAGTTACTGAAATGCTAAGTGGAGGAATGTCTCTTAGAAGATAAAATTAATGTCATGATTGGAAATATCATGAAGGCTCTAAGTAGGACAGGACTTAAGTAATAGCAAGTGTTAGTAATGTTTGTTACCCTTAACAAGTACTTACTAGCATTATGATCCTAGCACCCTAGGGTATAGAATAGAAAAATTGTAATACTATGATCGTTACTTCTCCCGCGTCCACGTCCTCTTCCAGACATTCTTTAAATTACCAAATATCAAAACTTATCAGTCGTATGAAAATAGACCTTTTGTCTTGAAATGAAAAGGAAGAGAAATTCAAGGATTTAAAGAAATAGACAAGCTAGAGAATCAGTCCGAGTCCGTGGGATTAACACAAATGTCATGGTTTGAATTTCGTCCAAATTTGTGACAACCCGGAAATTTTTTTATGATTTAATATAATATGTGATTTTACGAATTTGTTTTTTTATATATATTTTTATTATTATTTAATAATATATTAATAATAAAAAGATAATGATAACAATAATAGTAATAATAATAATATTATTAATATAATAATTATAAAAATTTATTAAATGGACTTATAAGTCCAGGGGGTAATTTGTAAATCTTGAAAACTGTTTTATAAACTTTAAACATAAATAATAAGTCTTCTAAACCCAGGGACCATTCTGTAAAATTTTGAAAAACCAAAACCCCTCCCCGTCGACCTCTTTTCCGGCCACCGTCTCGGCGGCCCTCCGGCAACCCCAAACGCCAAAATTTAATCGATTTTAGGCAAATCAAACCATCCCGACACCATATAGTGCATGATCGAACTCAGGGACCACTGCAATTTGTATATAAAGTCGGTTTAGTGTGTTTCCCACTCTCGACCGAAATTCGGCCGACGACCACTTATCTAACCGAGCACTAAAACTAAAACTAATCGAAATAATGGAGCATACCATTCATTTGATCGTTTATAAATTGACAGTGAGTTTAATTTCACTAAACACAAACGAATCACACCCATTGATCACCATCGTTTTCCTCGACCTGCAACTCAGTCGAATACTGTCTTACGAGTTTTAGTTCACAAAATTAACTTAGGGCTTTTCATCATTAGAACCATTAGAAACTTCCTGTGAAAGGAATTTGATTATCATCACGTTTACCACTGAAATCGATCCTTGCATAGTCGTGACTGACTCATCAAGTGTTCATCATGATTGATTCAACAACAGGTAATTGAAACTACCTAAATGCTCGATTTCATGTGGGGATTGAAAGCCCTATGTTTGATTCCATAAACAATTGCGAATCGAGGTTCAATTTGATGAATCTTCGAATTAGGGTTCTTGGTGTAATTGGGGTTTTTGGAATTTGGGTTTAAAAGAATTAAAGGCAGAGTCTTACCGCGGCCTTGTGCCTTGGTTTACTGGTTTGTGGTGTGATTGTGAACAGGAGGTCAAGGGTTCGAACCCTGCCCCCAACAATTATTTTTTTAAGCCTTTTTGAGCCATTTTAAAAATACATAAAATTATTAAAAATTATAAAAATAATTTTTATAAACTTTGTTAATTTTATAAGTTATTTAAATATATTCTGGAAAATTATTTCATTAAAAACCTATTATTTATTTATTTATTTTACTTATTTATTTATTTATAAAATTGTTTACAAAGGTTATAAATTGTTATTTTTTTTTCTAAATAATGATTTAAATCATCAATTATTAATTGATATTATATTATTATTATGGATTAATTATTAAAATAAACACAAATTAGATTTTATAAATTTAAATATTTATAATCCTATAAAATTAAATATAAACTTACTTAGTTAAATAATGTTTGCAAATTATTTAGAATATAATGTCTAGATAATATGTGTCTATAAAATTCTATAAAATAAATTTAAATTACATATTTAAATAATGTCTACAATTTATTTAGAATATAATGATATGTTAAAATCATTATTAAACTAATCAAATTTTATAAATATTTAATTATTAATAAAGATAATTAAATTATTTATATGTTTATAACAAATCCCCGAAAACCAAACCTTAGATCAATTGAACGCCAGGTTCAATATCTAACTTATTTAGATATGGATTTGTAATATTTGCTTATGTGAATTATAATTCCTTAGCAGGAATTTACTAGCTTGTCAACACCACACAAGGACTGAGGTGAGTTCATACTTAACCGTTCCCCTTTAAATCATTTAAATATTTGGGGCTGGAATACATGTTGTAATTAAAATTACAATTATTTTTGTGTATTATGTTAAATAATAATTGAATCACATTTATGATTACATATGGTTATATTGAAAATCCTTCTCTGTAAACTGGGCTATAAACAAGGCAGGGATCTTTTGGATAGTACTATCGGGAGTGACTGACCCCCACAAAGGTTTGGACATGTGGTCCTTATCAGATGCAAGATAGATCTCGCTGCATCGGGCGACCGATTCTGGTGAGAAGTGAGGCAGATTGTGCGCTATATATAGTTTTGCCATTATAGTTCCACTTACAATCCATATGAGGATAAATGTAAAGAGAGGATTCGCGCCCTCTGATTTGAATTATTATAATAACATAATATACACATGAAAATGATATTAAACTATGATACATGGGCAAATCCTATGTAAAGGATTTGTTGGGCTTGTACATAGAAATGATAACTATGTACATGGGCAAATCCTATGTGAAGGATTTGTTTGGGCTTGTACATATGGGTACCGTGGGATAGCGGGTTCACCTTATTAAAGGGTTCCGACAGGCTATTCATATACCGGTGAGTAATTTAAACTCACACTTTACAATAAACCCTTCTTTGAATGATAATTGATGATTTATCAAATATGTTTACTCACCTATGAACTCACCAACCCTGTGTTGACACTTGATTTAATGTATTCTCAGGTATCTACTAGGAGCTTATGGACATGCACGTAGGATCATATAAGAGCTCCAGATACATATTGGTTATTGATAAGACATGATTAGACGTATTGTTAAGAAACAATATATATATTTATTTCCGCTGCGTATAAAACTAATGCTCTAAATAATAATGGATTGGTTATCTAAAACTTATCATATAGATAACTGCATCTCATGTGTAACTACTGTATTCGATCATGTTTGCTCACCCCTCCGTGATAGATTCCAGACCCGGAATTTGAGGGTGTGACAGATTGGTATCAGAGCCATTGGTTATAGTGAGTTAGAAATTGCATCTTGCCTATAGCCACACATAATAGTTGCACAAAGTAAATTGCCTTTAGTTAGAGATTGACTAAGATTAAGAAGTTATATGCCTTATGTGATTCCCCTTATACCTTGATTCTATCAACACACACACGAATCTTAAATCATATTCTAAGGCATTGTGTGCCTAATTCAAGTGATTCAAACTCCAAACTCGATTGTTATTCATGGTTTTCAAATCGTCAAGGTCTGTGTCTTACAACTTGAAACATGTAATGCTGGAAGAGCTTGATGCCTGTATCTCGAGGTGTTCTGTCTAGGCAAGGTATTCGTATAAATCCAAATCAACCGAGGACCTGTTTACCTTACCTGGGAACTCTCGGGATGAGTATCTGCTTATAGTACGCATGTCTTCAACAAAGTTGTGATTGACCCAATACTTTGATTAGTCAACGTACTCGCTTTGATTTACGAATCAAACGATTACACCTGAACATCTCATCTATTATGCCAAATTCTCGATTGTCGTTTTCATGATTTCCATGAAAATTCTTAATGATCTTTCAGAATGGCTTCTCGTCAAATCCGTTCACGGTCTAGAAACTCTGGTCGTAAGATTGCTGCTATTGTAGCACGTGAAATTACTGTGGTCAATATACAAGTCTTTAAGGCATATGAATCAAATTACCTTGACGTGTTCCATTTGGTAATCTAAACTACACTTGTCCTAACTTAAAGGAGACTTTTTCCCTAGTACTTGCCCTGACATGGTTATACTTGAAATCCTGAAAGTATGAAGGATAGGCAGCTATCATTAGACATATTGTACTTTGTGCTTGTAGATTATTTGCTTTACTTAAGTCCTGTCCTACTTAGAGCCTTCATAGAATTTCCAATCATGATATTAATTTTAAGAGACATTCCTCCACTTAGCATTTCAGTAACTGAGGAACTGATTGAATGCTTAGAATGAAAGTGGACTACAGGAAATATAGATGAGTGATGAAACTCATTATACATATTCTTTGGGATAATGCTAAGGAAAATTAGAATGTCGTGTAACCGGTTTAAGCACATTTTTAGTATACCGCTGATGCTTATAAATAGGGTTACTATTACTTAAGGATGAAATACAAAAGTTAGAATTGTAATTCTAAAATCATGCAATGGTAGGGTTAAGTCGTGCTCTTTATATTGACAAACTCCATGAATTGATAAAACTGATGTCATACCTTATGACATTAGACCAAATAGAATTAAAAGAAGGACACTGGGAAAAAAATCTAGTGAGTAGTAGAATAAGCCTCTCTGATGGTTTAGATGATTTGCTTTAATGCCAATGTTGTGAGCCTAGCTATGTTGGTTGATACGATTAAGCTAACATGTGTTAAACGGGGACATTAAGAAGGTTGGAGTTCTGACCATTATCATAAGTGTGCCCTAGGTTGATTAGGACCCCAAGACAAGTTAGAAATAATCAGAATTAGGAAATGGCTAGAAAGTAAGAATTAATCTTTGAAACTCATGAGAAAATTGTCCAGATAAGTAAACGCATGGCTGCTGCCAGGGATCGCTAGAAAAGCTACGCTGATAAACATCGTAAGCCACCTGAATTTCAGGAAGGAGATAAAGTTTAGCTAAAGGTATCTCCCTGAAGGGATTTATACGTTTTAGGAAACGAGGGAAATTGAACCCTCGCTACGTGGGACCTTTTGAAATTGTCAGAAGGATTGGCCCAGTAGCCTATGAATTAAATCTACCTGCTGAAATTGGTGGTGTGCACAATGTTTTTTTTCACGTATCAAATCTAAGGAAGTATTTATCCGATAAATCACTGGTTGTGCCTTTAAAGGAACTGCAAGTATGTGAGAAACTCAGACTTGTGAGGCACCAGTTGAAATCATGGATAAGGAAGTTAATAATTAAAGCATAGCAAGATTCAGATTGTCAGAGTTCAGTGGAACTCCCGACGTGGTCCTGAGTTCACTTGGGAATGAGAGGACGAAATGATGCGCAAGTATCCTAACCTGTTCAAGAATATTGCCTGTACATCTTAATTTTCGGGACGAAAATTCCTCTAACAGGGGGATGATGTGACAACCCGGAATTTTTTTTTTTTATGATTTAATATAATATGTGATTTTACGAATTTGTTTTTTTATATATATTTTTATTATTATTTAATAATAATATTAATAATAAAGATAATGATAACAATAATAATAATAATAATAATATTATTATTATTAATAATAATTTATAAAAATTTATTAAACTTGGACTTATAAGTCCAGGGGGTAATTTGTAATTCTTGAAAACTATTTATAACTTTAAACATAAAATAATAAGTCTTCTAAACCCCAGGGACCATTCTGTAAAATTTTGAAAACCCAACCCCCTCCTCGTCGACCCCTTTTCCGGCCACCGTCTCCTGCGGCCCTCCGGCAACCCCAAACGCCAAAATTTAATCGATTTTAGGCAAATCAAACCATCCCGACACCATATAGTGCATGAATCGAACTCGGGGACCACTGCAATTTGTATATTAAAGTCGGTTTGGTGTGTTTCCCACTCTCGACCGAAAGTCGGCCGACCCACTTATCTAACCGAGCACTAAAACTAAAAACTAATCGAAATAATGGAGCAATACCATTCATTTGATCGTTTATAAATTGACAGTGAGTTTAATTTCACTAAAACACAACGAATCACACCCATTGATCACCATCGTTTTCCTCGACCTGCAACTCAGTCGAATACTGTCTTACGAGTTTTAATTCACAAAATTAACTTAGGGCTTTTCATCATTAGAACCATTAGAAACTTCCTGTGAAGGAATTTGATTATCATCAAAGTTTACCACTGAAATCGATCCTTGCATAGTCGCGACTGACTCATCAAGTGTTCATCATCGATTTGATTCAACAACAGGTAATTGAAACTACCTAAATGCTCGATTTCATGTGGGGATTGAAAGCCCTATGTTTGATTCCATAAACAATTGCGAATCGAGGTTCAATTTGATGAATCTTCGAATTAGGGTTCTTGGTGTAATTGGAGTTTTTGGAATTTGGGTTTAAAAGAATTAAAGGCAGAGTCTTACCGCGACCTTGTGCCTTGGTTTACTGGTTTGTGGGTGTGATTGTGAACAGGAGGTCAAGGGTTCGAACCCTGCCCCCACAATTATTTTTTTTAAGCCTTTTTGAGCCATTTTAAAAATACAGAAAATTATTAAAAATTATAAAAATAATTTTTATAAACTTTGTTAATTTTATAAGTTATTTAAATATATTCTGGAAAATTATTTCATTAAAAACTCATTATTTATTTATTTATTTACTTATTTATTTATTTATAAAATTGTTACAAAGGTTATAAATTGTTATTTTTTTTTCTAAATAATGATTTAAATCATCAAATTATTAATTGACATTATATTATTAGTTATGGATTAATTATGATAAAATAAACACAAATTAGATTTTATAAATTTAAATATTTATAAATCTTATAAAATTAAATATAAACTTACATAGTTAAATAATGTTTGCAAATTATTTAGAATATAATGTCTAGATAATATGTGTCTATAAAATCTTATAAAATTAAATTTAAATTTACATATTTAAATAATGTCTACAATTTATTTAGAATATAATGATATGTTAAATCATTATTAAACTAATCAAATTTTATAAATATTTAATTATTAATAAAGATAATTAAATGATTAGTTATATGTTTATAACAAATCCCCGAAAACCAAACCTTAGATCAATTGAACGCCAGGTTCAAGATCTACTTATTTAGGTTATGGATTTGTAAATATTTGCTTATATGAATTATAATTCCTTAGCAGGAATTTACTAGCTTGTCAACACCACACAAGGACTGAGGTGAGTTCATACTTAACCGTTTCCCCTTTATAATCATTTAAATATTTTGGGGCTGGAATACATGTTGTAATTAAAATTACAAATTATTTTTGTGTATTATGTTAAATAATAATTGAATCACATTTATGATTACATATGGTTATATTGAAAATCCTTCTCTGTAAACTGGGCTATAAACAAGGCAGGGATCTTTTGGATAGTACTATCGGGGAGTGACTGACCCCCCACAAAGGTTTGGACATGTGGTCCTTATCAGATGCACAAAGATCTCGCTGTCATTCGGGATGACTATTCTGGTGTGAGAAGGCAGATTGTGCGCTATATAAGTTTTGCCATTATAGTTCCACTTACAATCCATATGAGGATAAATGTAAAGAGAGGATTCACGCCCTCTGATTTGAATTATTATAAATAACATAATATACACATGAAAATGATATTAAACTATGATACATGTGCAAATCCTATGTAAAGGATTTGTTGGGCTTGTACATAGAAATGATAAACTATGATACATGGGCAAATCCTATATGAAGGATTTGTTGGGCTTGTACATAGTGGGTATGTGGGATAGCGGGTTAACCTTATTAAAAAGGGTTCCGACAGGCTATTCATATACCGGTGAGTAATTTAAACTCACACTTTTACAATAAACCCTTCTTTGAATGATAATTGATGATTTATCAAATATGTTTTACTCACCTATAAACTCACCAACCCTGTGTTGACACTTGATTTTACATGTATTCTCAGGTATCTACTAGGAGCTTATGGACATGCACGTAGGATCATATAAGAGCTCCAGATACATATTGGTTATTGATAGACATGATTAGACGTATTGTTAAGAAACAATATATATATTTATTTTCGCTGCGTATAAAATCTAATGCTCTGAATAATAATGGATTGGTTATCTAAAACTTATCATATAGATAACTGCATCTCATGTGTAACTACTGTGTTCGATCCTGTTTGCTCACCCCTCCGTGATAGATTCCAGACCCGGAATTTGAGGGTGAGACAAAATTCAAGGTAAGGGTGCGCATTCCTACAAGTAGAACTGATAGATAGTTAGTGGCTATGTTCTATGAAGACCGAGACTTTCTTGCTCAAGGTGTAGGAATGATGACTTATACTGACTACAATGTTACCACCCGACCAGATTCACCGGACTTAGCATGCACGACAAATTATAATTACGTGTGCACCCGTAATGGTAAGTTGCTTTGCATGATCACCCCGGTTCCTCCTATTAGGCTAACATATCTTGTCAAGTACAGTGTTCATCAATGATAGACGTACCAAATATGTATGTATTATATTGGGGTCGATAAATCAAAGTATACGAAAGGATCAGTAGAGTTTGGGAATCATTGACACGCCAAGGTAATTTGACCTATTTGTCTTAGAGACCTGTGTATTGACCATAGTTTATCACTCATCCCAGAAATCCCCTGGTAAGCATAACTGGTCTCACAATGAGATTTATGCGATATGCTTGCCTTAGCTCGAGGGCTTTTTGTCAGGAAAACCAAAATACAGGTGTCTATGTGTCACACAAATCATGAAGAACATTTAGGCGATGTCAAATGCACACAAACTCTTTCGTGACTCATAGCAACTCGGAGCCACCATCCCGGTAGCCATATGCTCACAGGGATATGTTAAAGCAAAATTCCCAGGCAACCAATTTAGTAGGCATAGCTTAGTAATCTGTGTGTGTGTAACTAATGCAAATCCAGCTATAGTCTAAAATGCAATGCAGATGAGATGCAAAGTTCATTTTAGTTCGCTATAACTAATGCTCTGATACCAATCTGTCACACCCTCATTTTCCACGTACGGTGTTTTACCGTCAGGCGTGTGACACAACCAGGATCTCAGATAAGCATCAGTTACACCAAACGACTCGATAATTACAAATCATATAAGTTGTTTAATTTTAATGAAACAAACCAAATATATTAAGTTGTGCGGAAGCGAAAACAGGAAAACATTTAACAATGGTTTTTGGAACACGCAAACAAGCGTCCAATCCATTACATGGAATTAAGTCTTGAAAACAGTTTGAGATGAATGCGGAATGACATGCGGTGGATGCTGTGCTCCTAAACGTGCCACATCAATGTCCTGAGAGAAAACATGCAAAATCTCTGTACAAGACTGGTGAGTTCACAGGTTTATCAGAAAACAGTAAGTATCAGTAATGAAATCCCAGATTATGTAATCCGATAAGTATCAGTAATGAAATCCCCGGATTATGTAATCCGATAAGTATCAGTAATGAAATCCCCGGATTATGTAATCCGATAAGTATCAGTAACGAAATCCCCGGATTATGTAATCCGATAAGTATCAGTAATGAAATCCCCGGATTATGTAATCCGATAAGTATAATGAAATTCCCGGATTATGTAATTCGATAAGTATAATAAAATTCCTGGATTTAGTAATCAAAGCATATAATGGGTAGCTAGTCCATAATGATCACTACGTGTATGAAGTCGTGGCCGAGCTGACATGTAATCAAATAATAAAACAGGCCCGGATGTGGATCACACACCACAACACTTGTAATTAGGCTAACCGTTCACCCGTTTGACGAACGTTGTGCTAGCGCGACGAGCCCGGGTGGGGTATGTCAATCCCAGTAGTACTACTAACAATTACCTCGCTAAGTCCATATTAACGGTCCGTTGGGCAAGTATAACGCAATAGTATCAACTATATGCAGTATTACAAAAATCCAATGTAATGTAACGTTTATGAAAACAGCATGTTTCTCCCCCCCAAAAGAGTATATAAGTAAAAGTAGGGCTGTAAACTCACCTTGAATTGATGTAATAAAATGAACGGAAGCTTCAATGAATAATGCACGACCAAACACGATCAACACCTATTATTAATTGTAATTAAGTTTTTAAAATGTGCTCAACGCGAATAATTACATTTGGTCGGATTCGGGTCGGTTCGGTTAGACGCGCACGATTTGATATACAAACAACACCATGTATTAATAATATTACCAATATTGATATTAATAATAACAATGGCATGATCATAATTAATGATAATATTTGTATTTGTAAATAATTTGTGAAATTTATTAAATATAATCCTTCATTTATCATGATAAATCCACAATTAAAATAATATAATCTTTATTAATAACTTGATGATTTAAATCATCATTTAAAATCCATTTTTATAAAAGTAACTATTTATAACATTTGTAATAATTATATAAATAAATAATTAAATAAGATATTTAAAGAAATAAATTTCCAGAAAATAATTTAATAACCTTTAGAATAAACAGAGTTTATAAAAATTACTTTTATAATTTTTAGGAATTTTTCTGTATTTTTAAAAAGTGTAAAAGGCTTTTAAAAAAATAGATGTTGGGGGCCGGGTTCGAACCCGTGACCTCCTTCCCACAATCCCACACTCAAACCAGTGAACCAAAGGCTTACAGCCGCGGTAATCCATGGTAATCCATGGTTCCCAAATCTTTTAACTTCTGTTTTCAAAGAAATCCCAAATCGTATAAACCCTAACATTCTTTGATCCAAATCGAAGTTCAATTTGACATTGTGCGCGACTGGAATCATGGGGCTTTTAATCCCCATGTAAAAACGAGCATTTAGGTGTATTCAATTACCTGAATGATCATGATTCGAAGTGCATCAATACGAAGAACAAGCCGCGACTACAGTAAAGTTGATTCATGGTGCAAACGTTGTTCTTAATCAAATTAACTTTGCAGGAAGATTCTAATGGTGATGTAGATGCAAAGCCCTTGTCAATTTTGAAGCTTGAAGCCCGAATAATGGTGTTCGACCCTGCTGCAGGTCGCGAGGTTCATGTGATTCATTGATGATGATTAAGCGTGTTTTATACTAAATTGAAAGTGGAAGTTTATTGGAGACAGATATGCGATTGTGTGGGTGCGTTTTAATTTGATTATAATAGCGGTTTAGTGCGCGATTGTGGAGTTAGTCGGCCGAACTTTCGGTCGAGTGGATTTGGTAAGGATAGCACTCCGGATTTTTCAATTAATCGTGGGCCTAGGTTCGAATCTCCCACTTGAAATTGTCGGGGCGATTTTATCCGAGTGAAATCGAGTAATTTGGATGTTTGGGGGTCGCCGGTGACTCGCCGGAGGTGGCCGGAAAGGGGTGGACGGAGATGGGGAGAAAGTCGACGGGGGAAATGGGGCGGGTTTTAAACAATTTACACCTTCGGTCCCTCCAGTTTCCAAATCTTATTATTTCATGCTGAAACCTTTTAAAATAAGTTTCAAAATTAGCAGATTAACCCCCTGGACTTCATTATTAATATTATTATTTATTATTATTATTATTATTATCATTATTATTACTATTAACAATATTATTATTATTATTGTTATTATTATTTTTATTATCAATATTATTATTAAATTAATAATAATAATAATAAAATAAAAGAAATCATATAAATACTACACGAAATAAATCACAATTTTTTCCGGGTTGTCACATCGGGAGGCCCCGGACTAAAACCGCGGGATCCCCTTCTGCTGCGGGGACCTCGGCCGCGACTCGCGGTGCAAAGGTCGTGATGGGCCTTTCGGCCGCGTCTAGGGGTGCGTTGGCTGCCGCGGCCGCGGCTGGTGGAGGGATCATTGCTTCGGCCGCGGCTGGAGGTGGGGTGTCCGCTGGCGATTCTTTTTCTAGTTCGGTCACGAAATCTCAGGGTACTCACGGCGCTGCTACTTCTGCGGGTACTTCCTCGGGGGATACTGGCATGGATCCTACTTAAAAGTTCACTCCGGATTGGGATCTAACGAATGGGTCTTTGTTTGATGATCCCGAGTTCTGTAGAGATTTTATGTTTAATGCTCGTACGCCGGCCGAGTTTTATCGTGGTGGGGGTTTGAAGAATAGAGACTTATCCAACGTTGGTTGGTCGTCAATGGTGAACAGTGTCTTTTCTTTTATTGAGGTTCATAATCATTGGGTGGATGGTGTCAAGGAAACTCGTGAACTTAAAAGAAGAACGACGCGCCTCGAGGATGATAATGCTTCCTTGAAGCTTCGATGCGATTTTATTGAAAAAGAAAAAGAGAAAGTTACCCTTAGCCTCAGCGAAACTCAAGAAGATCTTTGCATCCAGTCTGCCGCCATGAAACGTCTGTCATCTGAACTGATAAGCGTCAAGGCTTCCTCGGACGATCAGATTTCTCAGCTTCAGGGGGAAAATGCACGACGTCAAGCCAAGAAAAAATGGCTTATTTCGGACGGGATTGGCTTGGCCTTCAACAAAATTCATGATAGTAACGAATTTTTTGACATGTTGGCCAAGATTAATAGCCTTGCTGATAAGGTTGGGTATAATGCAGGTGAGGTTTTTACCTGGTGCTTTAGGGGCGAATTTTGTAACTTTTGCGAATATGATTAGTAAACTAACTTTGAGCTTGGTTTATTGCAGGTCTTCGTGATGGTGCTCGACTTGCTGCTGAAGGGAAAATGCCCGAGCATGCCAAGAATTTTAACTGGAACGCTCTTAGTGAACTCTGAGCGCAGTCAACCCTTTTTGACGAAAGTACTTTTCCCATGACTGACACCATTGCTACGATGTGTGACGCTGATTTATCTGACATCAAAGCTTTTCTTGCCCCGGTGGCTCCCAAACAGCCCAAGGTTGACTAGTGTGTCTTTAGCTGTAGCGCATGTTGTATCTTTTGCGCTTGTTGTTTGCATGAATCTTCGTAGAGCGTTAGCTCAAGACCGTCCTTTTGGTTGTAATGACTTTATGCTTTCCTGCTATGTTTAAACTCCCTTTTGATTACTGGTAGTTTGCTTACTTTCTCTTGTTGGTTGTAATTTGTGATGTTCCGACTTGGCTACATTTTATCGCACCAGATTTCGTTTCTTTTGTAAGTGAGCCGCATGTAACGTTACTTGGATATGGTTTCCCGCCTTTGGTTTCTTATGTTTCTTAGGTGACGACCTATCGTATCAACTTTTAGTTTCCCATATTCGCGTTTGCTTGTTTCGTGTTTTGGTTACTTCTATTTATACTGGATATTCTACATGGTTATTAGTGTGTCATATGGTTACTTGACATCCTTTACGCGACATGTTACTGGTTACTATATTTACCACAAAAGGATAGATTAAGCTTCGGTTTTGACTTTATTTTTATCGCGCGTTGGCTCAAGTATGACTTGCAATGGTTATAAAATTTAGAGATTTTATGAGTGCTAATTCTGGTGCTTGCACGCACCTTCATTCATTGAAAATTGAATTACACTCATGATTACACCTCAAATACATGGTTACATATAACACCTACGGAGTTGTGCTCCGTTCCATGTTCGTGGAATGCTTGTTCCATCTATGCGAGCGAGTTTGTACGTGCCATTACGTCCTGCTTCGATGACCTGATATGGACCCTCCCATCGTGACCCTAGCTTCCCTTGGCTCTCCGCACGGCTTGCTTCATTGCTGCGAAGCACGTAATCTCCTTCCCTGAAAGTCTGTTTCCTGACTCGCGAGTTGTAATACCTTTCAACCTCCTTTTTGCGCTTCGCTTCTCTTATTGCTGCTATCATTCTCCGCTCCTCCAACAGGTTCAGGTTAAGGCGTAGTTCTGCTTCGTTGTTTGTTTCCTCAGTCTGTGATACTCGTGCTGTTGGCATTCCGATTTCGGCCGGAATCATCGGTTCCGAGCCGTATGTTAGGCTGAAAGGTGTTTCTTCATGGCTGGTTTTTGACATGGTGCGATGGGCCCATAGTACGTTGGGTAGTTCCTCCAACCAGTTCCTTCCTTCTAGGCCTAGTCGCGTCTTAATTCCCTCTACAATACTTCTATTTGCTCGTTCCACCAATCTGTTGGCTTGTGGGTGGGCGACCGAAGTAAAGACTTGTTTGATTATCAGCTCCTTGCACCAGGATTTGAATAGGTCGTCCGCAAACTACTTTCCATTGTCTGTGACTATGTAAAGTGGCAACCTAAAACGACATACTATGTTCTCCCATAAAAATTTCTTTACCTGTTGTCCTGTTATGGTCCTCAAAGCTTTCGCCTCCACCCATTTAGTGAAATAGTCTATTGCCACCAAAAGAAACTTGACTTTAGCCGTCGCGATCAGGAATGGACCTACGATGTCCATGGCCCATTGTTGGAATGGCCACGCAGATGTGACCGGGATCATGTCATTTTTTGGCCTGTAGCATATAGGGGCGTGCCTTTGAAAACTTTCACATCTTTGGATTTCTTCAACCGCGCTTCTGTGCATTCCGGGCCAATAATATCCTGCTCCCATCGCCTTGGCAATGACCATTCGAGGACCGGCATGGATTCCACATATGCCTTCGTGTATTTCTTTGACGACATAATTGGCTTCTTCCGGCGTCAAACACCTCAAAAGCGGACCCATGTATGATCGTCGGTACAAAACTCCTCGTTGCATTTCATAATGAAGTGCCTTGGCTTGTAATGCCCTTGCCTCCATCCTCCCCTCGGGCAAGGTTCCGTTTGTCAAGAATTCCACGATCGGCTTCATCCAGTTTTCCTTCTCTACCTCGGCGGTTGCTGCTACTTCCCCTATGTTGATGGAAGGGGATTGCAACACCTCCACCCTCACCTCTCGTGCCAGGTGGCTGAATGTCACGGATGCTAGTTTGCTTAGTGCATCCGCCTTTTTATTTTTGCTTCGTGGGATGTGTGACACGTGACACCTATCAAATCCCCTGATTGCTTCTTTTGCTTTACTCAGATATTGCTTCATCATTTCCTCCTTCGCATCATACAAACCGTTGATTTGATTTGCTACCAATAATGAGTCTACATGTGCGTGTAGTTTTTTATGTAAGGCCCACCTTTCTTAGGGAAGCCTCACAGTTGGTCATTCACAGCAAACATAGATTTAAAGCAATCATTTACTCTTATGTGCATAAAAATATATATTGCAGCGGAAAAATATACCGTAGTTCAACCCATTACAACGTAGTTAAATTAAATTATAAACATTGTCTTTAAACATCAAACTATTTAATGTCCTTTTAAGCTTTTCTTTATCGGGGATGCCAGTCTTCTAGTGCCAAGAAGCTTCAGTCCCATGCCTCTATTCCATAAGCTCTAACTCTTACCTGTCAACTGATATGCATACAAAAGTCAGCTTCGCTGAGTGAATTCTAGGTTTACCTTACTAAATAGCTTTTGTAAAAGATATTAGCTTTATCAGTTGGAAATAATCATTGCCTATCAAAATATAAATACACACAAGCTATCACTTTATCATTACTTTATCATTTATTGTTATTTATTACTCTTCTTTATCCGTCAATTCTCTGTCACTATCGGTGCCTAGGCTCGCCTAGGACTTTACCGACATGCCAATTAAGGACTTACTGCCGTACCCGATCAGGCCATTATTGTCATGCCAATTTAGGACTTACTGACCTGCCTGTTCGAGCATACTTTATCACTTTATCACTGGTGAGGGTACAACGAATGCAACCCTCCTTTATCAATTGCTTGCAAGGCTTTACTTTATCACTTTATCAAGGTACATGTTATGGGCCTCATAACCTTTCTTTATGTTTCACTGTCATGTTTAAGTTATACATAATATAACACAACACAATACATAATAAGAAGCAAACTCTTAGTCTAAGCATTCACATTTCATCAATCATGAGAGATAAACTAGATAACTGACCCTTCGCGGGACAGCGGGGGTTCGGGGGCGGCAGCCCCTGATTGCGGGGTTCTAGGGGCGGCAGCTCCTAGTGGGGTTCAAGGGGCAACGCCCCTGGCTGGGGCCGGGCTGCCAGGTCAGCGTACCCGAAAATTATTTTGAACAATTTAAATGGCACATTTTACTTTAGGAAATTTTATTTTCTTGATAAAAGGTCTTAAAAACCGTCATCATAAAAGTATGTAATTCAGTATGCATATCACCCCAAAAACATTGAAAACGGGTAAAGGAGGGGTCTAGAACTCACCTGAACTCGTCCAAGTAGCTTAAATTCTAAGTCACTTAGGCTATAGCCTGAATACTTTAGCTGCACGAAAGTTAACATGCAAAAACATCATTTTCTTCATAGTTTAGCCCATAGTTTCGCTACAGCGAAACTACAGTTTCGCCTGCAGTTTCGCTGGGCAGCACTTCTGCTAGTTTCGCTAGACAGATTCGCTGCCTTGAGCGCCCGACTTTCGTTGGAATTCCCTATTCTCGCAAAGTCTATAGGTCAGTCTAGGTCTTAGCGAGATTACCGACGAAACTATAGTTTCGCCCCAGCGAAACTGTAGTTTCGCTGGAACTTCTCCTAGTCTCGCTGAACTAATGTGCAGTTTCGCTGGTTAAATGCTTAAATTCGCTGGATCGGGGCCCAGTTTCGCTGGATGAATAGAAACTCAGATCCAACCCGTTTTTAACCCAAAACCTTAACTTTTTACGTCCAAATCCTTAGTTTACCTTCCATGAAACCAAATCTAAGCTTTTTACACGTTTTCATACGTAAAAATTCGACATTTATGTGTTTCTTTAAACTTTTCAAAACCCCAAAACCCTAGAATCCGGGTTTGATCTATAGAAGGCCTTAGAGGTCGATTCTTACCTTGTTTTGTTGCCCTTTTCTTCAGATTTGATGTTCAAATCTCCCAGAACTTCAATCTTTCCAACTTCCAAGCTCCAAATCTCAAGTTTCTCCACTTTCTCTCTCTACTTTCTCTCTCTACGAATTTGGTGGCTAGGGTTTGAAATGGTGAAGTGGAGCTGTTCATGCATGTTTAAGGGCTGATTAGGGCCCTTAAACCCATTAAGCCTAGCCCATTAAGACTAATTTTATCCATAGCCCACTAATTTACCCCTTTATTTCTTAAATTAACCCTTAAAAGCCCATTATTATTAAATGGCTTGTTTCGCCAAATTTCGGGGCGTTACAAGTCTCCCCCCTTATTTAGGTTTCGTCCTCGAAACCTGACTCGTCACTAAATAGATCGGGGTATTGGCGTCTCATTTCCTCCTCGGATTCCCAGGTGGCATCCGACCCTTTCGGTGTTTCCATTGCACCTTGACTTGCTTGACTACTTTATTTCTCAATTGTTTCTCCTTCCGATCCAGTATAGCCACTGGTTGCTCTACATAATTCAGCTTCTCATCCACCTCGATGTCATCTAGAGGTACGACTGCCTCATTTGGTGCTAAACATTTTCTTAAGTGCGACACATGAAAGGCAGGGTGAATCCCACTTAATTCTTCTGGAAGGTCTAGCCTGTAAGCTACGTCCCCAACTCGTGCTAGTACCTCGAATGGTCCGATGAACCTGGGACTCAGTTTCCCCCTCTTCCTAAATCAGATGATTCCCTTCCATGGTGACACTTTTAGCATTACCCTGTCACCCACGCTGAACTCTATTGGTCTCCTTCTTTTGTCGGCGTATGACTTTTGTCTATCCTTGGCAGCCTTCATATACGCCTTGATTTTCTCCAATTTTTCCGTTGTGGCTTCCACAACTTCTAAGCTTCCTAGCTCCTTCTGTCCGACATCACCCCAACAAATAGGAGTTCTGCACCGTCGACCGTACAATAACTCATATGGGGGCATCTTAATACTGGCGTGGTAGCTGTTGTTATAGGAGAACTCTGCTAGTGGCAGATGATCATCCCAATTACCGCCAAATTCGATAACGCATGCCCGAAGCATATCCTCCAGTGTCTGGATCGTTCTTTCCGATTGCCCATCGGTCTGTGGGTGGTATGCGGTACTAACATGCAACCTCGTACCCATCTCTTTATTGAACTTTTTCCAAAACTTTGAGGTAACCGCGTATCCCTATCTGAAACAATCGATACGGGCATACGATGTCGCGCCATAATTTCTCGGATAAATAGTTCAGCAAGCTTTTCTGAACTAATTGCTTCCTTGATTGGCAGGAAATGCGCACTTTTAGTCAGTCTATCAACAACTACCCATATCGCATCACGGCCTTTTGTCATGCGGGGTAGTTTGGTGATGAAGTCCATGGTAACATGTTCCCACTTCCACTCTGGCACTTCTAATGGCTGAACATAACCATAAGGTCTTTGGTGCTCAGCCTTCACCTGTAGGCACGTGAGACATTTGTTTACATACGCAACCACATCTCTTTTCATCCCAGGCCACCAATAATCTTTCTTCAAATCATGGTACATCTTATTTGCGTCTGGATGTATTGAGTAGCGGGTCTTGTGCGCTTCATCCATAATCTTTTCCCGCATGTCACCATGCTTCGGAACCCATATCCTGCCATGGAAGGTCTTAACGCCCAAGGTGTTTTCTACCAATTCATCCACTTCTCCCACCACCCTTTCCTTATTGATTTGCTGCTCTTTTAAGCGTCCATTTGAGCTTTGCTTATCATCCTCATAACATCTGGGGTCACTACTAGTTGGCACGCCTTCACCTGGATCGGTTCATATCCTTCCTTTCGGCTCAGGGCATCGGCTACCACGTTCGCCTTACCCGGGTGATAATGGATTTCACAGTCGTAATCCTTTATCAACTCCAACCACCTCCTCTGTCTCATATTTAGGTCCTTCTGCTCAAAGAAATATTTCAGACTTTTGTGGTCGGTAAATATGGCGCACTTAGTTCCATACAAATAGTGTATCCAGATCTTTAATGCAAACACTACTGCGGCAAGTTCCAAATCGTGAACCGGATAGTTAACACCCGTGTCCTTTAACTGTCTGGATACGTAAGCTATAACCTTCCCTCTTTGCATCAACACACAGCCTAACCCGCAGTAAGAAGCATCGGATTATACCGTTAGGTCTTCATCTCCCTCCGGTAGGGTTAGTATAGGAGCTTTGGTTAATTTATCCTTCAATTCCTGGAACGCATCTTCCTGTTTCTTTCCCCAGTCGAACACCACATTCTTCCTCGTTAACCTTGTTAATGGGGAAGCTATCTTCGAGAAATCTTTGATGAACCTTCTATAATAACCAGCCAATCCCAAGAAACTACGGATTTCGGATGGCGTCCTCGGGGAATTCCATTGCGTAACTGCTTCAACTTTTGCTGGATCAACCATTACTCCCTCGGAATTTATAACGTGCCCTAAAAACTGTACCTCCCGTAGCCAGAAGGCACATTTAGAGAACTTCGCATACAGTTTCTCCCTTCGTAAAGTTTCTAACACCTCCTTGATATGACAAGCGTGATCTCCTTCGTTCTTTGAGTATATCAGGATATCGTCAATGAATACTATCACCGATCTGTCCAGCATCGGGCGGCACACGCGATTTATCAAGTCCATGAATGCCGCAGGAGCATTGGTTAGCCCGAAAGACATAACCAAAAACTCGTAGTGGCCATAGCGCGTTCGGAAGGCCGTCTTTGGGATATCTTGCTCCCTTACCTTCAGTTGGTGATATCCGGATCGGAGATCTATTCGGGAGAACCAACTTGCCCCTTGCAACTGATCAAACAGATCATCTATCCGGGGTAGAGGGTACCGATTCTTCATGGTCAGCTTATTCAACTCCCTGTAATCTATACACATCCTCATGCTGCCATCCTTCTTCTTCACAAACAGCACGGGAGCGCCCCATGGAGAAATGCTGGGCCTAATGAATCCCTTGTCAAGGAGTTCCTGCAGTTGTGACATGAGCTCCTTCATCTCGGACGGAGCTAGGCGGTAGGGTGCTTTGGCAATGGGTTGGGCTCCTGACAGTAAGTCAATCTGAAACTCTATCTCCCTGTCCGGTGGTACTCCGGGCAGATCCTCCGGGAATACGTCAGGAAAGTCCCGCACCACTGGTACATCGGACAACTCCTTCGCTTTATCTTTAGCATCCTTGATGTACGCTAGATAAGCTCCGCACCCTCGCCTCATACATTTCTCCGCCTTGATCATGGAAATGATCCTTGGAAGCTTACAATCGTTATCACCGTAGATCGTATCCGGACTACCATCTGGAGCCGTTAACCGGATCATCTTCTGTTGGCATACTATGTTAGCATCGTGGGCAGCTAGCCAATCCATCCCTAGTACGACATCGAAACCTTCTAAGGGCATAACAAACAATCGTGCGGGAAAGTAATGGTCTCCTAATTTAATGTGGCAATCCTCTATCATCCTGACTATTCTAATGGACTTACCATCGGCTGTTTCTACTTCGAAGACATCATCTATTTTCTTAGTTTGAGCATCTAGTGTAGCACAGAAGGATACAGATACAAAACTCTTACTGACACCACTATCAAATAATATGGAGGCGCAAACATCATTGACAAGGAACGTACCTGACACTACGTCCGGGTCCTTCCTTGCTTCCTTCTTGTTCATGGTGAAAGCCCTCGCCTTGACCTTGGCTTTCCATCATGCCCTTTGTCATCCTCCCCGCTAGTTCCTGAGCCTCCCGCCTTAGCTTTCTTGCAATCATTGTTGCGGTGCCCCGACTCGTGGCAGTTGAAGCACTTATCCACTTTCGGGCACTCTCTCGCCAAGTGACCAGTCTTCCCACACCGGTAGCACCCAGGGCTACCCATCCGGCATTCTCCAGGATGCCTCCTCCCGCACTTCCCACATTCCTTAATTTCTTCTACCCCCTTCACGATCGCTTGTTTTGCATCCACTCTCGTTTTCTTGTTTACCGGTTGGTAGTTACCACTTCCATACCTCTTCCCATTAGTGTTCCAAACTTTCTTTGTTTCACCCACTGTCACCGGCCTACGATGATCGTACAACCTTCCACTGAGGTCCACTGCTGACCTAAAAGTACTAGGTCGAGCAGTGACCATGTCCCTACGAATGTCTAGAGGCAACCCTTGTATGTACCTCTTGATCCTTTTGGCTTCAGGAGTTACCAAATCAGGCACCAGACGTGCCATTTCATTGCATTTTGTAGTGTACTCCTGGTGAGTCATATTTCCAGCCTCCAAACTCACAAACTCTTGCTCGACCTTGTCAAGCTCTCTTTCCGGGCAGTACTCCTCTATCACCAACCTCTTCATCTCCGGCCATTTCATCCTCTCAATAGCCTCCTCTCCGTAAGACTCAGCAATGTTATCCCACCAACACAGTGCTGGATCCAAAAGGGAATGGGAAGCAAACTTCACCTTTTGGTTTTCACGGCACTCACTGATCTTCAGTACGGCCTCCATTTCCCTAATCCAACGCTGAGCAGTTGCAGCGTTACCATACCATCAAACGTTGGGGGCTTACACCTCTGAAAATCCCCGTAGTTGCACCCCTTCGCCCTCTCTTCCACTTCAGGGCCATCATGGTTACCCAGACGATCTCCCTCGTCGCTCAACTCCTCAGTCTTGACTGCCCCTCTCTTATCAACTTTTTCTGAGGCCGTACTCTTCTTACTGTCGCCCTTAACCTGATCCACAATTCCGCAAGCAGAGCGGGCATCACTCCAGACAAGACCTGATGCACCTCTTGGGCAATAGCTTCCTTTACTGTCTCTTTCAGTTTGGCCTGATCAGGGGTAGACCCCTCGGCTCCCGTTCCTAACTCAACCTCCTCCTCCTTAACCGGTTCCTCAACCGGCTTTCTGGTTGACCTTTTTGTTGGCTTCACAGTTGCACTTGCAGTTTCCTTTGCCTTAGTCGGGGGCCTTCCCCTAGTGCTTCTCCGGGTGACCATGTTTGGAACTTCTTTCTTAGGTGCCATTCGTTCTACTTCCTATAAGATTCAGAATGTTAATATGGTCTTTCAAGGCAAGTTCAGTTCACGACAAGTTTTGTAAATTTTTAATAACAGTGGCCAGTTGTGATTAACTACTTACAGAACTTCCCGTGCCATAAACTTTCCTATCCTGAACCACACCAACACCAGAACCTACTACACCTAGTCTATGCACGTATAAGTCACATAAATTCAGATAGGCATCACAGATAACATTATCATACTCTACCTCGGCTCTAACTTAAATAAGAAGGCACTATCCACTAGAATAATACCTATAGCATATTTGTTACCTCTGGGCATGGAGCTTCTTGGACTGGCATCCTTGACACTTGGTCCCATTATCTGTTCAAGTTTAGGTTTATAAAATGGTTTTCCCAAATCCCTTAAACATTGGCTCTGATACCAACTTGTAAGGCCCACCTTTCTCAGGGAAGCCTCACAGTTGGTCATTCACAGCAAACATAGATTTAAAGCAATCATTTACTCTTATGTGCATAAAAATATATATTGCAGCGGAAAAATATACCGTAGTTCAACCCATTACAACGTAGTTAAATTAAATTATAAACATTGTCTTTAAACATCAAACTATTTAAATGTCCTTTTAAGCTTTTCTTTATCGGGGATGCCAGTCTTCTAGTGCCAAGAAGCTTCAGTCCCATGCCTCTATTCCATAAGCTCTAACTCTTACCTGTCAACTGATATGCATACAAAAGTCAGCTTCGCTGAGTGAATTCTAGGTTTACCTTACTAAATAGCTTTTGTAAAAGATATTAGCTTTATCAGTTGGAAATAATCATTGCCTATCAAATATAAATACACACAAGCTATCACTTTATCATTACTTTATCATTTATTGTTATTTATTACTCTTCTTTATCCGTCAATTCTCTGTCACTATCGGTGCCTAGGCTCGCCTAGGACTTTACCGACATGCCAATTAAGGACTTACTGCCGTACCCGATCAGGCCATTATTGTCATGCCAATTTAGGACTTACTGACCTGCCTGTTCGAGCATACTTTATCACTTTATCACTGGTGAGGGTACAACGAATGCAACCCTCCTTTATCAATTGCTTGCAAGGCTTTACTTTATCACTTTATCAAGGTACATGTTATGGGCCTCATAACCTTTCTTTATGTTTCACTGTCATGTTTAAGTTATACATAATATAACACAACACAATACATAATAAGAAGCAAACTCTTAGTCTAAGCATTCACATTTCATCAATCATGAGAGATAAACTAGATAACTGACCCTTCGCGGGACAGCGGGGGTTCGGGGGCGGCAGCCCCTGATTGCGGGGTTCTAGGGGCGGCAGCTCCTAGTGAGGTTCAAGGGGCAACGCCCCTGGCTGGGGCCGGGCTGCCAGGTCAGCGCGCCCGAAAATTATTTTGAACAATTTAAATGGCACATTTTACTTTAGGAAATTTTATTTTCTTGATAAAAGGTCTTAAAAACCGTCATCATAAAAGTATGTAATTCAGTATGCATATCACCCCAAAAACATTGAAAACGGGTAAAGGAGGGTCTAGAACTCACCTGAACTCGTCCAAGTAGCTTAAATTCTAAGTCACTTAGGCTATAGCCTGAATACTCTAGCTGCACGAAAGTTAACATGCAAAAACATCATTTTCTTCATAGTTTAGCCCATAGTTTCGCTACAGCGAAACTACAGTTTCGCCTGCAGTTTCGCTGGGCAGCACTTCTGCTAGTTTTGCTAGACAGATTCGCTGCCTTGAGCGCCCGACTTTCGTTGGAATTCCCTATTCTCGCAAAGTCTATAGGTCAGTCTAGGTCTTAGCGAGATTACCGACGAAACTATAGTTTCGCCCCAGCGAAACTGTAGTTTCGCTGGAACTTCTCCTAGTCTCGCTGAACTAATGTGCAGTTTCGCTGGTTAAATGCTTAAATTCGCTGGATCGGGGCCCAGTTTCGCTGGATGAACAGAAACTCAGATCCAGCCCGTTTTTAACCCAAAACCTTAACTTTTTACGTCCAAATCCTTAGTTTACCTTCCATGAAACCAAATCTAAGCTTTTTACACGTTTTCATACGTAAAAATTCAACATTTATGTGTTTCTTTAAACTTTTCAAAACCCCAAAACCCTAGAATCCGGGTTTGATCTATAGAAGGCCTTAGAGGTCGATTCTTACCTTGTTTTGTTGCCCTTTTCTTCAGATTTGATGTTCAAATCTCCCAGAACTTCAATCTTTCCAACTTACAAGCTCCAAATCTCAAATTTCTCCACTTTCTCTCTCTACTTTCTCTCTCTACGAATTTGGTGGCTAGGGTTTGAAATGGTGAAGATGGAGCTGTTCATGCATGTTTAAGGGCTGATTAGGGCCCTTAAACCCATTAAGCCTAGCCCATTAAGACTAATTTTATCCATAGCCCACTAATTTACCCCTTTATTTCTTAAATTAACCCTTAAAAGCCCGTTATTATTAAATGGCTTGTTTTGCGAAATTTCGGGGCGTTACATTTTAATACCCATATGTTTTGCTAGCCTGAGACCAACCAGAAATGCTTCATATTCAGCCTCGTTGTTGGAGCTCTTGAAATCCAACCGCAGGGCGTAGGTGAGTTCTTCTCCCTCTAGTCCAACGAGTATCAGACCCGCCCCTGATCCTTCGTCATTTGATGCTCCGTCGGTATGTAAACACCATTTTTCTACTTCCTTTGGATTGGTCTCTATTGGATCCGGGATGGACTCTTCTTCCTGCGAGATTTCTGCTAAAAAGTCTGCAACCACTTGACCTTTCATGGCTATCCGGAGTTTGTATTCGATCCCGAAAACACCCAACTCGATTGCCCACTTCGTTAGTCTTCCTGAAATCTCCGGCTTTCTCAAGATCTGCTGTATTGGGTGACTTGTTCTTACTTCAATAACATGGGCTTGGAAATATCGGCGTAGTCTTCTGGACGCGTGAACCAGGGATAGCACGAGTTTCTCCATAGGGGAGTATCGGGTTTCCGGATCTTTCAGCGCCCTGCTGATGAATAGATCGGAGTCTGTTCTCCCCCTTGGTTTGTCATGAGCACAACGCTGACTGCTTCTTTTCCTGCGGAAAGATACATGATGAGATTTTTTCCTTGGAAAGGTGCCACCAATGTCGGTAGGTTGCTCAGGTAGACCTTCATTTGTTGGAAAGCTTTTTCTGCTTCTTGCGTCCATGAAAAGTTTTTCTTCCCAAGACAGTTCTTCAACGTTGACATGAAGGGCAGGGTTCGTTCGGCGTGCTTGGATAGGAATCTGTTAAGTGCCACGAGGCGCCCATTAAGTGTCTGAACGTCCTTGATGGACTTCGGAGAGGGCATTTTAGGACTGCCGTTACTTTCTCCGGGTTGGCCTCGAACCCGTCTTTTGTCACTTCCACGCCCACGAACCGTCCTTCCTCGACCCCGAAGGAACACTTCTTAGGATTTAGTTTCATATTCATCTCCCGCAACCTTCCAAAGGTCTCAGCTATATCTTGCAATAAAGCGCCTTCATCGCGACTTTTGATGACTATATCGTCAACATATACTTCGATGTTTCTTCCGATTTAGGATTCGAAGGTCCTGTCCATCAAGCGTTGATAGGTTGCCCCTGCATTTTTTAATCCGAAAGGCATTTTTGTGAAACAAAAGATACCTACGTCAGTGTAGAATGCCGTTTTATCTTCATCCTTTGGAGACATCTGAACCTGGTGATAGCCCTTGTAGGCATCAAAAAAGCACTTTAACGGAAAACAGGCTAGCGAGTCTACCTTTAAGTCGATCTGCGGGAGCGGATAGCAATCCTTAGGACATGCATTGTTGAGGTCCTTGAAATCAATGCACATCCTCCACGCCCCGTCTCCTTTCCTCACCATCACCGGATTGGCGATCCAAGTTTGATAACGAACTTCCCTAACGATGCCTGCTTGTAACAGCTTCCTCACTTCTTCTACTACCGCTCGGCTCCTTTCTTCACCCATGCGCCTTCGCTTTTGAACGACTGGCTCCTTAGATTTGTATGTATTCAATTTGTGTTCAGCAGTACTACGGGGCACTCCCGTCATGTCGGAAGGCTCCCATGCAAAAATGTCCAAATTACTTTGAAGTAGGCACCTGAGTCTGTCTTTCTTGGCATCTCCGAGTTGCCCCCGATTGTGAGCTTCTGCTCTGGAAATCGCGTATTGACTACCCATTTTTCATGCGTCGGGCTCACGAGATCTTTCGTCGGGTTTGCCTCCTCCATTTTCAACGGCTTTACCTCCTTACATTCTCTGCTGGAGTATATGGTGACTACTCCTGTCGGAGTTGGGAACTTTACTGCTGCATGTACGGTGGATATCACTGCTCCTAGTGCGCACAACCCAGGTCTTCCTAAAATTACGTTGTGGGATGACTCTGACCGTACCACAAGGAATGTCATCGCTACTTCCCGCCAACCTGAGTGGTTTCCAATGACAACCGGGAGCTGGATCTGTCCCAGCGGCTGGACTACCTCCCCGGTGAAACCTGTGAGCATGTGGGTTTTTGTGTCGAGGCCTCTTCTTACTTCTTCGTCTAGTTGCAAAAAGCAATGCTCATACATAATCTCCGAGCTACTTCCGCTATCGACGTACACACGATGTACCTAATGTCCTGCTATTAAGGCCGACACCGTGACAGGCCCGTTGGCGAAACTTCCTCCATGTATCGGAGGGAAAGAGATTTCTTGTGCCATCCAGGCTTCCATGTGATCGGACTGCCTCTTCCCTTTGTTGCTGACGAGCTGGACCATGAATGTCTCTTTCCTTTTTTCTCCGGGTTGTGGCGTCTTCTTCAACTCCCTCAGCAGGTGGGCTAGCTTTCCGGTCTTGATCGCAAGTTCTATCTGTCTTTTCAGCGAGAAGCAGTCATCAGTTGCGTGACCATTTTCCTTGTGAAATTCACAATATTTGGTCGTGTCTCGTCTTCCGCCGGGCTTCAAGGGTGCGGGTTTTGCAAAATTTACATTTTCTGTGGCCAAAATTTCACTTGGAGTTTTTGTTAGGGGTGGGAGGGTGACATTAGGCCCGAGTGGGTTTTTGGGGGTGGTGTGTGTCGTGACTGGAAAAATGAATGTTGTTGTGGATGGCGCGGTTGGAATCGCGGCTTCTCCCAGGGTCTTGGGCCTCCGAGCCTCTTTGGCGATTCCCACGCAGATACCATTGGTTTCTTTAGAGCTTTCTCCTTCAACTGTTTGCATGCCTTCTTTCCTCGGACAAACGCTTTGGCGCGCTCTAGCATTTCGTCTACTGACTGCGGTAAGTTCTCGTGGAACCGCTCCACCAGCTGGTCGTTCCTTACGCCATGAATGAAAGCTGAGATTCGTATCGTCTCCCCGGACCCTCAGACCTGCATACTTTCCTTGGAATATCTAGTGATGAAGCTTTCGATTGATTCGCCATCTCCTCTCTTGATATTATGTAACTCTGTTGGGTCTTTGGCAGACATTCTTTTCTGACTGAAGTTTTTCAGAAAGCTATCCTCCAGTTCCTCGAAACTGCTGATTTCCCCTGCCGGAATACTATCAAACCATACCCTTGCTGCCCCCGTCAACGTCTGGGTGAACATGTGACACCATACCGGTACGGACCATTGCTCCACTTCGGCTGCTCCAACAAAGACAACCAGATGATCGTCTGGATCTCCTAAGCCATTGTATCTTCCCACGTTTGAAGGCATTTTCAGCTTTGGGGGAAAAGTGAACTCCGAAATCATTAGGATGAACTTGGACCTGGCTCGTGCGGAAGAGGGCCGGTATGGTTTGCTATAATCGTCGTCCCCGTCCGCCCTTGCACCATTATCCACTAGAGTGTGGTTCGTCCTTTTCTCCCCCATCGATAGGTTTGTCTTGCTGCCAGGATGACTTCTCCCTTTCTCATGCTCCGCTCCCTCCGGCGTCTCTTCGTACTCCAGACGGGTCCGCACTTCTTCAATGCGATGAGTTCGCTCTTCTTGCTGCAGGAGGGATAATATTCGCTCCCGGTTTTGGCTGATAAACTTCGGAGTAATTACCACCCCGTCATCAGTTGGCTCTCCTGCAGCAGCGTTTGTACGATTAAAGAGACCTCCCATATGACTAACGCCGGGGTTCTCGTTAGTTGGTGTTTTCTCGCCCAAGTCCATGAACAATAAGTGGATAGGTTTCGAGGCTTTACAGTCGGGTCCCACGGATGGCGCCAAATGTTGCTACACAGGAGTTAGTCGAGAGACTTACGTCCGGAAGCAGTGCGATTGGATCGGTGATTGTCGTCAAGACTCGAGCTATCGAGAAGACACCGTGAGCCTCGCCACGGGCAGAAGGGAGATCTCCCCGTGACTAACCTCTGGCGTGAGAATAAGTATCTAGGAGAGTGTTTGAGTATGAGTGTGCTAAGTTAGGATGAGATGATATGAATATACCTGAGTCCTTGTATTTATAGTGACTTACGTATGCCAAATTCCTCCATGTAAATCTATTTCGAGACATCTGGAGTTTAGACATTCAGACTGGAATTCCTTGGTTACTGGAGTTGTTTCTCTTTTGGTGCAAAGGGTTTTCCACTTGATATTAATGTTGTTTGTCCCTTATAGTTGACATGCATTTCATTGGCTCTGCATGGCTATCCTGCTGCACCTACCTCTTATTAAGTTTGTCTCTTGTTCTTTGTTGTTTTCTGCTTCTGGTTATATCCCTGGAGCAGCCAATAACCTTCTCTCCGTACTTATCCAAACCTCTTTGTCCCTTGACGTTAGTTTCTTGCAAGACTTCTTAAATGTTGGAGTGTCTATTCCGTTTATAATCTTAAGTGTTTGAACCGAACAATACGAGCTGGGCCGTTTACAACGTTTGAGCCGCGGCTGGGCCATTGCTTCCCGGGCCGCGGCTGGTGTTTGCCAGATGCTGCTGTTCTTGGGCCGTTTACCATGTTTGAGCCGCGGCTGGGCCACTGCTTCGCGGGCCACGGCTGGTGTTTTGCCGGGTGCTATTGTTCTTGGGCCGTTTACCATGTTTGAGCCGCGGCTGGGCCATTGCCTCCCGGGCCGCGGCTGGTGCTTGCCGGGTGCTATTGTTCTTGGGCCGAAGGGAATGCCACGTCCGAAGTGGGCTGCGTTTAACCCAAGCGACGGCCGCCTCGGTAGGTGAAATGAGCCGCGGCCGGGCTATGTCTTTGGGCGATGAAGCGAGCCGCGGCCGGGCCTACCTTTTGGGCGACGAAGTGAGGTGTGGCCGGGCAATATTTTGGGCAGGTCGTGGCTGGCACACCCTCGACGCTAGGTTACGGTTTTATTATCATTCGTTTTACGTGTACCCCATCAGTCACAACTTAAAAGTCATTTAACTTTTATTAGGTGTCAAAGCATATGTAAATTTTTATATATAACTTTTTTGTAATTAAATTAAACAAATGAAACATTTATGGATTTTGGTTACCATTTAATAACAATTTTTTTTCAAATTGCCATAAGATAATTGATCCATTCGACACCCTTTATCTGCCTTTAATTAGCATGTGAACTGAATTCGTTGGTTTGAAATTTAAAGAAAAAAGTTATTTTCTATATGAAATATTATTTACTTATTCATTTATTGTTTCACGTTAGTATTATAATTTTAATATTTTGTTAAATGTGTAAAATTCACTAAAAATATAAGTAGTAAATAATTTCATATTTCGTTTCAATTAAATTTTACACCTATACATTTAAGTAGTTTCATATCATATTTTTGGATTACATTTTTTCCGAAATCAAGAGGTGGTTTTTTTGTTTCTCCGCATTGAATTCAATATCATCCTCTCTTTCGTTCTTTGTTTTTCTCCGACCCGATTACTAGTGATTATTCATCATGTTTCGTCTATCACAGCCACACCTTACCACCTCCATCACCAATCACCACGTTTCTTTTCTGTCCTTCCCACCAGGACTTCCACCTACAATTTTTTTATTTAAACGAAAAATCTATACTACTATTAAATTACGTCAAATTATATCATGCTCATATTTGAATGAAAATCTATACTACTATTAAATTACATTAAATTAGTCAATGAGTCCTACATCAACTACTTTAGGAGAAGACACCCTATAACTTTCTAAAATTGAGGTCATGTGTTGGAGTCTCGCTAGGTGAAATATGCTTTAAGTGTATCAGGGGTTTTACCACAATGGACTTTTGGGTGGTGAGTTTCCATTGGAATTGTGGGCGAGTCGGGTCACCAGCGCTGCTTGTGTTCACAGACGTGGGTGGTCTTTCACCAATGGGTTTACTCGAATGATGAGTTTAAAAATTCTTCGTTGACAGTTAAAAAAGGAACTAGTTACATAATCGAACGAGATAGTAAACCGAACCCGTGACTAAAGGGATCAAAGAAAAAGAAAGTAATAATGAGAAAGAAAAGGAAGAGAGAAAGTTAGAGATGTGAGAGGAGTGAATAGTCAACCAACCGACCCTTTTTTACTGTCAAAACCTTTCTTTTTCTGATTCTTTTGTATTTCTAAGGCTTTCAACCCTCCACACACATCATCTCCTTCATCTTCACACACACACTCTCTCTCTCTCTACAAAACACAAGAAAAAAACTTTTTTATATTTCTTTAATCTCTCTCTTCAAGCTCATGATCCAAAACCAAAAGTCAAGCATGCAGATAGATACCTTTAATTCTCTCTCACACCCCTAGGGTTTCATTTTCACCACACCCAATCTTCTCTCACTTTCTTGCAACTTTTCTGCACTAAAAACCCATTTTTTGGCTCACAGAATCGACAAGATCGTGTTCTTGATGAATCTGCGTGATGGTATTGAAAAAAGATTCAAGATTTGAAGTGGGTTTTGTGTTTTGAATCGAAAAGTTGGGGGTTTTTTTGGTGGGTGTGAAGTGAGATTTCATGAGTTTTGGGGGTTTTCTTGATAACAGTCTCGCCGGCGCCGGCGACGGTGGTGCTAGAATCGTCGCTGATATACCGTATAATATCCACGTCAGCACTGTCTCTCAACCGCTTTCGAAATCAATGTTCTCATCCCCCGGCCTCTCACTTGCTCTCGTAATCATCTTCTTCGATTAAAAGTTAAAACACATATTTGTGCCTATCTCTGAAATCATGTGTTTCTTTTTATATCTTTTTCAGCAAACGACGATGGACGGTGGCGGTGGTGGTGGTGGTAGCGGAATGCCGGAAAGTTACGACACCGGCGGTGGTGGCGGTGGTGGTAGGCGGAGCCGTGAGGAGGAGCACGAGAGTAGATCTGGTAGTGATAACATGGACGGTGGTGGCTCCGGCGACGATCACGACGGAGACGACGGAAAACCGCCGCGAAAGAAACGATACCACCGTCATACACCTCAACAAATTCAAGAACTTGAAGCGTAAATCATTCAATCTTTCAATAATATTTTTATTATTACATGAAAACTTACAGATTATTATGTGGATTCACATTTTTACAGATTATTTAAAGAGTGTCCTCATCCTGATGATAAACAGCGGTTGGAGCTTAGTAGAAGATTATGTTTAGAGACTCGACAAGTTAAATTTTGGTTTCAAAATCGTCGTACCCAGATGAAGGTAAGAAGAAATTATGAATCTTTTTATGTTTTTGATGATAATATTGTTGAAAAGATTGATGTTTGATGTTGAAAACTTGTGGTTTCATCAGACACAGTTAGAGCGTCACGAAAACTCGATTCTCCGGCAAGAAAACGATAAGCTTCGAGCGGAGAACATGTCGATTCGAGAGGCAATGCGGAACCCTAGCTGCACTAGCTGCGGTGGTCCGGCGATGATCGGTGAGATTTCGTTGGAAGAGCAGCATCTCAGGATTGAGAATGCTAGGTTAAAAGACGAGTTAGATCGCGTATGTGCACTGGCCGGAAAGTTCCTCGGCCGGACGGTGCCGAACGCGAGTTTGGAACTTGGAGTTGGTGGACATCAAATGTTCCACCAACTCCAAGGTGGAGGCGGCGGAGGAGTGCATATTTCAAGCACTTCGCCGCTACCTATGGTCCCACCACATGTAGGACCACATGATTTTGGTGTAGGGCTTTCTAGTGTGTCATCGGTTGTACCGTCGTCGAGAGCGGGTAATAGTGTGATGGGCATTGATCACTCTCTCGAGCGATCCATGTATCTCGAGCTCGCCTTAAGTGCTATGGATGAGTTGGTCAAGTTAGCCCAAACCGACGAGCCACTTTGGGTCCGGTCCTTGGAAGGGGGGCGTGAAATCATGAACGATAACGAGTATACTAGGCTAATTACCCCGTGCATCGGGGTTAGACCGAATGAGTATGTTTCCGAGGCCTCGAGGGAGACGGGGATGGTGATCATCAACAGCTTGGCTCTTGTTGAAACTCTTATGGATTCGGTAATTTCGCGTTGATTTATCTTATTATTATTATTATTACTTGTGAGTTATGATCTAATTGTTGTTTATGGTGTTAATTACTTAGAACAAATGGGCAGAAATGTTTCCTTGTATGATTGCTAGAAGTTCAACAACAGATGTGATCTCAAATGGTATGGGAGGAACAAGAAATGGTGCACTTCAATTGGTAATTTTTGGTTCAAAACCCCGATTCTTAACATTATACGTGCGATCATTGTTCTAATCGCGGTTTATTTTAGATGCACGCCGAGCTGCAAGTTCTTTCACCATTGGTTCCAGTCCGAGATGTCAATTTTCTTCGGTTTTGCAAGCAACACGCAGATGGCGTATGGGCAGTGGTTGACGTGTCAGTCGATACAGTTCGGGAAAGCCCACCGGCTTTTTCGAGAAGGCTTCCTTCTGGTTGTGTTGTTCAAGATATGCCTAATGGTTACTCTAAGGTATGCTTGAGTCCACTTTTGACTTTAAGAAGTTGGGAATTTTTATACATGTTTATAGTTTTTTTAGCTCGAAATGTGTTACATGATATAAAAATTTCTATAGAGTTGTGCCATAGTTGTTTCATTTCGATAACTATAAAGATCTTTATCAATTTGGAAGTCTTGAATCGATCGGTTTGACTATTTATAGTCAAATGTTTTAAAGCTTCATTAACATTTATGGAGTTCATTAAGTAGGTGTGCTGGCTTTGGTCTTTAATGAGTTTGTTGACATACATCATCACTTAAAACCTTCAAACTTAGTTGAGAAACATGAATGCTTACCTAAATGTACAACTTTTAATGCACATTTACATCTTATTAAGCTTGATGCACAAGTTTAAAAATACAAATGCTTACATTTGTGTAATATTTGTTTTCTCTAGTCGTCTTGATGAATTGTTGCAAAATTTCAACTCCCTACAATGCGTCATCACTTGATATTTAGTCAAGAGATACAATTTCTCAACTAAAAGTAAGAGTTTATTTTACTTATGCACAATGTACAACTTTAGATGCACAATGTACAACTTTAGATGCACAATGTACACACCCTTTCTCGAACCACTTCCTTAGATGATTCACGTAATCTCTGTCACGCTTACGCTGTGTTCCTGCGTCTCTTTTAAATAATAACGTGTAAAATGATATGAAAACTTAACACAAATCTTTATTTATTAGTATGATATTAACGAGTCTAGTAAGTTTTTTGGCTAACATATTTAATACAAAGTTCTTATGAGTTGCCATTCTAGTTGACTATAATTTTTTAGCTTTTATATTTTGGTCACATAAGTTTTATAATTTTCATATTTGGTCTTTGTTTTGATTTTCTTGTCTTATGACATGTATTTATGTTTATATAAAAAGTGAGTTTAGTAATTAAAAATTATTTTAAATACATATTTATTTAATTTGCATCATAAAAGACAAGTGGAGGAACGAGCATAAATTATCATTTATAAATATTAGTGTGCGTTAATGATTTATTATTTTTTGATCCGCCAAGTTATTTGATGTTTTCCGGTTCTAGGTCGTAGTGATAGACGTTACAATATTTTTTGTATTATGACCTTCATGTTCAAGTCCGTTGTACAATTGAAGATGTTTTAGTCTTTCATAAATTTATACAAAAAGGAACCTTCTCAAAGGCTATTATTATTTTATTCATCTTAGATGCTATTTTGACTTATCAATGCACCTGTACTTCTTAAATCAAGCATACAGAATCAAATGCAATTTTTTATATCATCTCCTGCAGCTGTGTTAAATAATAATATAATATCGAATAGAAACATCTAACAACTCGATTTCCCGAGCAGTGTGACAAATTTATTATTCAAATACCTTGATTCCGATTACTTTTAGTAATTATTATCATCGTTCCTATAAAACAATTGTTTTCATGTCATCTGTTACAAGTTTTCCAAGTATTTTCGGCTTGTTTTCATCCTTTTTGACCATTTTCATGTCATTTTTGTTATTTTATTGCATCAATGTTTGTGACAACATAAAAATATTATTATTTTCTGGAACTGATAATACGGGTTCATAAATATTCTATGTTTTTCTTCTAGTTCATTTCCAAGATTTAGTTATTTTTAAGTCATGATACATTTTATCTAATTACAAAAATGGTTACTTTTTAGTTAATTTGTACATACGATGTAATACTTCTGTATATATCGGTGTATTTCATTGCGTATATCATGCTCTATACGGGTCAGGGTTCGGGTGGTTTGTTGATGTATTTTTTTCTTTTATCAGGTTACGTGGGTGGAACACGCGGAATACGATGAAAATGTCGTTCACGAGCTTTACAGACCGTTGATCCGAGCCGGGATGGGGTTTGGTGCGCAACGATGGGTCGCAGCCCTCCAACGACAATGCGAGTGTCTCGCGATTCTTATGTCCTCTTCAGTGCCTGCTAGAGATCACACAGGTACACATTTTTCTGTTATGGTATTAATACAACTTTTTATGCATATGGTACAAGTGTTTATACGTTAATGTGTTACGTACGCAGCGCTAACTGCAAGCGGGAGGAAAAGCATGTTAAAACTAGCGCAACGAATGACTAATAACTTCTGTGCTGGTGTTTGTGCATCAACGGTTTACAAATGGAACAAACTTTGTGCAAGTAATGTTGATGAAGACGTGCGGGTCATGACCCGACAAAGTGTTGATGACCCTGGTGAGCCACCAGGGATCGTGTTAAGCGCGGCTACATCGGTTTGGTTGCCCGTTTCTCCTCAACGACTGTTTGAATTTCTGCGTGACGAACGGCTAAGAAGCGAGTGGGATATCTTGTCCAATGGCGGACCCATGCAAGAAATGGCTCATATAGCCAAGGGGCAAGATCATGGCAACTGTGTGTCGCTTCTCCGAGCCAGCGTAATCTTTCTGACCCCTATTCGGATTAATTTTATCACTTTTTGAATAATCAGGGTGTACGTACTTTCAATGATGGGTCGGGTTGAAAACGAGGGACATGAGCGAGCTCGAGTTTGACAACAGACCTCGAGCTCAGCTTTTTGATCTAACAGAGTTTGCGCTCGGTTTGTTTTGAGCTTCATACCTAAAGCCTGAGCTCATCTAATGAGTAAACTTTCAAGAGTTAGGCTCGAGCTCGAGTTGCTTGATATTTACTAAATATGTAACTATTTTTATATATAGATATGATAACATAATATAATATATTTAGTTACTTTTATTATAATTATATATACATAGTATATATTTAGTATATAAAATACAAATGATTGTATCTTTAAACATGTTAACTTCGATTTTGAGTCATGAGTTTTGACAAAGTAATTATATTTATTTTAAAAGTCGAAAGACGTTAATTTCAGTACAAAACTTTTATCATCTGTCATAAATTTTAATCCAAAAATTTCATTATTTGAATTTATTTTAGTCTATAATCAAAATAATTGATAAAATTTTAAAACTAAAATTAAAACAACTAATAAACTTTTAAAGATACATTGATTATAATATTCTGAAAGACTGATTGTTTTTGCCAAATATCATGAGTAAAATTGTATTTAACTTTTCTTTATTGTAAAACATAGCCGAACTCAGGGCGTGAACTCGTTTAATAAAGAAGGCTAGCTCTAGCTCGTTTAAACTTTTATTCGTTACAAGTTTTTAGCCAGAAGATCTCAATTAACTAACGATCTAGAGGCAATATAAATTAGCAATTGCTGACAACGAGCTGAATTGGATTAGGGTAGTGCCAAAGGGTGATTGTGATATATAGAAAAAAACAGTAAAGGGTCTATTTCAGATGTAACGTACAGAGTGAACTTTATTATAAACAGGTTAATATTTTAATCAGAAAGAAATCCAGAAAGTCAAAATCGTGTTGCATGTGAATGGGGGACAGTCGAGACCTTTCTGGATTCAGACCGTACGTCGCCGTTTTGGTTTCTCTGAAATTTCCAAACCCAGTTGACTCGATGAGACAGCGACCACACATTCACCATTTCTTTTATCATTTTTCTTTTAACAGTTTCTTAACATTTCTAAAACATATATTTTGTTTTTGTTTTTGTTTTTAAATATATATAATATAATTTTCTTTTTTATTACAGGCAATGAATGATAACCAAAGTAGCATGTTGATCCTACAAGAAACATGCATTGATTCGTCGGGTTCGTTGGTGGTGTATGCTCCGGTGGATATTCCCGCGATGCACGTGGTGATGAATGGCGGTGATTCGGCTTATGTGGCTCTTTTGCCGTCAGGGTTTGCCATAGTCCCGGACGGGCCAAGTTCTGGCCCGTCCGAGACAGATAATGGTGGCGGCAATGGGGGTAGAGTTGGTGGATCGCTACTGACTGTAGCGTTTCAGATCCTTGTGAATAGTCTTCCTACCGCGAAGCTTACTGTGGAGTCGGTGGAGACGGTTAATAACTTGATATCGTGTACTGTTCAGAAGATCAAAGCCGCCCTTTTGTCAGAGAACTAGTTTATGGTGGATAATGTTCTGTCATCAATGTCGTTGGTAAAACTGCTCGGACTAGTGTTGGAGGTGGTGAGATGTGAATTATAGTTTTATAAAGAATTTTAGGGCGAGTCAAGAACGAACCGTGGTTTCTGACCTTGCTTTGGTGTAATAACTGGTGTCGACAAGTTTTTATACCAAAGCAAGAACAGTGGTTCGGGCATTGACTCGGTCAACCCGGTTTGAACAAGTTGGGTGGTTGGATTATAATAGATCATGTTAAATGTGTCATGAATGGTGGTCTAGGTTTTTGGTTTTATTTTTGTATTAAAGCTTACTCATGTGGTTATGATATTATGGTTAGTTTTATTTTGTGGATTACTAAATTTTCTGGTATTTTTTTATTCTTCAAGTAATATACTAATCTATACTTATTAATAAAACAATAACTTTAGTGTCATGTGACATTCTCTTAAACCTCTATTTTTTTCAATTCCCGTCTAAATATGTATGTGTTCTTAGTGTTAGTCTAGGTTCATTTGACTAAAAGTCAATTTCAAATACAAGAGATATTTAGGAAAAATTTGAAAATTTAACCATAAATTAGAGCACATATGTTTTTGAAATTAAATTATACTTGATATTTCTTATTTTTTTCAAATAATTCATCAACAAAAACTGTAGAAATCATTTATGATTTTCTTCATCTATGAAATCGATTCTTTGATTGTGTGTTTCCATTAAATACTCGGTTTATATTCGAATCTTGACAAAAGTTACGAGATTTTTTTATCGACTCCTATCCAATTTGAAGGAATTCATGGGTATCCTTTTTGGGAATGAAATCATACCCGATTTTAAAATATTTATCAACCGTTCCAGCTTTACGACCCTCGCGATTTGTCTTTATAAAGTCCGACGATATCACCTTCGCTTTCATCAAGTTTTCATTTTGGCTTCAGTTTCATCAAGTTTTCTTCTATAAAATATATTTATTTTTTGTTATATTTGAGATTTTATCCTCCGCCATTATGATTTAACTTATCATTGTCTACAATTGTGTTTTTGGATTAATATTATTTTACTTTCATTTTTTTTATTTGAAGGTGATACCTTAACAATCTATTTGTAACGAGGTATTACATGCTTCTACTTTTAAACTTTTTTATTTTTTATGTGTACTGTCATATTATTATTGTGTTTGATTGGAATTCCTTTGATATGTGTGCAAATTGTTTTGATGTATCTGAAAGTAATATTGAAAATCACACTTTTATTCTACGGTTGACTCTAACACCTTTAGACAAAAGGATTTCTTTTAAATTTTAAAGAATACAGTTCCTGTTAGGATTGCATTTTACAATGGCAATAAACAAGAGCCAATGACAATCACTATATATAGTTGGTTTGTTTTTAAACAAAGATCATGGTTAGTTCTATGTTGCATTATCTTGAGTTAAAAGTAGACAGAGATTAAAACTATTAATATTAGATAATGATAAAAAAATCATCAATAAAACATCAAATGTTGTATATAAATAAATTTTCGGATGTTTATGAATTTGAAATATTATTTTTCATGTTCAATTTAATTTATTTATTACTTAAAATTCTTATTTAAGTAATAAATTTTCGGATGTTTATGAATTTGAAATATTATTTTTCATGTTCAATTTAATTTATTTATTTATTAAAATTCTTATTTATAAATTTATTTCATTCCATATTATACACTGTTTAGACGTATAAATATTATTAATAGAGAAAACCTACTAATATTAGATGTAGCTAATGTTAAAAATTATACATAAAAGTTCATATACAAAGTATTATCAATAACATTATAACTTACGAACTTTTTTAAACAATAATAATATTTTTGGATTGAACCCGTGTGTTTAACGGGTCTTTAGCCTAGTACACTAATATATATGTAAAGAGAATTGATTAAGGAAAACCCTCTTATAAACTCTTATATACATTATACTATATTCTAAATCACAAACAACAAACTCTTTAAAAACAACTTACAAGTGTCTTATGCACGCACATTTACAAACAAACAAACAAACATACCCAATGTTTTCCATTTAAGAGCAGGGTCTGGGAGGAGTAGATGGTGGCGAGTTTTTTCTCTATCTTGAGAGATAGAGAGACCGTTTCCAAAGAGACTACCGACTCGATAACAATAGTAATAACAAATATAATATACAGCATACAACACATCTGTATATAACACATAAAGATTTAGAAAGAGCGTTCCACATTTATTTACAACAAATAGAAAGTTGCTAGAGTCTAAATTTGCGTTCCACATTTTCATGTATACTTTGAAGAGTTTTTATAATTTATTATAGGTTATAGCCCCGTGTATTACACAGGACTTTACAATAGAAATTATATAATTTTATGTGCAAAGAATAAAATATTTGAACTACAAACAAACAAAGAAAAAAAGAATTGTAAGCTTTTAATTAATTCAAATCCATATATAACAAACTCATATTTTAAATAGAAAGCACACATAGGCAAGTCTCACACTATACATTTATGCATTCAATTATACAATACCATAACATATGTTACATAGCTTAAAAACCATCACTATTTTATGCTCTAACAAACCATCTGAATTTAGTATTTTAACAACCACAAAATGACCATTTAATCAATATATCAAAAGTTTAAAAACGTACTTTGTTTAAAAACAACTCTGTTTTAAATAAAATTGACATCATATCATTTAGATATATAAAGAAAACTATGTATTATATTTTTTGTTTAAGTTAACAAATAAATGTTATTTACGAAAATTTTATTAAAAATGTTAAATGCAATATTATGATAAAAAATAAAATATAAAAGATTTCTTGTCATATTTTTGGGTTGATTTAATCATCTAAATATGAAATCTTGAGTTTTTCTAAATTGAGATTTTGATTCTGATTGTTAAGATATATTTGCAACAGTATGTAAAATTTATTTGAAAAGATTCAAAAGATATTTTGATAAATTTTAAAGTCAAAGATCATATTAATAATCTTAAGTGGTTAAATGGTTAATTTGATAATTACCATTTAGTTTAATAGGATAGAAGATTTGGTCGGAAAAATATTTTTATCATTAAATGTGGTATTGGCACGTGATACAAATTGTAATCATTTATTATTACATATTTTATTATTATATTTTTTTTATAAAATAACTTTTGATTATATTTTATTTTTCTCTTATAACGGGTAGAATATAATGTATTTATGAAACTTTGAATATGTCATTAAGACGAACTTACTTTTATTCATATTTTGGTGTAAGTTACCTTCAAATCTGATTAGTATCGAATATAATATATTATTAAATTATTAATTTTTTTCATAACAGCTAGATCTTTTTTCTAAATTCTAAATATACCATTGCTACGTAATTATTTCTACGTACGTCTTTATGTAAATTTTACACAAAACCAAGTCTAGTAAAACACGATCAGAACAAGTGGGTCAAATATAATATATTTGGATTTTTTTCTTTCTAAAGAACATAAAAGGTTTGTAGAAATATAGCATTACGACGTATTTATTTACATCCATATTTCTATATAAATTTTATTTGAAAACGAACAGTAAAACGTGCAAGCAAACCCACTCGCTTGTAATAATTAGTAATTATTGTTTTATTAGTTAATGATATTTTTAATAATCTTGTCACCACTTTAATTTTAATAGTTATTTTTTGTTATTGGTTTTTTATATATTCATAATCAAGGTATCTGAATTTTATTTTCATCACAGAATACTATTTATTCATTTTTCAAGGATTTATCAAATTTGAAAGACTACAAGGTTTTATCTTCATAACATAATTCAAATATTACAATGTTTATTTCGAAGATTTTGTTAACTTGGTTCCATTGAATTTTCAAATACGTCTGCATATTCTTTTTCTTATTGTTCAACCTAGGTTAATCGTATGTGATTTTTTGTTTGATTATTGTTAGCAATGTATTGTCAGAATTCTGCATTCATTATGTCTAACAATGCTATGTAAGGTTACGACGAACATGAATGATACGATTATAGAACACAAGGAACACAGAGATAAATCTATCATTACACACATAATTTTTTGTTACATGTATGTAAATAGAAATCAAATATGATCATAAGAAAGCTATAAAACTACAATAAAATAAGAAATCAAATTCGTAGTCCTCATTCTTTTACTGAATAACTTTATCTTCCTCAAACCCTAGATTCTCATCAATTGCGAAGATATTATAACTATGTTTGTCAGGGTACTTTCATTTACACAAATTTGGACTGATCGAATCACCACCAAATAAATCTTTATATATATATATAAATTAATGTTCCTGTTAAGTCTTTCATTATGTAACTAAAAGACGATATATGGACTTTTGTTCTGAACTAGCACGGTACCCGCGCGATGCGACAGGCGTAAAAAGGTTTAAAATTATTAAATAGTTCAAAAGATCATTAATGCATTAAAGTAATACACAAATAAACAAATATAACTTTTAAACATAAGAATTTAAGAAAAAAATTCGGTACTCATTTTATTCAATGGTGAAGTAATCTAATAACGATAAGATCAATTTAATCGAAATGCTCGCACATCCGACTGATCTCGACTATGTTGTATATCCTTTACTCAACGGTAGCTGAAGCGTTCAAGGTGACTTTATAGTTGTCTAAAGGACCTAGGTCCGCAAGACTACGACATGTAATGACATAAGGATTTGTAAAAAGTACACGTGACAAAATCTCAGTAATATTCCGATCAAGATTTGGCCATTAGAGCCAGTGTTCTAACTTTGCTTCAGAATCTTAAAAATACAGTTGTAAATATCTGGGTGTTCCATCCCCGGAGACTAATTGGTTAATTCTATGATAAATCCCTTTATGCGCACGAAAGGTATACACACCATCTCTCATATTGGTAAGTGTATCATCTAACGTGACACCCATCAAGGCGAAAGAAAAACTGGCGTTATAAGCTCGTATGTTTGCCCTAAACATTCTGTCAATTTCATTTTGCATCGTGAAGAGCTTGTACAATTCAACACGGATTTCAATAGGTGCTAATTTGGTTTGACCATTAATGCAACAAAAGGTAGGGAATTCTTATTTAAATCGTTTTGCTGAACATTTCTGACATGGATTTTGTTCCTTTAGTCTGAGATACACTTTAGGTACATGGTCATAAACAAAATTATATGGATCCTCTTCTATGATCACATCTTGTACGGGCGGTTGGTCACCGAACGGAATATGCATAACATGTATACCATTTGAAATATGTTGGATGTCATCTCTCTGTGCAACATAATATCTTCTATTAGCCTCCCTTCGTCTTTCATGAAAACTACAATAATCACTCTCATTTGTCATTTGTAATGTTTGACCAACACTGAGGTTTAAGGTAGTAAAATTTATCATTTCACGTGACTGGTAAAACGTAATTGATACAAATGGAGCATTTTGAGAGATACTGGTGGTGCAAACTTTTGTTGCTTTGTTGTTTAAAAAGTATCATATATTATATTCTTTCCATTTTGCAGGTCGTGACGTAGATGCAGTTGAGGACGAAACATCATTCTGATCTTTTTCGTAAAATATTAATAAATATTAATAATATCATAATTTTATTTACGGAAATATTCGATGGGATACATTTACGTAAATTAGGATGGAATATTCGGTGGAATACTTATTTGAATCTTGTTTAAGTAAAATATTGACAATTTGATCAAAATATTAATAAATATTATATTTTTATTTACGTGAAATATAGATAATTTTTTTTCAAAATCAAAATCAAAATATTAATAAATATCATAATTTTATTTACATAAATTAGGATGGAATATTTGGTGGATACTTATTTGAATTTTATTTAAGTAAAATAGTTGGTGGAGTTTGTTGCTAAAAGTTAGGATATAATTTTGATTGCAATTGATAGTTAGTCTAGGGTTATTATGTAAATAATTGTAAGGGGATAATCCGTAAATAATGATATAATTACTATTTTACCCTTAAATTGGTTATATTTTATGCATTTAGAGAAGTTTTTGTTCTTATTTTTAGGGTATCTTAAAATACCCCTCTTAAACTCTTTATATATAGTATAGATAATTAACAAGTGATTCAAAAAGAACAACCTTAATATGTTGTTTCACCTTGTACTTTGATCATATTTCCAAGAAATATCCTTGGACAAAGATTTGCAACCATCTAGTTGGTTTGTTCGTCTCTACTCAAGTTATTCGATTTGATATCACTTTGGCTGTTCAAGCGACTATTTTGGAATCTAGGATTAAACAGATGAAGGAAGAAGGTGTGGGTGACAAGAAGAAGTGTGAATCGAAACACTTTTTACGTATATGTAATCCTTACTCACATATATGTAAACTCAGGTTTAAATATAATTAGTAATCCACGTCTACAAGTATTTAAACTCATCTTTTTTACATACATCCATTGTCGTATCCCGACCTAAAATGGAGCAGCTATCCTTAATTTGCATACATGTAAACGTAGGTTTACATATAACTAAAACATGTCGAGTTTTTGTCATTTTTGAGAAGAGGGAGAGAGTGGAGCTAGTTAGAAGTTGTTTGGTAGTCTTTTAATGATCATTTAGATATTAACTTTTAATAATTCATAATCTTTTAATGGTTAAGAGCTAACCTTAATTAAGGCTGAATGGTTAAGAGATAACCTTAAATTAGAATGATTAATAGGTAGTTAACCATTCAAACTTAAGATTATCTTTTAACTATTAATAGGTTGTAAACTATTAAGATGTAAGTTTTTGACGTTAAAATGTAGTCAAATCTAAAACATAAAAAATAAATAAAATAAATGCTTATAATTAAATCCTATAAAAATTATTTATTTACATATTTATCAAATTTACAAGATCAAGGGTGAAAATGGTTTTCTCATTCAAGTTTGATTTTCATCAATACTTTCATATCCATATATACATGTAATATACCAAGGACGTACATGACAAATTATTTATTTACATATTTATCAAATTTACAAGATCAAGGGTGAAAATGGTTTTCTCATTCAAGTTTGATTTTCATCAATACTTTCATATCCATATATACATGTAATATACCAAGGACATGACAAACATGACGACCATTAAGAATACGATGTAATTAAACTTTTCTATGTAATTTAGCACTTGTTTTTATTAATAATTTACATATATGTAATTTACAATATTTTCACGGGTGATCTACATACTTGTATCATTACATATGTAATTCAACTATTATTTCAATAATATTTTATTATACATACGCATATAATTACATTTAGCCTTGTCATATGTAAATTAGTTCACAAGCAAATCCACCTACTCACACACTAGAGGTGCACATTGAACTCGGTTTTAGAATCCGACCTGATTTCAACCCGGTCCGGACCCGATACAACCCGTAGCGTTTAAACCGGGTTCCCCCTCAAGCCGCCAACCTGGTTTCAACCCGGGTTCTCTCGAATCCGACCCGGTTTAAACCTTTTTTTAATCACAATTTTGCCCTCTTGAAACCGGGTAGGACCCGACCTGGAACTCAGTTAAACCTGCTTTAGATTTCTTTGACCACAACCTGATCCGGGTTGGACCAGACCCGGTCTTAATGTAAAACATGTTTGTGCACCTCTATCACACACTACAATTAAACTGATAACCTAATGGTCATACTTTCATTTTTTATATTTAATGAACTAGACTAGTACGTAAATAATTTTATTTAGCTATTTCACCCTATTAGGGCAACAAAACGGTTCTCTTTTCCACGTCACCTTAATTATCTCATAAACACGCCCCTTTCTCTCTCTTCCTCTACCTCTCACACCTCCCATCTGCCTTCACAAGCATCTCCGTTCGAAACATGTTTTGATGTTTACTCTTCGCGTCTGCCACATAGACTCATATACAAATGATCGATCCAGAATGTCAAACTCTAGTGCAACTTTTTCTTGATAGCCAATAATAGTTTCACATATTTATGTTGATTTTTGAATTTAGGTAGAAGTTGAATGCAAACTGTTAATGCCAATTTTGCGGACTAAGTACAAGTTTATGAAAATGTACAAATGGTTATACTTATAGATTAAACTATTCTCCACTCATTCAATATCATTATGGATATAGCATGCGTTTTCACATGTTATTTTAAGGTATAACGTGGCATTTAATTATTCAAGAGTTGAAGGCTGTACACCGCTTCCGCTTTGGACAAACCTAACAACATGCAATTATTGCAACCACACTAGTACAAGATAATAACTTTGTGACATTGGAGTTCAAATGACAATACATATATCTTCTAGTCACTTTATATACAAATATTACCTTGAATGAATAAAGGATAAGAACATAGGACAACAAGAAAGATAAAAAGATAAAATTATTAATTTGATGTGATATAACGACATGTTAGAAATGTGTATATCCTTACCTTTTACATTAAAATTTAATTTTGAGAATATTATGTCAAAGGAAACTTTTTATGCAATAATTATTTGATGAAAGATTTTGCAACATGCTAATATGAAAGGGACTTTGGCTACATCTCACCTTCATTATTAGTCCTTTTTAAATCATTCATGACTTGTATCTCAATGATGAGTGAAGAATAGTGTGTAAACTTTTACCCCCCTTTCCTGTTAAGATGACCCTAAACTGTTCCTTTACTCGGCCAATATTATTAGATTCACAATCATGCATGTATGTCACAAATAAAATTGTATTTCATAAATGATGCATATAAACCAAGTAATATCTATATGAGGAAGAAAAAAGTTCAAATACAAAAGTGTATTTTTGGTATAAAGTGTGAGAAGACATAATGAGTCAAAAAAAGACACAATGAGTCAAAAAAAATACATAAAAAAATTATATCTAACAATCAAAATCGAATTTCAAAAAAGTAATTCAAACTTTTGTTCCCCTAGTCGTTCTCAATAAGAAAAAAAATAAACGAAAAAATAAAAAAAATAAAAAATTAACGTTTTTTATTGTATCATTTATAAAAGACACAATAACTTCATTGTGTCAATATAAAAGACACAATGACGTCATTGTGTCATATAATGACCCAATAAAAAATTTTATTTATTTTTTATTTTTTTTCTGAAAGAGGACAACGAGATGAACAAATGCTCTGAAGTGTTTTTTTAAAATTCGATTTAGATTGTGAGATATAAATTTTTTATGACTTTTTTAGCCTCATTGTGTCTTCTCACACTTTGTAGCAAAAATACACTTTGTAGAATAACCTCACTCTATGAGATAAGTCCGGACCTTTTTGAGGCTTAGATTTCATGTGTATTGTGTAAGTAGTAAAAATAGCTCTTAAAAATAAATTTAAATTACCATTTGCATCCCTGACGTTTGTTCATTTTAACCACTTGCGTCCCTGCGGTTTCAAAATTACCATCCGGCCCCTAATGTTTTATTTTTATTCCCGTTTGAATCCATATGACTAACTCCGTTAAATTATTCAGTTAACTCGGTGTGAAAATGACTAAATTGCCCTTAATAATATAAAATTGAGTAAACTAGTTTGTAGGACCACCATCTTCTCTAACCTCAAACACACACACACACACAAAACACACCCTCTCACTCTCATTCTCATCTCTTCATCACCCACACCATAAACCTCCCACTCATTAGCCACATCAATCGGGCCTCTGGTGTAGAAGAAGATCGATCTCCGGCGGTGGAGACTGGATCGGCTTCCTGTGGCTCCCCAACCCCGAATCACCATTGCCGGTGGAGACTGAATCGGCTTCCGGCGGTGGAGACTGAATCGGCTTCAGTGGAGACTGAATCGGCTTCAGTGGAGACTAAATCGGCTGTCGGCGTCGGTGGTGCATCGGCGAGGAACGGTGTAGAAGAAGATCGATCTCCGGCGGTGGCCCCAAATCATGTCTCCTCGTCCTCACCAACCACCGCTTCCTGTGGCTCCCCAACCCCGAATCACCATCGCCACCGTCGCCATCTCCGATGTGTGATTAAATGTTACAAAATACTACCTTTACCTACTACCTTTACACATTACACCCCTCTTCTTCTCCAGTCGAATTCGACAGTTCAAAATGCTAGTTGCAAATCGGAACCTTATAAACCAACCATACGCCTTCATCTTCAATCAATTTGATCGTACAATTTCTTAATTCGAGTTGAATTTCAGGATTGTGATGATCTAACACTGAGAAGGTTTCTTCGGGCTCGTGATCTGGACATCGATAAAGCTAGTGCAATGTTTCTGAAATACCTAAAATGGAGAAGAACATTCATTCCAAACGGATCGATTTCAGCATCAGAAGTTTCAAATGAAATAGCACAAAACAAGATGTTTATGCAAGGATCTGATAAGATCGGACGTCCGATCACCGTCGTGTTCGGTGGTAGACATTTCTGCAACAAAATTGGGGGTCTGGAAGAGTTCAAACGTATGATCTTAAACATCTCACATCCCAATTTTGTTCGTAGATGAAGTTTTTCTTCAATTTTTAATTGGATTCAATCGATGAATTGCAGGTTTTATGGTGTTTGGGCTGGACAAATTATGTTCAAGGTACAAATTTTTATTATTATTATTTGATTATTTTAGAATGGGTTTGACTATATATCGCTCCTAGTTGTTAAATGTAACCCCTTCTAGTCAATTTGGTAGTGGTGGGGGCTGTGGTGGGGGCTGTGGTGGTGATGGTGATGGTTGGCTGTGAAGGTGGTGATGGGTGGCTATGGTGGTGGTGATGGGGGTTGCGGTGGTAGTGATGGGGCTGTGGTGGTGGTGATAGTGGCTGTGGTGGTAGTGCTGGTCGGTTGTCATGTACTCATGGTGATGACCCGGTGGTGGTGGTGATAGGGGTGGTTGTGGTGGTGTCGATTTGAAGAAGATGATGTTAATGGATGGGACCCACAAGGTTTTTATTGTATTATTTAATTTTAAGGGTATTTTCGTCTTTTTGATAATAATTTTAACAGAAACATTAACAGTGTTAGTTATTTGAACTCAAATGGAGATAAAATGAAATGTATAGACTCAAATAAGGATAACATGAAACGTTAGGGGGCGGATGGCAATTTTGAAACCGTAGGGATGCAAGTGGTTAATATGAACAAACGTTAGGGATGCAAATGGTAATTTACTCTTATATAAATTAAAAAAAATACTTAATATGATGATAATTGTTATAGTAATAATAAAATAAAGAGTAAATTACCATTTGCATCCCTGACTTTTTTCCATTTTAACCACTTGTACCCCTACAGTTTCAAAGTCTCGATTTGCCCTCTAACATTTCCTTTTTATCCCCATTTAAGTCCAAAACATTAACGGCGTTAGATTTTTCTGTTAACTTTTGTAAAATGACAAAATTACCCTTATTACCCCTTATCCTCACATTCACCCCTTATCACTTCTTTCTCTCTCTTTCTCTCTTTTCTCTTTCTCTCTTTCTATCTTTTCTCCATTTCTCTATTTTTTAGTCTACCATCAAAGCATCATTACCATCGCAACCATTGATGCCACTGTCGCAGCCGTCGCTGCGACCGCCACTGCCGTCGCAACCACCACCTACATGACCACAACCACCGCCAACCGTATCTCAGATCTAGATAAAAGATGAGGGTTGCACTGGTGGTGATGGGGGTTGTGCTGGTGGTGTAGGGTTGCAATGATGGTGATGGGGGGCTGCGATAAACACACACTATCTCAAACATAAACCCACACAACATGTTTTCTCTCTACATTCTCCACAACCCGCCACCCACCACGACACCAACCATCGACACACCACCCACCACCCACCACCCACCACCCACCACCCATCGACGCCTTTCATCGGTGGTTAAAACCCTTTCATCTCCAACAACACTGATCAGAAATGGGTACAACAACAGCTCCATGGAAACAACTCTAAATTTAGGGTTTTACAGGCAACAATCGGACCCAATGGTTTGCAAGGGATTTATGATGTTTGTTTTGCAGGGGATTTCAAGTGGGCGGAGCTACGGCGACATAAAGGTGCTAATTTTGTCATATTTGGAGGTTGGAGTTTTGTTCACTGGAGCGTAATCTGGCGGTGATAACGACAATCAAGGTGTACGGGCAGCTGAGTGGGCGGAGCTACGACGGCGTAGTGGTGCTGATTTTGTCGACGGCGGCGGTCGGAATTTTGTTCATCAGAGCGTTAACGTGGGTTGTCTGTCACAAGGCTGCGACGTATGTGGTGGTTATACGTGTCAGCGAGGCGGAGCATGAGATGTGTTGTGGTGGGATTTGTTGGCGATCTTCTGCTGTTGGAAAAATTGGGGGTTTAAGGGATTGAAAATTTGGGGGGTTTGGTGATCAAGAAATAGGGAAAGATGTGGTAACTCATCTTTTTTCATGATGGAGATCTTCTGCTGTTGGAACATGTTGCACAAGCATGCGTTCAAAGGCTTCTGGAACAAATTTTGAATCGTGAGTCTGTTGGGTGAGATGTGGTAACTCACAAGCTCGATCGTCATGTACGGAGGAATCGAGAGGTTGTGCATGACGGAATCGGGTATGGCGAAGATGGTGGCTTTCGGCGACGGGAGGAAGAGGTCCGACTAGATGTGAATGAGGTTTGCGATGAAGTCAAAGCCATTGGACCGGAGGAATTGGGTGGCATCGGAGGGGAAATCCGGCGGTGGGTAGCCGGAATTGGGCGGAGGTTGGTGAAGAACTTAAGATTCTGGTGATGGTGGTGTGGTGATAGTGGTGTGGTGATGGATGGCTGTGGTGATGGATGGCTGTGGTGATGGATGGCTATGGTGTTGGTAATGTGGTTGTGGTGCTGGTGAGAAGAAGATGATGGTAGATGACAATCACAAGTTTAATGTTTATTTAATATTTAAGGGTAATTTAGTCTTTTTAACAATAGTTATAACAAAAAAACTAACGGTGTTAGTCATCTGAACTCAAACGGAGAAAAAAATGAAACGATAGAGACTCAAATGGAAATAAAATGAAATGTCAGGATTCAGATGGTAATTTTGAAACTGCAGGGATGCAAGTGGTTAATATGCGTAAACGTTGGGGACACAATAGTAATTTACTCTAAAATAAAATTATAATATTAGAATGACTTAATTTACATAGTCATATAAAATCTTTGGTTCAAAAAAAAATATAAAAATATCTTAGGCTCTGTTTGGTATGAGGTAATGAAATGGATTAGAAAATGGAATGGATAAGTGAATGTATAGATAAAATAATAAAATGAATCATTACATTCCATTATCATGTTTGGTTACCATGTAGTAATGGAATAAATCATTATTATACATTGTTTGTTAGATAGAATATGAAGGAATGGAATACAAATTGGTTAAAATAATGATGACCAGTAGTGGTGGTGGCCGGTGCTGGGCAAAAGGCGGCGGGTGGCGGTGGCGGTGGTAGGCAGCACCAGTGGCTGGTGATGGTGGAGGGGTGGCGGCTGGCGATGATGGGCAATGACGTGGTGGTAGTTGTGGTGCTGGGGGTAGCTAGTTGTAATTGGTGATGGTTGTCGGCGGTGATGGCTGGTGGTGGTGGTGGTTACCGGTGACGGTGGTTGGCGGTGGTGGTGGCCGATGACAATCGATCTTGGTGGCCGGTGTTGGTTGTTGTGGTAGGTAGGTGGGTTGTCACAACTCTGTCAAAACCTTACAACTCACACGTTATAAATCGTTGAATCTCATGTAATTAACTGAACCTAATGTTCTAATTTTCGGGACGAAAATTTCTTCAACAAGGGGATAATGTGACAACCCGTATATCTCAGGCTAACACCGTTCCGACTGTTTTCTGTTATCATTTGCCAACGTTATTTGACATTATTAATAGTTCATAATCTAAATTATTATTAGTACATATTTACAATTAAATCAAAAACAAATTAATTTAACAATAATAATAATAATAATAATAATAATAACAAAGTCCAGGGGGTGATTTTGTAATTTATAAAACATAAATTAAAAGATTTGACATAAAATGATACTAATTTAAACCTCAGGGACCATTTGTGTAATTTTACAAAACCCAAACCCCCGCCTATTGTTTCCCCTCGTTTCGCCGGCGACACCTCCGGCCGACCGCCGGAACGGCTCCGGCCACCTTGCATAGCTATTTTTAAGCTATTTTAACCCCAAAACCGGTCCCGAACATTTCTAGAACAAAAATCAAACACATGACCCACTTCAATTGTAAATAAATGTGAGTGCGATCGATCTAATCCAACTACTTTCACTTTCGGCCGAACAACCTGGCCACGATCGCCGCTGACACATATAATAATCCTATTAATTGAGTATATATAGTCATCGATCTATTCTTAATCGAATACACCTCTCACTTCAATCTGAAACATACAAAACCTCGAATTCGATCACCATCTTCTTTCGGACCTGCAACTTACCCGAAGGCTGTCTTCCAAGCGATTTTAACATTAATTGATTGAGGGCTTAGGATCAAGATCATCATTTGAATCTTCACACGGGTTTAATTCAATTATTATCATCAATAGCACCTCGAACCACTTCATCTCCTGTCGCGGATTGTTCTTCGTCGGGTATACCTTCAATTCAAACATATTTGTGTAATTAAACACATGTACATAACCATTTCATCATGGGAATAAAAGCCCCATGAACATAGTCTGTAATTACATTGAATCATGTCTTAATTTGATCCAAGAACAAAACTAGGGTTTCGGGAATTTGGGGGAAATTGGGGATTGTTTAAAAGTCTGTTTTAAGCTTTGGAAACGGGTTTTCATCGCGGCTGAGGCCTTGGTTTACTGGTATGTGTGTGGCAGTGTGTGTTTGAGGTCGCGGGTTCGAACCCAGCCAACCTCACATAATCTTTTTAAGGCCTTTTGGACTTTAAAAAATTACAGAAAAATTCTAAAATTTATAAAAATCAATTTTATAAAATTCGTTTATTTTAAAAAGTTATCTACCGATTTTCTATAAAAATATTTCTTTAAACATTTTAATATATATATATAAATTATAAATAGTTGAAATCATGAAATTATTATTACTTGTATTTTAATATATATTTGTGGGAATATACTAGGTATTATATAACGTGTATAATACGGATATATAGATACCCGACACCGTAACCGAGTCATGAAACACGAAACCGTACAATCACATTATTGGTATTTAATATTAATTGAATATTAAATGAAACTGAGGTTAATTGGAAACCGTTCCTTTTGGTGCTTACATTTTTGTTGCAACGCATTCGAGGTGAGTTTCACGTGTAACATCGCGTATATATATTCATTAATAAAAGTTAGTTTTAAAACGTCGATGTTGATTCCGAAAAATACAATAATCATAATAATAATAATAATAATAATAATAATAATAATAATAATAATAATAATAATAATAATAATAATAATAATAATAATAACAAAATAAGGTCCAGGGGTCATTTGGTAATTTTCAAAACTTTAAAGGAAAGTTTAAACATAAAATAATAACTTCTAAAACTACAGGGGCCAAATTGTAATTTTTTTAAACACCCCAAACCTTCCCCGCGTCGACCCGCTGCCTGTTCTCCGGCCACCGTCCGGTGACTCTCTGGCGACCAAAACGACCCCAATTAACGAGGTTTTGACCAAAACAAACACTCCCGACACATTCACGTGGGAGATTCGAACTCGTGTCAAATAATAATTCAAAATTTGAACGAGTGCGATGTAGAATCTGTTCCATGCGTTGTCGGCCCCTTTTTCAGGTCACAGATCGCACTACGGATTTTTATAATCGAAATTTACACCGTATTAACAAACCTTGGATCGTTTAAAACTTTCCTATGAATTCAATTTCATCTCAAACAAGCTCAAACACCACTCTCGAACACTCTCATAATCGCGGACCTGCAACTCACTCGAACCTTACCTTCGGAGCTTCAAAACCTGAAATTGATAAGGGGCTTCTACTCAAGATTATCATCCGAAGCTTCTCACCAATTTAATTTGATTATAATCACGGTTTGAGCATCATTCGATTGGCACCTAGTCGCGGACCTGTTCTTCATCGAGTTCAGTTCCAAATCGACACCATATAGGTAATTCTACACACCCACATACTCGGTGTTTCATGGGGAACAAAAGCCCTATGATTTCAAATGCTATCAAAATCGAATTGGGGTTCAATTGGTGGGATTCGAACCTATGGCTCGAATGGGATTTGGGGGAAACCGTTTAACAATGTTTATAAACAATCGGAACCAAGCCATAACGCGGCTGAGGCCTTCAGTTCACTGGTTCCACACTCAAATTCTAACCTTGAGGTCTCGGGTTCGAGACCCGCCACCTACACATTTTTTTTAACCTCTTTTAAGCCTTTAAAAATTCTGAAAAAAATCCTAAAAATCATAAAATGTTTTTACAAACATTAAAAATTTTTTAAAACCACCCAATTATTTTCTGAAATTATTTCAACATTTTATTTATTTGTTTTATTATTTGTTTTAAATAAATGAAATAACTAGTTTAATTTTCTTATAAAAATAAGACTTTAAACAATGGTTAACATCACTAAGTTATTATGGGTTCAAATAATATCAATGTATTATTGTTTAAATCATAATTAAATATAAAAGTTTATATTTAAATCTTTCCAAAATCATTTTTATTTCATTTAGTCATTTAAATAAATATATATTTTAATTAATTGACATATAATTAATTAAATTAATTATTTATTCTTTCTGCATTTTAACAATCAATCAAATGGTTAATGTATTGGTATAATTATTCCTATATATTACTTGAAGTAAATCTATTTTATTTCAATACATCCGAACTAAATAAATTAATAAATTTAACTACCAAACAAAACCAAATGGAAATCTTAATACATTCCCAAATTCTCAAATCACTATTATTCTAATTCGAGACACCGTTCCTTAGGTTAATCATAAGGAAATCGTTGGTGTCTAATCTATCACATCCAGATTCTAATCTCATCAATCAAGTGAGTATTCATATCCCGTTTTTATATCATTTCTTATTTGGGGGAAATCATGTGATACAATATATTCAATCATGATATTCTATTGTTATTTCATTCTAAATTCAATTCAAGACAGGTTATGTTATTACTTGCAATTATGTGAACATACTATGGTAAACTGGACGACAGTAAAACCCTAATTCAATCAATCAATCCTGGTATCAATGGTAGATCTACTGGTTTGGATGACCCACCCCATGTGAATAGTCGAGTGGTGATTGTGCCAGAGGCAAGAGTCAATCTATGGTGTATGTGTGGAGTCTATTATATGCAAGTGTCAAGTCAAGGGGTTTATATTCTGTCGGTTTATCTATATGCTTTACTAGTGCAATATAAGTCTTAATGTTACCCTGTGAATTGGATTATTCTCAATCAATCAATCAATCTATATGTATATTCAAAACTGTGACTACTCACCAGCTAACTCATTAGCTGACTTTATTTTCTCACATGATTTCAGGTTAAGCAAGATAGTGGACTTCTACCTGCTCATTTAAGACCCGGACTTAGTCAAAATAAAAGACAATTACTATTTGTAGTTTCAATTGTTGTATTTGTGTATGTTAAACATATGTTATCTTGTAATCTGATTTTAATATTATTTTCACTATTAGACAACCATGTGTTATGAACAATCAATCATCCCTCGTCCGCTCCGATGATTCCGCCGTCGGTCGGGGTGTGACATCACGGCCCCCTTTTACTTTCTTTCCTTTTGGGGGAGAAAACATGCAAACGTATTTTATGAATGGTTTTAGTATTATTGATATCGCCTGTTACGTTAGTGCAAACATACAAACAGTCCTGACACTCTCGAACCGTTAGTAATGGGATTAGCGAGGTAATTCTGAGTAGTACTACTGGGTCTGAAAACCCCGCCCGGGCTAGTCGCGCTAGCTTGATTGGAGGTCAAACGGGTGCATTATTGACCTAACATTTGTCACTGTCTTGCGAGACGTGACGGAAAACAACAAACATATAGGACACGCAAACAGTCAGCTTCGGTTCGAACGCTAAGTAACATGATTATAGGCTAGCTACCTATCGATATGCTTTATTACTATACCATTCGAACAGTCGAACAGTTACGAACAGTCGAACAGTTACAAACAGTCGAACAGTTACAAACATTCGAACAGTTACAAACATTTTTATCTGTGATAAAACCTGTGAACTCACCAACTTTATGTTGACACACTTTAGCATGTTTTCTCAGGTCACAGGAACGCTTAAACTCATGATGCACGATTAAGGAACGCACTCAGGACATGCATTCATCAGATTCATTATCTTGCATTAAATATTGTTTTGATATAGCATTTTCAGACTTTCAGTATTGTTTACATTTCGTTTATTCGCTTCCGCACTGATGTTTAATTTATTTATCGTTTACTGATTTAAGTCAAACGTTTATTTTTAAACTCATATAGTGTCGTTTGATATGACCGTGTCTGAGATCCTGGTATGTTACACGCCTAACGGTAAAACCCCGTTTGTGGAAATTGAGGGTGTGACAGATTGGTATCAGAGCCACTGGTTATAAAGAACTAGGATTGCATTTGCATCTAGACTATAGCCTTAGACACAACACTAGTACTGCATAGACACCCTTACATGATTGCAACTATTGTATGAACATTCTCCTGGCATGCTAACAGTATATCACAGAACAATCAAACATTACCCATTTGTGTGACATATAGACACCTGTATTCTGGATTTCCTGGCAAAAGGCCTCCGGCTAAGGCAAGCATATCGTATAAATCTCATTGCGAGACCAGTTATGATTACCTGGGGATTTCTGAGATGAGTGATAAACTATGATCAATATACACAAATATCTATGTCACCTGTATCATCCTCGACTAACAGAGGGGCGGAGAGTCCCGCTCACTCACTTCTAACATCTATATATGATTCTTTACTCTCGGAGTTGAAGCAACGACAACTTGAACCTAACATCACCACTTGGGAACACGAAACTCTTTCTAACACACACGATAAACCTAACGATGACAAACAAGGAGAACAACATACATTACTTTTCTAACTCTACCGTACTGTTTCTACTACCAACATGCCCTATCATCTACGCTAGTCTTAACAGATAGTACTTGGTACTTGACAAAGTATGTTATCACGAATGGGAGGAACCATGTGTAACACCTCCGAATCTAGCCCAATTAGAAAACTTAATGTATTATAGACTGACTGGGTTTGAGAATGATATTCTCTGTTGATGTGAATCAACAAGGATCGAATATGTTGATTGAGTCAATGATTGAGAGGCGGAATCAAACAATCAATGAACATTTAACACTTGAAATACTCATAAATGCACTTGTATTGATTATCTGAACTGTTACAAAGTAAATGCTAGGGTTTAGCAAGCTACAGTAACAATGCAAGACAACCTCGGACAGAGAATAAGAGGTGTCAGGAGTTTTCAGATACAAAGTCTAAAGTGTCAAGAGTCAAGAGTCACCTCACATACGAGGTGTCTGATCTATTTATAGGCTGACTTACAGCTTGTACAAAATGACTAAACTACCCTAACTGTACAGAATAGTTTGTCTTCATACGCATTTGTTCTTAGTCTTCATCAGCATTAGTCTTCTATTCTTCCGCATTGGTGTTTGGTCATCAGCATTGACAAATGCGGATGAACAAACACTGAGCGCATTTGTTACTTACATCCGCATTTGTTAATGCGGATGAACAAAAGTCTTGTCTGCATTTGTCGGTTGTCCGCATTAGTTAATGCGGATGAACAAATACTTGTCAGCATTTGTTCTTGTGCATCCGCATTAACAAATGCGGATAGCCGACACTTGTATTTTCTTGATCCGCATTTCTTCTTGGACTTGGGGAGATTTCCAGCAGAACAACCATCCACCTCTTGAATTGGCATGTATGATCCTTTCAGGGTCCAACAATACTCCCCCTAAGGATTATACAGCCTATGTACTTCAAGGGTTTAAGGGTGGATGAGGTTGTGAAGATTCTGCTGGGTCTTGTGCAGCAGGAGGATTAGTGTATGAGGGATCCACAAGAGACTTGATCATGTTGGAAAAATCTTCTGCTTCACGTAGTTTTTCTTTGTTCAGAACATGGATCTTCATATGTCTCATATTGTGTAATGCCTCAATAGGCATCTTCCTCAGTGAGATGGGCTCCCAGATGGCTACGGTTGACAGACCATCTCTGTGAATTAGGAGATACCCATCCACGTCTACCTCAAGTTTAACAATGTTCCCAAACTGCAAGGGAGTCTTCTTCCTCATTCTCTGATCTCTCTTTCTTTGTACTCGATCATAGGCCAACTTCAGGAGTTTAATGCACTTTAGAAAGAAGAGCATATCAGCTTCACCCAACTTGTTTCTGATCTCCCTGAAGTGCCTTGTGAATATGTATTGGATGTATGACTCATCAAGCAGTCTAACCTCATATCCACTGAACAATCTGATTTCTGATCCTTCCTTTCCTCCCCACTTCCTTTCAATCACCATCTCATAAGTCTTCTCATCATAAAACACATTTGAGATTGGTATAGAAGTGTGAGTACCAGCAACCACTTTTCTTTTCAATGATTCAGTGGGTTTCACTCTAAGCTCAGGAAATACCACTTCTTCTGCTGGTTTTCTTTGTTTCTTGTCAAGGGATTGACAAATGATTTATCTTTTCTCATGCATATTGCCTTTAAGGACTTGAAGTTGTCAGTTCTCTTGAACATCCTCAGAATGTCCTCAAATTCATATCCCCTGAACATTGCTGCATGATTGATCAGTCTCAGATTAGCAAGTTCCTTCAGATCATGGATCTCCAGAGAGTTCACCAGAGCTGAGTACTCTGTGAAGAATTGGACTAATCCAGATACTCTCTTCACCATAAACATATTCCAGTCACTGTCATACTTCCAAGCAATGATTTTCTGATCAGTTTTTCCTTTGGGAGTAGACACACCCTTTATCATTTCTGCAGTTGTGAGTCCTTCATGTAGTTCTAGTTGTGAAGGCTCAGCAAACCACTCAGGGTATCTGTGTAGAATGGGTGCCAGGGAATCATGATCTCCCGAGTGAGGCTCATTTCTTGAGCTGAAACTCTAGTTCTGGGCTCGGTTCTTGTGATCTCCTCCTCCATCTTCTTCAACCTGTCTTTCTTTTCAAGAATCATCCTAAGGATAGCAGCCCTTAGGGAATTGGTTTTCATGTTCCCCAATTTTCTTTTAGTGAATCCTTGAGCAGACAGATAATCCTTCATCTCCTTATCTGTCATGCTGTAGGGATCAGGGTACATAGGTTGAGGAGGAGTAGCATGTTTTGTTTTTGTTGCCTTGACCTCAGAAGCTTTGGGAGATTGAGCTTTTTCATACTCAGTTTCAAAGGTTGGATCTAGCAGCTTGGTTAACTTTTCTTCTTCTGCTAGCATTCCTTCATATGTCATCCCAAATACTTCATCAGGGTCATACCCATGATCAATCAAAATAAGGCCTTCTTCATCAACTTATCAGACTTGGCCTTTTCAACCTTTTCAGCAACATAAGGTTCTTCATTCACAGGGATTTTACTGATCACTGGTTTATCAACCATGAATCCACCTGGAATTTCACCTTCTTCTAGATCAATCACTTCTGCTTTCTTCTTCAACAAGGCTTCAGCTTGTTCATGTTCATCCAAGAATCCAGCAATAGCAGCTAGACTCCTTGGGTCATCTTTTTGTTTCTTTTGGCTGGTTCTTCTTCCACCATAGGCCTCTTTCCTTTGGCCTTTGCAGCAAGATAGCTCCTTCTTCTGGCATAGGTTTGCATGCTTGGGCCAGAAGAGGGTTCATTCATTCAGTTTCTGGTGGAGTTTCTTCACATTGTTCCTTTTCAGGAATGTCAGTAGCTGCAGCAGCATCTTCTTCTTCTTGTGTTTGCTGTTCACAGAGCTTTCTGATCATTTCTTTTTGTTCATCAGAAAGTGACACAGCAGGAACTATTTGCATACTCAACTCCTTATCAATTGGCACTGGAGATTGAGGTATGATAACAAAAGGCTCAGCATCTGCACTTTGATTCACAATGAAGTCCCAGAATTCATCATCAATGATATATTCTTCAGCAGAGAACATATCTAAGTCTTCCATCATGTCACTGAACTCTTTTTCTTCAGTGTGAACTTCTTCAGGATGACTTGTGTACACGATCATCTCCATGCTTGATGATTCATGTTTGGATCCACTTGGTTCTCCCTCTTTTTCAGCCATAGTGAATCTAACCTTTTTGGCTGGAGGGGAATCATCACCACTGTCTTCAGATGATTCTTTGTCATCCTCCCTTTTCCTCTTTTCTTTCATTTCATCACCTTCATCATCATTATCTTTCTCTGCTTCTTGCTTTAATCTCACAAGCATTTCTAACTCTGAGACTCTTTTATTGAGAGCTTCTACTTCTTTTTCAAGGTCAGAGATGATACTGGACTGTTCTTCTATTATCTCTTCTTGATCCATCATGGCAATAGTTTGGATGTTCAAGGTGTCCACATGACCACTAATTTCTTCTCTTGAACTTTGAAGAGCTACTTTCAACACTTTGATCTCTTCATCTTTAACTTTTCTTTCCTGTTCATACGAATCTTTCACTTCTTTTAGTTCCTTTTCCTTCTCATCCAGCTCCAACAATCTATCTTGTAGGACATTTGATCTCCTACTATGCATTTTCTCCAACTTGGCAATTTTTGAAGTAGAGCAGAAATCATTTCATCCTTCTCATCAGGCTTGTTTACTCCTGATTCAGCATAACTTTCTGAAGGAGCAGCCGTAGGTGGAGATGGGATAGGTGTATAGTGAGTGGGAGAATGGATGGGTTGAGTGATTGGTGAGTGAACTGGAGACATGTGGGGAGATGTTATGTGGTGTGTTTGAGGAGAAGGAATTTGTGATCTGGGAGGTGATGGTATTGGACGTTGAATAGATGATGAGGCTATATCGGCTTCATGAACATAAGGATCAGTGTGAAGATCACCACCTACATCACCTTGTGGTGACACTGATCCTGGTCTCTCTTCAGTGGTAGCAGCATGCTCATCAACATGTTGTTGAAATTGAGCAGCTTGTGCTTCTTCATGAATAGGCTCATTAGCAGGAGCCTCTTGAACATGTTCTTCTTCTTGATTTATCTGCTGTTGCATCCAAGGCAGCAGAGGAAAGAAAGCTCCACTGTAGAAGTTCCTAGGATCTCTCTTCTTGATGTACTTGTAGGACTTTGCATTATAGTGAGGAATGTCCATCACTGGTCCTGTAGGCACAATATCTGGAAATGCTTCATTGATGAAGCATTGAATGAATCTTGGGTACATCAAAAACATGTGTCTTCTGCCTTCTTGGATGTTGGATACCAGTCCATTGAATATGTATGCTGACATGTTGAATGGCTGGTTGGTGCATAAGGCACATATGGCAGATGATGTAGTCACTGGGATGTCATTCCATCCAGTTTTCCTCTTGGATAAGCAGTGTTGAAACATGTGAATTAAGAACCTCCATTGCAGATCTACCAATCCCTTTACTATCTGCTTTCCTTCATATCCTCCCTCATAACCAATGTTTGCAAAGAAATTCATGATCTCATCATCTTCAAGCTCTATAGGAGTGTTTGCATCATCTCCAAACTGCAGACACTGTCTCACTGTTTGCTCAGTAACCTCTAGAGTGTGATCATCAGTTATTCTTCCAGATATAGTCCTCACACCATTAACTTCAAGAACTTGGGCTGTTCCCCAAAAAGACCTAATGAGAGTCTCATAAATGATGGGTCTGACAGTCATGGCATATGCAACTCTAGTGGTTAGAAGAAATCTAATCATATCTCTTAAGTCATCTGCTTCTGATACATCAGGGTCTAGAAATCCGCTGACATTATGGAGTTTGCTCCATGTGAGATTAGCCATTATGTCCTGCAGTCAAGGCATATGAATTAGAATAATGCATAACACCTAAGAACTTGTTCATCACTGACTTTTATTGGTCAAAATTGTTGTTTCATGTGCAACGATTCTGAGTAATTTTGAATCATCAGAAGTGTGTGCATAATTAATCTCAATGAGTTCATCATTTCTTGATTTTACAACACATTTTGTTCTTTGATATTATCTCTTTACTTCACCATTTGGATTTCGACATTTGCACTCCACGCACAGACGTAATTGTTAAGAAAAACACTGAATTTCTTGAGGTTTTCTTGAATAATCAGTGAGCATTTGTCGAAATTATCAAGGGTTTAAGAGCATTTTGATTATTTTACAACTGATTCATAACCTAGGTTACTAAGTTCGATTTGATGTAACAGTTCGACAGTTAGGGTTACACGCAATTCGAATTTTCACCTTTCTTTGATACTACTTGAGTCGTGAATCAAAGAGGAGTTGATTTTGAAGAAGCAAACTTGAGTTTTGATTAAGAATCAGAATGTCGATGGTGAAGATGAACCGTATTTGAAGAAGATGAACAGTGTTTGGGTGGCACTCGTCTCACTTTAAGTCTCTCAGAATTTGAAAAGTATTAAATGATCCTTTGATTTTGATTTATATAGACCATTTAATAAGATTCTAAGAATTTGCTAAGTTTTAGATCACCACTGTGACAAATGCGGTTGAAAAAATGTCTCTCCGCATTTGTGCACTGTTGCAAATGCGGAAGAGAAAAGTTTATCCGCATTTGTTCACTGTTGCAAATGCGGAAGAGAAAAATCTACCCGCATTTGTGTACTTGCAAATTCTAGATGTCTATCCGCATTTGTACACTGTTGCAAATGCGGAAGAACAAATTCTAGAGTTCAATTAAGTTTCTCAGCCATTCAAAAGAAATGCGGCTGAGGAAAAACAAATGCGGATGAACAAAAGATTTGTCCGCATTAGTTTGCACTTGAACCTTGTGTTTCAGTTCACAAAACCTTTACCTGCATTGGTTGAATGCATGGGTTACCTTCACCCGCATTAACCAATGCACTTACCCGCATTAAGTTTTGAACTTAATGTTTTTGCTCTGAATGGTTTTGGATGAATTTTCTCTGATGCTTTATGAAGTGATGTCTTTGACATTGTGGATATTTGTTGTTGCTTGTTTCTTATGAAGTTTGACTGATGTCAATTTTTGCTTGGATTTACTTGTTCATCATTTGTGAACCAAGTTTCCCATTGTTGACTGTTCCTTTACTTGTTCATGAGGATGTATCTGTTGCATCAGTTGAGATATTATGATATAACTTCTACACCAACACAGACATTGTGCACATTTTGTATTTTCTGATGAGAAAGGAAACATTTGTACAGAAAGATCAAAATTTTGAAATTTTCTCCCCCTAAAGTTTGTATCCATAATAGATAGAAACTTTTAAGGATTTGAAAAATTTTGAAGGGAACACAAAATTATATATTTTTTTTGATTTTTGTGTTGTAATCAGTACAAGAAGTTGAGTTATACCTTTCTTTGGGATCATAACAATCATACCTTTCACATATGCAAGCAATTTTTTTAAACCAAACATAATCATGAACCTATTGATTGCAGGTATGTTTGTCCTCTTAAACTCATGCTTGATTAATAGTTAGATGCTAGTGATTTTATCATGTTTTGAGTTGATTAGGTATTCAACATGTACCTCACACTCAATAACATGGCAAGGTCAACTGTCTGCATGTAATGCATGGTAGAACTTTCAACAGCTTACATGACCAAGTTACTTAAGTTATGACATCTCATTTACTTGATCCTCATTGGGATTCTTTTATTTGATCCTTTTATGAATTTGATCCACATTGGGATTCTTTTAACTTCACTTTGGAAGGTGATCTCTAAGGATTCTTTTCTTTCATTCTCTTTGGAATGTTTTCTTTCATTCATCCACATTGGATGTGTTCCACTTTGGGAATCTTTTAGGATCGTAACATCAACACTATGTGCTTGTCACTCCAGGTCTTTGCTCAGCAAAACAAAGGAGGAACTGATGTGAGTAAAGGAGATTCATAAGTCATCATTACTTGGGGTGTTTAGGTTGCTACACACACACGCATTTAGATAAGTCATGCCTTACACATACTATGAGATGACAGCATCACAGTTGAAGACAGGCTTTAATTTATCACTGCATGTAGTTTCTTTCTCAAGTTGAGCCTACCAACATATCAAATAAGTCCAGTCAGTCATTTGAGTTTTCTAAATGTGCATAGTGAATGATATAGTGACTGTAATTATATCATTTCCCATAGGTTAAATAGTATACTTCCTGATCTGATTTTTTGAAATGTTGAATGTTTTTGTTGATTTTCATTTTACTCAAGATTAATCATGCCAATAGATTGGACTAGGAATTCAAATCTGTTGGATCAAATGCCTTAGTAAATAAATCAGCTAATTGATGATCAGTGTGAACTTGCATCAATTTGATTAAACCTTTTTCAGCACAGTCTCTCAAAAAGTGATATCTAATTTCAATGTGTTTAGTTTTTGAGTGTTGTACTGGATTATTTGTTATGAACATGGCTGCTGTGTTGTCAATATGAATTGGAGTGTGCAGAAAGTTAAAACCATAGTCAAGCATCTGGTTTTGAATCCAGAGAACTTGAGAACAGCATGCAGATGCTGCTATATACTCAGCTTCTGCTGTTGAGACAGATACATTGGTTTGCTTTTTGCACTGCCAGGATACCAGTCTGGGACCAAGAAATTGACACCCGCCAGAAGTGGATTTTCTGTTGAAGTTGCATCCCCATAATCACTGTCAGTATATGCATAGAGATTGAAATCTCCTTCCTTTGGATACCATAATCCAAGAGCAGGCTTGCCCTTGAGATATCTGAATATCCTCTTGACTGCATTTACATGAGATTCCTTGGGATCTGCTTGATATCTGGCACACACACAAACACCAAACATAATGTCAGGCCTACTGGCTGTTAGATACATTAGTGAACCTATCATAGAACGATAGTGAGTCTGATCCACTGATTTGCCTTCAGGATCTGGTCCAATCTTCACTTTGGTATCCACAGGAGTTCTGATGGACTGACAGTCAGCAAACTTGAATTTCTTCAGCATTGTTTCCACATATTTTGATTGATTGATGAAGATTCCGTCAGCTGTCTGTTGGACTTGTACTCCAAGAAAGAAATTGAGTTCTCCCATAGCACTCATTTGGAATTTTGAATGCATGAGATCTTCAAAGTCTTTGCACAGAGTCTTGTTTGTTGAGCCAAAGATGATATCATCCACATATATCTGAACCAGCAGCATATCCTTTCCTTTTCTTTTTCTGAAGAGAGTCTGATCAATTTTTCCTCTCTCATATCCATTATTAAGAAGGAATGATGAAAGAGTCTCATACCATTTCCTTGGAGCTTGGTGAAGACCGTACAGGGCTTTGTCTAGCTTGTATACCCTGTGTGGATATTCTGGATCTTCAAAGCCAGGAGGTTGACTCACATAGACCTCTTCAGAAATCTTTCCATACAAGAAAGCACACTTCACATCCATTTGATAAACAGTGAATTTCATGGATGCAGAATATGCCAGAAAGATTCTAATGGCTTCTAGTCTGGCTACAGGGGCAAAAACTTCATCATAATCGATTCCTTCTTCTTGTGTGTACCCCTGAGCTACTAGTCTAGCTTTATTTCTAATGACAATTCCCCTGTCATCAGTTTTGTTTCTGTACAACCATCTGGTACCGATAGGATATTGTCCTTCGGGAAGATCTACCAGTTGCCATACTTCTTGTTTCTTGAATTGCAGCAATTCTTCCTGCATTGCTTCAATCCAACTGTTGTCTTGAAGAGCCTCTTTGATATTTTTGGGTACTGTTTGACATAGAAAGCATGAGAACAAGCAAATGTTGGCAATGCTTGATTTGCTCCTAGTCACCCTTTCATTTAGTTCACCAATGATGTCGTCAACTGGATGATTCTTGTGTATTCTTGTGGTTGGAATTGAGTCACCAGCAATGGTTACATCAAGATTGGAGACATTCAGTTCATCTTGGTGCGAGGCAACTTCTTCTTGTACTGTTGGGGAGTTGTGGAAGAAATCAAATTGTGTTGCAGTTCTTGCTTCAGTATCATCAGTGGGTTGATTACTTCCATCAGTTGAAGTTCTTTCAGTATCAACAGGAGGGATGACACGAGTTTGGGTGGTAACTTCTTCTTGAGTAGTTGTTTCAATAGATGGCATCTCTGATGGAGAGGGTGTTGTACTTGGACCATCCTCAATTGAAGCACTTTGATGTTGAACAGAGTGTCTGATAGGATCAGCTTGTAAAGGAACTTCTTCATTTAGTTGCTCAGAAGAAGTTGGAGGAATCATTGGAAAATCACTCCTTCTTTCTGATAATGATGAATGTACAGCTGGTTGTGGATTTCCTGCATCAGACATGTGAAATTGGTCAAAAGACTTAGTGAATGAGTCAATATCAAATAACCAATCAGGACCATTAGCTGCTTTGGGAAATGAATGTTCTTTGAATTGAACATTCGTTGATTCATCAATAATGTTTAATCTGGGATTAAACACTCTGTAAGCCTTTGATACAGATGAGTATCCTACAAAGAATCCTTCATCAGACTTAGATGAGAACTTTCCCAAATGATCCCGGGTGTTTAATATTGAGACTGGACAACCAAATGACTTGAAAAATCCAATAAATGGTTTTCTTTGAAAAATGAGTTCATATGGAGTCTTGTTACTTTCTTTGACAAGTAAGGTTCTATTTTGTACAAAGCAAGATGTGTTAACTGCTTCCGCCCAGAAGGTGATTGGCAGTTTAGCATCTGCTAGCATGGTGCGTGCTGCTTCAATTAGTGTTCTGTTCCTTCTTTCAGCTACCCCATTTTGTTGAGGAGTTCTAGCTGCACTAAATTGATGAGCTATGCCTTTGATTGCACAAAATGAACTCATATCTTCATTTTTGAATTCTGTCCCATTATCACTCCTGATTGTTTTGACTTTAAGATCAAGTTGATTTTCAATTTTTGTGATTAAATCTTTTATTAATTGGAACGTTTCATTTTTATGAAGTAAGAAGAAGACCCATGTGAATCTAGAAAAGTCATCTATGATCACCAAACAATATTGTTTCTTTCCCATACTCATAACATGAGTTGGACCAAAGAGATCCATATGAAGTAGTTTCAATGGAGTATTGTTGGTGTTCACCAACTTTAGTTTGTGAGACGACTTGTGTTGTTTTCCTTTGAGACATGCAGAACAGTGGTCAATGAAATGAAATTCTTTTTGAGGTAAACCAAAAACATGATTTCCTTTAACCAGTCTGTTCATGTTTTTGAAATTTGTATGTCCCAGTCGTCTGTGCCAAAGTTGTGATTCATCAAAAGATGCTTTTGACAGAAGACATGTTTCTTCTTTTGGTGAAGTTGAGTTGAGGTTTATGACATAGGTGTTATTCTTTCTGGGTGTTTTCAAGACAACCCATTCTTCAGGAATAAGAAATCCTGGTCTCAGAATGTAGCAATGAGTGTCTGTGAAGTGAGTGGAATATTTCTTGTCACAGATCTGAGACACGCTGAGAAGATTGAAGTTTAGTTGTTCGCAGTAATTCACTCTGTCAAAGCTCAGCATTCCATTTGTCACAGATCCTTCACCTGTAATTCTACCTCCTTGTGAATCTCCTCCAAATGCCACTGTCGTTCCTTGAATGTGCTTAAAATCATGAAGGAGGGAACGGTCTCCAGTCATGTGTCGGGAACATCCACTGTCCACATACCATATACTGTTGGACCTGTGTGAATGACCCTACAAGCACAGAAAGAACTAGTTAGAATGTGAAACCCAAGCCATGATGGTCTTGGGCTTACCGTTTCTATCCATGATAGTAACCTGTTGGTATTTTCCTCTAAACTGGGGCTTTGGTGGTGGGATCATGCTTGATGTATTTCTGAAACTTGATTGGTTTGTTATATCAACTGAGGAATCAGATGAGTATTCAAACCTTTGATCCCTGTTTCTTTTCAGAAACTGGATTCGTTTTTTATTATCAAACTTGTTTCTTGGATTGAAAAATCATTAGTTTGTCTGACCACTTGATTTCTATATCTTTGACTTCTGTTTGACATTTTCAGATTTTTCATGTCATCATCAGATTTGGAAACTCTGTGATGAGAATGACCATTGATTTTATGTTTATCAAACATGATTGGTGAGATAGGCTTGTTTTGGGGTATCCTTTTCCCTTTTGATTGAAGAAACAGTCAGACGTGTTGTGATTTGTCATATTGCAGACAGAACAGTATTTGTTGAAATAACAGTTCTTGGTGGTGTGATTGTTCATGTCACAGATGGAACAGTATTGATTATAAAAGCATTTGTCTGTTCTGTGATTAGACCTATCACACACATCACAACGCATGTGCTTGTTTCTAGCCACTGATCCCGGTGTTGAGGATTTAGTAGCTTTGACAGATTTTGAATTTGATTCATTCCGAGGTTTTGATGAGAATGCCTGATCAGCCTTGTTGGTAGATTGTTTTACAACACTACTTACTCTTCTTTTCTTAGGCTGACCTCGCTTTCTCAATTGTTGTCTACATTCCTTTTCAAGTTGATTAACATGCTCTTTGTTAAAAATATCAAAGCCAACTCCTTGCTTTGATTTTGATGTTTGTGGGTCTGAGTGAATTCTTTTGTGACTCGAACAACTTTTCTTTTAATGGAAGGGGAATCGTTTTCTGACTTGCTTGAATTTTTTGGAGAGTTTGTCTCACTGTCAGATCTGCTTTCAGCAGTTAGATTCACCTTATTAGTTGTTATATTCTTTTCCCTTGAAACTGCAGGGATGAATTTCACAAAAGGAACAACAGCCTTGGTGGGGCTAGTTGTTCTATTCACACTTACTGTCTTGTCTGAGCACTCCTTAATTTTAATGGGATGTCCTAACTTGATTTTATCCTCATTTGTTTCAATGTAAGCACTGGGTCTGTTTTGAGGATTGGTGACTTGATTTACCATTGTTTTAGGTTCAACAGTGTTAGGCTCATTTTCTTGTTGGAGTGAAACAGATTCAGGCATGACAGTATAGTTATCATTGTATGGTGGTGGACACGAGTTGTATCCAATACCTGACATGTCTTTGGGATCCTTTTGTGAGTCAAGCATTTCTTGCAGCTTAACTGATGACTGTTGAAACTTTTCTAGTTTCAACTCAGTAAGATTGAGTTCAGTTTTAGATTGAGCTAACTTTTCAGTCAGTTGCTCATTCTCAGCTGCAAGAGAGTACTTTTCACCATGCAATTTCTCAATGTCTGAGATGAGAGACTTAATTTTAATTTCAAATCCTTTAATTTCTCTCTTAAGCATCTCAGATTTAACCTTTTCTTCTTTTATTTTATCAGCTAGTTTATGATTGTGCTCTCTATAACCTTGTACTTCATGAATGCATTTATCACTACAAAGGTTAGTTTTTACCTCAGTGGGCATGGGAGAAGGTCCATCATTGATGTGAGCCATGAGTGCATGATTTTGAAATTGAGGCTTCACTTCTCTGCATACATGCTCCAGTCACATACTCCATCCTGCCTGATAACAAGAGCATTAGCTGATTGCTGATTGCTTCCATAAGCTTGATTGGTCAGTTGAGGTTGAGTCTGTTGTGATTGTTGCTGATGATGATATTGTTGGTTATAATGTTGGAGTGAAAGCTTGCAGATGGCTGTTGAACAAATGAAGATGGCTGTGATGATGACTGGTTTTGTGGAACCCTTTGAGCATTGTTGTTTCTTCTAGGAGCAGTACATTCTCTTGAGAAATGGCCAGTCATACCACAGTTAAAACACTTCACTTTTGATTTATCGTATCCAAGTTGGTGTTTTCATTCAGGTGAAGCTTTTTACCTTTTCTGAAAAATTTCTTAGCTCTCATAGCTATCATTGCCATTTGCCATTGCAAATCCATTTCCTCTACATCATCTGGATCCATTTCTTCTAAGTCTTCTTGTATCAGATGTGCAGATGTGAGTCTTCCTCCCAAATAGGCTTCAAAGCTTGCAACAAAAGCATTGTAGGTTGCTTTTTGTTCTTCAGATTTTGGATCATCAGGGGTTGGTGTTGAAGCAGGTGGGGATGAGGTTGATGGCCTGCTTGGAGGTTGAGCTGCTGTGAATCCAGTGGGTTTAGATTGATCTCTTGATGAGAGAAAGTCATCTTCTTCAGTGATGAAGGCATTCTCAACAGAGTGAGAATCAGTTGGAAACTTGTAAGCTTCCACAACTTTGGGTCCTCCAAGGTTTCTGCTTCTCTCATCTAGTTCCAAAGCTTCAATCTTGGCAATCATAATATCTAGAGTTGTGCTCTCTAGATCAAGAGTGTTCTTTAGCATGGTTACATTTTGTTTCCATGTTTCTGGAAGGCTATGTAACATCTTCTTGTTTAACTCCTTTGACTTGTAGGTGACTCCCATAATCTCTAGATCATTCACCAATTGCACAAATCTATGCAACTGTTTAGAGATAGACTCCCCTTTGAGTGATGGAATGTCTCGTACTGATTCACAAGCTTGTCTTTGTTGATTTCAGCCACTTCACTGCTTCCTTCACACATGATTTTCAGGGCATCCCATACTGCTTTTGCAGTGCCATACTTTTCCAATCTCTTGAGCACATCCATTTTGAGTGCTTGAGTGAGTATGGAGTAAGCTTTGAGGTCAATCTTGATCTTCTTGTAATCATCGTCATCAAGAGTAAGGTCTTCAATAGGGATTCTTGCAGTCTTGTATAAAGCAGCTTGATCTGCAGATAATGTAACAGGGATGTGTGGGCCTTTGCAAATAGAGATCCAATAATCAGGATCAACACCTGTAACATAATTCATGAATCTGATTTTCCATTGTTTATATTCAGATTTATGCTTGAGCATGGGTGGTTTAGAAGCATGCCCAAGTTCAGAATAGTTATGTGAGTCCATGGTTAACTTTTTGTTTTAGCTTGCTTAGATCTGGTTTTAACTGATTTTATGTTTGATTCGTCCAAGTAGTCCAAACTTAGTACTGTAACAACGGATCTGCTGAGAATGTGTGTATTTCAGTGAGACTATTCTGAGTCTTGACTTTAGATGTTCTTGTTTTAATGATAGTGCAACCTGAAACTGTTTTTGTTCGAAGAACAACTTCGGATGAACAGTAGCAGTTGAGTAGATCTGAGAGTATTTGGTTAGAATACTGAGAAGAGATGTTCGAAATCTCTAAGCAGCAACTCAAGCAACAGATCAATCGGGTTAAACACAGATCTGAGCAGATCTGGGTAATAACCGAGAGCCAAAGCTCTGATACCAATTGACTGGGTTTGAGAATGATATTCTCTGTTGATGTGAATCAACAAGGATCGAATATGTTGATTGAGTCAATGATTGAGAGGCGGAATCAAACAATCAATGAACATTTAACACTTGAAATACTCATAAATGCACTTGTATTGATTATCTGAACTGTTACAAAGTAAATGCTAGGGTTTAGCAAGCTACAGTAACAATGCAAGACAACCTCGGACAGAGAATAAGAGGTGTCAGGAGTTTTCAGATACAAAGTCTAAAGTGTCGAGAGTCAAGAGTCACCTCACATACGAGGTGTCTGATCTATTTATAGGCTGACTTACAGCTTGTACAAAATGACTAAACTACCCTAACTGTACAGAATAGTTTGTCTTCATACGCATTTGTTCTTAGTCTTCATCAGCATTAGTCTTCTATTCTTCCGCATTGGTGTTTGGTCATCAGCATTGACAAATGCGGATGAACAAACACTGAGCGCATTTGTTACTCTACATCCGCATTTGTTAATGCGGATGAACAAAAGTCTTGTCTGCATTTGTCGGTTGTCCGCATTAGTTAATGCGGATGAACAAATACTTGTCAGCATTTGTTCTTGTGCATCCGCATTAACAAATGCGGATAGCCGACACTTGTATTTTCTTGATCCGCATTTCTTCTTGGACTTGGGGAGATTTCCAGCAGAACAACCATCCACCTCTTGAATTGGCATGTATGATCCTTTCAGGGTCCAACATAGACCCAATAAAGGTCCGAATTGATTTGGGCTTACCAAAGAAATCTTGCAAAACGAAACTAGCCTTTTTGGGCCCAATAAGCCCAATAAGGGCCCGAACTTATAAAAGGCCTATTTAAGGCCCAAATACACGTTTAGGAACCAATTAAACAAGAAATCATGAAACAATGAATTATTAGGTGATTTGAAATAACTATGGAAGGATCCAAGCTAAAAACAGATTCAGAGCACATACCGGGCAAAATCCGGCAATTTAACGCGTACTAACGTCTGAATTCTATTAGAAATTCATAAAATAGCTTTTCATCCAATCTAAATCATTGTTAACCTTGACTAATATCATAAATAATGCTTGCTAAAGGAGTTTCATCAATCATGCATAAACAACGGAATTTCATAACTGAAACGTGAATACCGGTTTTCACCGGCATTTACTGATATCTGATACGTCAACCGAACCTTGTAACTCCGTAATTATTCATCTAATCATTGTTTATTATCATATCATATTAAATTTGATGAATGGTACGTTGTCCGGAATAACTGCGTTCCGAAACGCGATCGTGACGCAAACCGGGTTACGATCAGGTAAAACAAGAGAATTCGTCAGATAAGGTTTTAACGTGACCAACATGGGGAAATAACACTCAAAATATCATTTTAATGCTTAATTGCATGCATTTAGATATCAAAATAATAATAAAAGCGCTCGTTCGAGGAAAACGCGTAAAACCGATAACGTGTCGATTTCGCGGTATCGTTTAACTGTTCGCTACGTTTTAAATACGATAAAATTATTAATCTCTGATTATTTATGACGTTTTCTATAACCGAATCTAACGATAAATGAAATTTATTACGTCACGCAAAAATTTAATCAGACGCGTTACGAACCGACCTGTTAACGAACCCATTCATTTAACCCCACTATATAAACACCCTTTTCTCTAATTTAGGGTTTAGAAAACAAATGAAAGTCAGAGAGGAAGAAAGAGAGCGAGCCGGTTGCAGCTCCCATTCCCCTCCTCCGGTGACGATTTCCGGCCAATTCCGGCCACCCACGCGGGACTCCGGCGAGCGAAACTCTCCCCCCGACTCTCTTCAACCCGAGCCGAAGGAGGCCCTAATTCCTTGCTATTCCCGATGCATCCGGGCTAAGGGGGCAAGAATCAAAGGTCGATTTTGGGATTTGTGGGCTATCGATCGCGATGGGGTGAAGGTAAGACGACGATGGTTGGTTCTGTGTGCCGGGTGCTGCGATTGTGGTTGATGTTGGCGGTTGATGGTCGCGGTAGGAGATGGGGTGGTTCCGATGGTGTTTGAAGGTCGCGATGGTGGTGGATTTGGAGGCCGACGAGGCCGATGGTGATGATGGTGGTCGATTATGGTTGCGATTGTGGTTGTGGTGGTCGGATGTAGGCCCGATGATGGTTGCATGTCGGTTGTGTCGGCTGCGGGGGATGAAAAGGGTCGCGAACGGGGGCCGGCGTAACTGTTGGATGTGGGTTATCGGTTGTGGTCGACGGTGGCAGTGGTTATTGTGGTGGTGGAGATTGACCACGACCGTGATTAGTGTTTGGTGATGGTTGTGACAACAGTGGTAATGGCGGAGGTGGTTAATGGCTGTCAAAATGGGTGTGGCTGTGGGGGTTATCTGTTGGGAGAATGATGGTCGTGGTGCTGTTAGGCAGCATGGATGGTGATAGAGCAACAGCTATGGTGATGGTGGTTGTCGGGTCTGGATGGTGGTTGGGTTCTGGTTTATGGTATAACTTTAGGCTATGGTCGTGGTGGTGTTGGTTTTGGTTATGTTGAGGCCCGGCAACGGTAGCGATGTAAGCTGTGATGGTATTGGCTGTGACGGTTAGTAATGGTGGTTACAAAGTGATGGTTGTTGGCTGCGGTTGTTGGCTGTTGTTGATTTTTGGCTGTGAGTGTGTCAATGGTTGTTGTTGATTTCGGGTGATAGTTGTGCTTGCGGTGGTGTTGTCGGTTATGGTAAAAGTTATAACCGATGGTGGTGATGTTGGAAAAGGCTAGTAGTGGCAATCTAGGGCTTTGATTGTGGTTGCACGCGGTGATAATGGTGGTAAGTGCAGCGACGAGGTTGTTTGGTAACGTACCTTGCGATGTTGGTTGCGTTTAGGTAAAAGTATATGTTGTTTTAGTACTTATAAATGATTTTGGTACGTGTTGGTTAGGTAAAACATCGGTCAAAGCTGGTCAAACTTGGTCAACGAGCGGACAACGGAACGCGAACACGATTAGATCAAGATCAATACGAGTGGGTTAGCCAACGTGAACCGAGTGAAAGGTATAATCGCACGCGCAACGCATTGAAATTTAATTATAATTTATATACGTGTTTTTGAGCTCTAATTAATACAAAATACACAAATTATAAAGCGAGAGCGAATGACACAAGATTTAAATAGCAAGGATAGTTATTAGAAACCAACCTAAATAAGATATATGAAGCATTACATTTTAGGAAATGGTTATAACATATTGTTAATTCAACAAATAAGTCGATATCATGTCACGTTAAGTCGTTACAAGACTTAGAGATGTAAAATACATTCAATTACGATTGTACATTTGTATATTTATGCAATGAATATTTAGGTTAACCGACATCTACACGTTTTGTTTAAGATAAAAGATCTAAAATGCGATAATGATCCATCATCATCTTGTTGTTATTAATTGTCGGCCATCTCATTGTTATTGACATAAATATTAATTGTAACACTCTTTTATACAAATTATCGTCAATCAAGTTAACAAATACGATATAAACGCAAGCATTATAAACATCGTTTGAAACATTATATATTACCTACATTGTTAATGCAAGTTATTTATAAGGATTTGGAATTCATGATATAAATTGATTTTTCGACATTCTTCATACTAAGACACAACTCTTGATTAAATGCATTAATTAACCTAATGTACACGAGTTAATTCATAACAATTAACAAATACACAAGAAGCTAAGATACATTAAGGATACTAATCACCAACTTAAATTTAACTAAAGAGCTCAACCGCACGCATGTAATAACATCATGCTAATTTAAATGTGAATCGTATATGTTCTAGTTAGGATTGCTTTGTTGATGATCACCGCTTTTCTTTATCGAGCCCTGAAATTATATAAGGACACCAGGTGAGTTCTCGTGTTCCCCCTTTTACTTTTGTTTTGGGGATGAAGCATGCTCCTTTAAAACTGAAACTCTTATGTGTGATACTGTTTACTGTTTTGCATGATCTTTTGTTTTATGAACTATGATTGTGCTTACTTGATGCTTGTATGTGGGACTTTTTGGATACCTGCTGATACTTTAGTCATAATCATTAATTCTTTTGTGAACCGCTTGTTTTTACGTGAATAGATCTATTTGGGGAATCCCCCACGCACAGTGGCTCCCGCTACAGGGAGGTACCCCACTGAGATCCGAGGGGTCGTTTGTGGCATGTAATAGGTTTTGAGTAAGATACTATGGTGAACCATCCTAGCAGGAATGGTTCACTATTCTGAGGCTTGGTCCTTTCCTACGGGAATATCCGGTACAACATAACTTTAGAAGAGGCCAGCCGGGGACCAAGTGCAGGGTTGATTGTGATACCCCACAATGAATGATACTAAAAATGATGTTTTAAACATCAAATGAGATTTTTAGAAACTTTCACACTTGATTCTAAAACCTTCACTTGTGGACTCTAAGAGTCCCTTTTATTTTTGAAACTTTAATCACTTGAACTCACCAACTTTATGTTGACACAAATTCTTTTTTGAGCATGTCTTCAGGTATAGCTAGGGAGAATAGTTGAGCTATAGAAGATACCTAAATCCGAGGCAAGAAGTAAGGGTAGGTGTTGAAGACAAAAGTCGAGCCTAGAAGCTTTAGTTACTGAAGCATCAAGAAACTTTTACCAAAAGATTGATCATAACACCTATAGACTGTAGATTTAGGCACCTTAGGAATTGAAACAGAGCCAATACTCTGATATAAATGTTGAAAGTTGTAATGTATTAAACCATTTAGTTTCCGCTGCATTTTGTTTGTTGTTTACTAATCGTGACGTCCCGCCTCTCTGGGCCCGGGGTGTGACAGATTGGTATCAGAGCCAAAGGTTGTAGCGAAGTAGGTCTGCTTCGCGAGACCTAAACTACAACCATATGAACCTCATAGGGCCACGTTAGTAAGAAGACTCTTCTGAGCTTTGCTGAACCAATGGTGTAGAAATACGGGTTTGCTTTGCAATACCTAAGGTGTAACCATAAATAGGACCAGCCTAGTAGGTTGTTTCCACGATACAGTGATCCAAAGTTTGTAGCAAGAATAGGTTTCCTTAAGAACACCCTTCTTTAACCTGGATACCTTAAGGATTTCATATATCCTATTAAGAATTCTCTACCCTATAAGAAACCTTGATACATTAGGGTGTTACCTATGATAGGTGCACCCGAGTAAACCATGAAAGTATGGAATCTTTTGGGAGTTGACTCTTAGGACTACTGATTGTCAGACTCTTAGGACTACTGATTGTCAGACTCTTAGGACTACTGATTGTCAAGTACTAAGAATATTAGAAACCAAAGGTGTGCATATAAATTAGGACTTAAATCCTGGAGAGATACTTATCTGATTGCACTGTTGACTTTTGTGACTATACGAAACAACTACTGTTAGCTATACACTTGATACGACTTGTGTCGTTACCTGAGACAACTGTTATACTGATACTTGTTTGAAATGATGATACTTGCTATTATGCCTCATTTGTAAGATGATACATGTTGGAATTTAGTGATAAGATATTAACCATGATGCCTTTTGTTTGTTCTGCTCCCTAGGATAGCGTGTACCTGAATGCTCATTTATTGCTTGATTTGCTTAAACTTACTTTGAAACAATTTCTGGGTTAACTTGAATGATTCACATAATTGGAATCTAAGTGTGCTTAATTGCAAATGATGATTAAATGAAAATTTTTAACTCCAGGACCTAAATACACAAAACTTGGAACTTATGGTGGGAATGACTAGAATGATAGTGTAAGGTAAATTGACGATTACGGGTGCACACGTAATGGTGAATTTACAGGTACACTTGAATTCTGGTGGGCCCCATCATGAAAACTAATATCAAGGTATAACACTTAAAGAACCAATAAATGCAAGAATAAACACAAATATTTGGAATATATTCAATAATTTCAGGTTCAAAACTTTCATGCTGGGCGAAAACCATTTGACACTTGAAGAGCTACCAAGGACGATGTTACAGTAACTATTCCTTTTCTTCTTCTCCTCTTTTCTTTTATTCTACTCTCCTATTGGAATTATGATGATGAGACCATCAGACTCTGAAGATCATTAAATGATGTTCTCAAACTTAACTGGTCTCGTGCTGAGTATGGCACTCCACCTCGTTGTGCGTGTACTTTAGCCATACTACTTTGAGCGATGCCTAAAAATTCCTTCCTACCTAACATTGAATTTGTCAAAACTTCTTTAACATAGTGGAATATTCTCTAACAAGGCTCGTGCAACGGAGAACATACCAGAGTAATAAATTTCCGAGAAATGCCTCTTGTGGTCAATGACATAGAAGACTTGTCACTTCTTTCTTTCTCAGTAGTTCACACTTCATAGGATCTTCTAGATTCTAGAATTTCTCTGATTATTTTCTCAAAGCCTTTGAGGAATATGACTTCTCTCCACCTATTCATTGTAATGGAACCACCTAACTCAAAGGAATATTCTTAATATCAGCTCCGATTGTGATTGATAATCACCTTTCTCAGTACTACACTCGTGAAATCTTTCATCATCTTCAACCGTTAGTCACCTAATGACAATCTTCACTCGAAACTTAAGTTGAGTTATCTTAACCATGCTTTTAACCGACCTTGTTGTTGGTAAATTTCTGAGCACCAGATTTCGCAGGAAATGAATCCTCATCCTAAAATCCAGATTCTTCAGAGATTAAAATTCAAGTGCCAGGGATAATTGCCGAGAAAAGCTAACCTTCGAGAATCAAGACAAAAATATGAACTTACAACTTCTGTGGATCCCCGATTTTCATTCACCCTCTGTTCTCAATTTATTCCCTTAACGAGTAGTGCTACTTACCTTAATCCCTTTGGCATAACCCTCATCTTTGGAGATGCGTGAAAGCCGATGCGGAAAACTTTAAAGCCTTGTAAGATATCTCTACTTGGAGACCTCTACTACCTGAGTGATAAGTTCGTGATTCAAGCGCGAAGATCTGAAGTAGAATACGATCTCGAACTATGCGATCAGTTATTAGAGTGGTAGTTAACCTTCTTGTACTAGCGAGCACCTTGATAAAGTCCTAAACTTGTTCGAATCGATACGGTCGATAATAATGAAGAATTCATGGGAAGAACTCATGATTGAACTTAAAGGATGGTATTGCTCCAAAAGATGTATAAGAAGCATAGAAGATCAGCTACAAGAAATCTCATGTGTTAAATCACTTGAGATCCAACTATAACAAAGTGATAGACATGCAGCAGATGGTAGACAAAGAAAGTCTGCATAATCATCCCCGATCATAAGCGTTGGTGTTATTTCTCTCTAAGATTTTCACACCTCTCCTAAATTGATTCTCTAATACCTTACCCTAGAACGCTCCGTACCATCGGGAATTCGAGCAAAAGTCTTACTCCCATATCTCGCTGGAACAATCGATATGATTATAAAGGATTGGAATCTACACAGAGTTACTTGCTTCACGAATAGACCCTCTACAGGGCACAGTAACCTTGCAGAATATGGACCAAGGAAGAGGTCATCTAGAAGGTTGACCTAAATTGTGAAGCACTATGAAGAAATTAGCAGAAACGTTTGCAGCAACTCTGTAGCTTAAGACAACAGTTGAGGTTGCTCTTAAGGAAATTGAGTCGGAGAATAGAAGTAAAATATATATATGGAGGTACTGGACTTGAAAATTATATTAAGGAGCTGGTGGAAGAAAAGAAGATTCGATAACTGTTAGATAAACAGTTCATAAGACCTAGTATGTCGTCTTGAGGAAACTTAATGCTCTTTGCGGAAGGAAAATAGAATGCTCCAGTTATGGATGGACTATTAAGAGTTAAATAAAGCCACCAAGGATGAGTGATATCGTCTTTCTAGATATGATAACCTACTTAATTAATTTCAAGATGCTACCTACAACTTAATCGTTATCAGTCGTGTTTATAAGGAAAACGACACAACACAAATAACAGTTGAAACCAGATATGGCAAGTACGAAGGTTGTGGTCAAGCCCGTGTGGAAGGACCTACACATCTTATGTAATCAGGAGTCTCATGGATAGGGTCTGTAAGACATAATTAGACATGTCTGTCATTTTGCCACTACTACTAATCACAAAATTCAAGACAAATCGCTGTAGTTGAAGCTATAAAATTTCGGGAAGAAGTAAAAACCACATTGAGATGCGTCAATGCTCAGGGTTAGGAGAAAGTTGTAAAAGGATTGACAAAAACTTGATTCGTGTAGCTATACGACTGGCATTGTTATCCTTGGAGAAGAGCGGAATTCGTTTGAGCGCGTATAAGAAAGTTTTAGATGTGTGTTGATGCAACAGTATAAGACAATTTTCTAGTCGCCCGATTGAAGCCGAGAAAATTTATGGAGAGATACATTAAGCATGAACTGGAAACTTTCGTAAAATAAAAGGATGCACCTGGATACATCATCGATACAACACTACCAACTACACATCAGAATACTAGACCAAGCAAAGTAGGGCGATCGACAATCGGTAATGTCAACCGCGTTGGCGAGTGCGAATAGGAGGCCATCATCCGCATTTCCCTAAGACATCCATATTACCAAATGAGAGAGAATGAGTCCTGACCGCATATGTATGTGCTTACCCTCATTGACGAATGCGGATAGCCTACAGTTAGGCTTTCCTTCTATTACCTACACCGTATCATTTCTTGAACTCGTGATTCTACCAGTGTCAGTTCACGTGAATGTGTATATATAGCACATCCCATTTCGGGGAAACTCTTGTAATGCGTCAGATAAGATGAACGGATCTACTCGAAGACTGAGGTTCTGATATACAGAACCGTTCCAGAAAAGGATGCATACTAGAAGAAGCACGTAGTGGAAGAAAGGACTTAACCCCTTAAGATGAAATCATAGAAGGAAGAGATCGAAGAAATTTTTCGGAAGGAAGTTGAGAACTAAAGAGTAGACTTTGAAAGCTGAAGACATTTGTGCATGAGCTAATCTTGCTATTCTTAGAAATCGTGAAAACTTCTTAGTCTTAGTTTCATAGAAATGATCGCGTGATGCCTAGATATTCATCTGTACTCGTCGGGAAAACCCAAATCCTTCTTGATTTGAAACCTTTAATCTATTGTATCATGACTATCCTGTCTAACTAATGGCATTCACGCTAATATCCTCTTCTTTTCAATCGTTCTTATGATTCTCAGTGAGGACGGTAACACCGTCGGGATTTTGGGAATCGTCTCCTTGCTAGATCTATTTTGTAGGTCGGTGTATTAAACCAAAGTGGAAAGTCTCTTCTTGTTAATTCTGTATGATTGATAAATGATCTGATTGTGAAGCCAAAAACCTGTTCATAGTTTGACTCACTGATCCTGTTAAGCATGATTCTAACATTCGGATAGTTACTCCAATTCAAATAAAACCTGATTATTTGACACCTAATCATCGACATTTGTCCTGGGATGCTCAGTTAAATAACTCTAAATCTTCAAGATTCGTACTATGAGTGTATCAAACTCGGAAACAAATATTAACGATACTAAAATTTCGAGGGCGAAATTTCTTAAAGGAGGGGAGAATGTAACACCTCCGAAATCTAGCCCAATTAGAAAACATAATGTATTATAGACCTAATAAAGGTCCGAATTGATTTGGGCTTACCAAAGAAATCTTGCAAAACGAAACTAGCCTTTTTGGGCCCAATAAGCCCAATAAGGGCCCGAACTTATAAAAAGGCCTATTTAAGGCCCAAATACACGTTTAGGAACCAATTAAACAAGAAACCATGAAACAATGAATTATTAGGTGATTTGAAATAACTATGGAAGGATCCAAGCTAAAAACAGATTCAGAGCACATACCGGGTAAAATCCGGCAATTTAACGCGTACTAACGTCTGAATTCTATTAGAAATTCATAAAATAGCTTGTCATCCAATCTAAATCATTGTTAACCTTGACTAATATCATAATAATGCTTGCTAAAGGATTTTCATCAATCATGCATAAACAACGGAATTTCGTAACTGAAACGTGAATACCGGTTTTCACCGGCATTTACTGATATCTGATATGTCAACCGAACCTCGTAACTCCGTAATTATTCATCTAATCATTGTTTATTATCATATCTTATTAAATTTGATGAATGGTAAGTTGTCCGGAATAACTGCGTTCCGAAACGCGATCGTGCCGCGAACCGGGTTACGATCAGGTAAAACCTGAGAATTCGTCAGATAAGGTTTTAACATGACCAACATGGGGAAATAGCGCTCAAAATATCATTCTAATGCTTAATTGCATGCATTTAGATATCAAAATAATAATAAAAGCGCTCGTTCGAGGAAAACGCATAAAACCGATAACGTGTCGATTTCGCGGTATCGTTTAACTGTTCGGTACGTTTTAAATACGATAAAATTATTAATCTCTGATTATTTATGACGTTTTCTATAACCGAATCTAACGATAAATGAAATTTACTACGTCACGCAAAAATTTAATCAGACACGTTACGAACCGACCTGTTAACGAACCCATTCATTTAACCCCACTATATAAACATCTTTTTCTCTAATTTAGGGTTTAGAAAACAAATGAAAGTCAGAGAGGAAGAAAGAGAACGAGCCGGTTGCAGCTCCCATTCCCCCTCCTCCGGTGACAATTTCCGGCCAATTCCGGCCACCCACGCGGGACTCCGGCGAGCAAAACTCTCCCCCCCCTCGACTCTCTTCAACCCGAGCCGAAGGAGGCCCTAATTCCTTGCTATTCGCGATGCAGCCAGGCTAAGGGGGCAAGAATCAAAGGTCGATTTTGGGATTTGGGGGCTATCGATCGCGATGGGGTGAAGGCAAGCCGACGGTGGTTGGTTCTGTGTGCAGGGTGCTGCGGTTGTGGTTGATGTTGGTGGTTGATGGTCGCGGTAGGAGATGGGGTGGTTCCGATGGTGTTTGAAGGTCGCGATGGTGGTGGATTTGGAGGCCGACGAGGCTGATGGTGATGATGGTGGTCGATTATGGTTGCGATTGTGGTTGTGGTGGTTGGATGTAGGCCCGATGATGGTTGCACATCGGTTGTGTCGGCTGCGGGGGATGAATAGGGTCATGAACGGGGGCCGGCGTAACTGTTGGATGTGGGTTATCGGTTGTGGTCGACGGTGGCAGTGGTTATTGTGGTGGTGGAGATTGACCACGACCGTGATTAGTGTTTGGTGATGGTTGTGACGACAGTGGTAATGGCGGAGGTGGTTAATGGCTGTCAAAATGGGTGTGGCTGTGGCGGTTATCTGTTGGGAGAATGATGGTCGTGGTGCTGTTAAGCAGCATGGATGGTGATAGAGCAGCAGCTATGGTGATGGTGGTTGTCGGGTCTGGATAGTGGTTGGGTTCTGGTTTATGGTATAACTTTAGGCTATGGTCGTGGTGGTGTTGGTTATGGTTATGTTGAGGCCCGAAAACGGTAGCGATGTAAGCTGTGATGGTATTGGCTGTGACGGTTAGTAGTGGTGGTTACAAAGTGATGGTTGTTGGCTGCGGTTGTTGGCTGTTGTTGATTTTTGGCTGTGAGTGTGTCGATGGTTGTTGTTGATTTCGGGTGATAGTTGTGCTTGCGGTGGTGGTGTCGGTTATGGTAAAAGTTATAACCGATGGTGGTGATGTTGGAAAAGGCTAGTAGTGGCAATCTAGGGCTTTGATTGTGGTTGCATGCGGTGATAATAGTGGTAAGTGCTGCGACAAGGTTGTTTGGTAACGTACCTTGCGATGTTGGTTGCGTTTAGGTAAAAGTCTATGTTGTTTTAGTACTTATAAATGATTTTGGTACGTGTTGGTTAGGTAAAACATCGGTCAAAGCTGGTCAAACTTGGTTAACGAGCGGACAACGGAACGCGAACACGATTAGATCAAGATCAATACGAGTGGGTTAGCCAACGTGAACCGAGTGAAAGGTATAATCGCACGCGCAACGCATTGAAATTTAATTATAATTTATATACGTGTATTTGAGCTCTAATTAATACAAAATACACAAATTATAAAGCGAGAGCGAATGACACAAGATTTAAATAGCAAGGATAGTTATTAGAAACCAACCTAAATAAGATATATGAAGCATTACATTTTGGGAAATGGGTATAACATATTGTTAATTCAACAAATAAGTCGATATCATGTCACGTTAAATCGTTACAAGACTTAGAGATGTAACATACATTCAATTACGATTGTACATTTGTATATTTATGCAATGAATATTTAGGTTAACCGACATCTACACGTTTTGTTTAAGATAAAAGATCTAAAATGCGATAATGATCCATCATCATCTTGTTGTTATTAATTGTCGGTCATCTCATTGTTATTGACATAAATATTAATTGTAACACTCTTTTTATACAAATTATCGTCAATCAAGTTAAAAAATACGATATAAACGAAAGCATTATAAACATCGTTTGAAACATTATATATTACCTACATATTTAATGCAAGTTATTTATAAGGATTTGGAATTCATGATATAAATTGATTTTTCGACATTCTTCATACTAAGACACAACTCTTGATTAAATGCATTAATTAACCTAATGTACACGAGTTAATTCATAACAATTAACAAATACACAAGAAGCTAAGATACATTAAGGATACTAATCACCAACTTAAATTTAACTAAAGAGCTCAACCGCACGCATGTAATAACATCATGCTAATTCTAAATGTGAATCGTATATGTTCTGGTTAGGATTGCTTTGTTGATGATCAACGCTTTTCTTTATCGAGCCCTGAAATTATATAAGGACACCAGGTGAGTTCTCGTGTTCCCTCTTTTTACTTTTGTTTTGGGGATGAAGCATGCTCCTTTAAAACTGAAACTCTTATGTGTGATACTGTTTACTGTTTTGCATGACCTTTTGTTTTATGAACTATGATTGTGCTTACTTGATGCTTGTATGTGGGACTTTTTGGATACCTGCTGATACTTTAGTCATAATCATTAATTCTTTTGTGAACCGCTTGTTTTTACGTGAATAGATCTATTTGGGGAATCCCCCACGCACAGTGGCTCCCGCTACAGGGAGGTACCCCACTGAGATCCTGATGGGTCGTTTGTGGCATGTAATAGGTTTTGAGTAAGATACTATGGTGAACCATCCTAGCAGGAATGATTCACTATTCTGAGGCTTGGTCCTTTCCTACGGGAATATCCGGTACAACATAACTTTAGAAGAGGCCAGCCGGGGACCAAATGCAGGGTTGATTGTGATACCCCACAATGACTGATACTAAAAATGATGTTTTAAACATCAAATGAGATTTTCAGAAACTTTCACACTTGATTCTAAAACCTTCACTTGTGGACTCTAAGAGTCCCTTTTATTTTTGAAACTTTAACCACTTGAACTCACCAACTTTATGTTGACACAAATTCTTTTTTTGAGCATATCTTCAGGTACAGCTATGGAGAATAATTGAGCTATAGAAGATACCTAAATCCGAGGCAAGAAGTAAGGGTAGGTGTTGAAGACAAAAGTCTAGCCTAGAAGCTTTAGTTACTGAAGCATCAAGAAACTTTTACCAAAAGATTGATCATAACACCTATAGACTGTAGATTTAGGCACCTTATGAATTGAAACAGAGCCAATACTCTGATGTAAATGTTGAAAGTTGTAATGTATTAAACCATTTAGTTTCCGCTGCATTTTGGTTGTTATTTACTAATCGTGACGTCCCGCCTCTCTGGGCCCGGGGTGTGACACCATGAGTGACCATGCAAAGCAAATTAGAATCACGGGTGCACACGTAATTGTAATTTGTCATGCATGAGAATTCTGGTAACTCTATTAGGTGATAACGGTCATAGTCAGTACAAATTTTCGTTTCTATACTTGGAGACATAAGGTCTCGGTTCTCATGAAACCTCACTATCGATATGCAAACAAATCCTCCATTCCTACTAGTATGAAACAGATTATTGTTATCAATAGTTATTATTCGATAGTGACTGTCGTGTATTGTGAATTGAAGAATCATGTCTGGAAGAAGACCTGGATGCCCGAGGGGACACAGAAACATCAACCTAACCCAAGCTGAGATGGATGCCATCATCAATGAGCGTGTTGCTGATGCGCTCGCAGCCTATGAACAGACCCGCAACCAGAACCAGAACAACCAGAATCTGAATCAAGGAGGCCCAACAACTTGTACCTTCAAGATATTCATGGATTGTAAGCCTCACTCCTTCAGTGGTTCTGGGGGTGCTGTCACCTTACTTCGCTGGCTGCAGAAACTCGAGTCAGTTTTCGCTATGTGTAATTGTCCGGTGGGAAGCCACGTCATGTACGCTTCCGACACACTAGAAGGACCAGCTCTGACGTGGTGGAACTCACAAGTCCAGACCCTAGGACTTGAGACTACCAATGGTTTACCGTGGGAAGACTTCAAGATTTTGATGAAAGAAGAGTATTGCCCCAGAAACGAGGTCCAGAAACTAGAAGCAGAGTTTTGGAATCTCAAAATGACTGGCTCTGATATTGAGGAATACACGACTCGTTCACACGAGTTGGCTGCTTTATGTCCTCAGATGGTGACCCCGGCTTACAAACGGATTGAGAAGTACATTGATGGTCTAGCTCCTCAAATCCAAGCTAGTGTTATGGCTGCTGATCCTGTCACTATTCAACAGGCTATCCGGCTAGCTCATAAGCTCACCGATCAGGCAGTGGCACAGGGTACCTTGCCTAAACGTGGCGCTGCATCTGGCTCATCTGACAATAAGCGAAAGTGGGATGGTACTACTAACAAGTTCTCAAACTCCAACAACAACTAACAACAGCAGTTCAGAAAGTTTGATTCATCTAGAAGCTTCACAAACAATAATCTAAACAACAACAACAATGGTCAGGGATCGAGCAACTACGCGGGCAAGTATCCAAAATGCAACAAGTGCAACTTCCAACACCATGGCCAGTGTGACCGCATCCGTTGCCAAAGGTGTGGAAAGATGGGTCATGCTGCCAAAGATTGCAGGGGCGAGCTGATGACTCAGCAACAACCTCAATAACAACGCCAGGGCGGAGCGACTAGGTGCTGTTATGAGTGTGGTAAGGAGGGCCATTACCGGAAGGATTGCCTACAAATGAAGAATGGCAACAGGGAAAATAACGGAAACAACAACAATGGAAATGGCACCAGAGGTCGTGCCTTTGTGATTGGTTCTGGTGAAGCAAGAAACGATCAAAACGTAGTTACCGGTATGTTTCCTCTGAACGATTGTTTTGCTTCCGTGTTATTCGATACCGGTGCTGATAAGAGTTTTATATCTACTAAGTTTAGCAAGCTTTTAGATGTAAATTTGACTGAAATGAACCCTAGTTATACGGTAGAACTAGCTGACGGTAAAATGATCGAAGCAACTCATATTCTTAGAGGATGTAAATTAGAGCTATCAGGACAGAAATTTAGGATAGACCTTATGCCTGTTTCAGTGGGTAGTTTTGACGTAGTCGTTGGCATGGATTGGTTATCTAAAAACCAAGCCGAAATTTTCTGTCACGAGAAAATCGTTCGTGTACCACTCCCTAGTGGTGAAGTCTTATCCGTTCAGGGTGAGAAAAGTGGTGTCGTTTCTAGCATCATTTCGTATATGAAAGCTCAGAAGTACTTACGCAAAGGCCATACTGCCATCTTAGCTATGATCACAGAGAAGACCACCGAAGAAAAGAAGATTGAAGATATCCCTGTTATACGTGATTATCCTGAGATTTTCCCTGAAGACCTACCTGGTCTCCCACCGCATCGCCAAGTCGAGTTCCAGATTGATTTGGTACCTAGAGCCGCACCTATCGCGAGAGCACCGTACAGATTAGCTCCAAAAGAACTGCTAGAGCTGTCTACGCAATTGCAGGAGCTATTGGATAAAGGATTTATCAGACCTAGTTCATCACCGTGGGGAGCTCCAGTCCTGTTTGTCAAGAAAAAGGATGGAACTTTTTGCATGTGTATTGACTATAGGGAATTGAACAAAGTAACGGTTAAGAATCGTTATCCTCTTCCGCGCATCTATGATTTGTTCGATCAGCTTCAAGGGTCGAGTTTCTATTCCAAGATAGACTTGAGGTCAGGATATCATCAGCTAAGGGTTCGAGATGAAGACATTTCAAAGACTGCGTTCAGAACTAGGTATGGCCACTACGAGTTTCTGGTTATGCCATTCGGGTTGACCAACGCGCCAGCGGTTTTCATGGACCTCATGAACCGAGTGTGCAAACCCTATTTGGACAAGTTCGTCACAATCTTCATCAATGACATCCTTATTTATTCAAAGAATAAGGAAGAACACGAGGAGCACCTTAGACTGATTCTGGAGCTGCTGAAACAAGAACAAATGTATGCCAAATTTTCAAAGTGTGACTTCTGGATACGAGAGGTCCAATTCTTGGGTCATGTGGTCAATGAGAAAGGAATACATTTTGACCCGGAAAAAATAGAAGCCATCAAGAACTGGGCGACACCTAAGACTCCGACTGAGGTACGACAGTTCTTGGGTTGGCTGGCTATTATAGACGATTCATTGAAGGTTTTCAAAGATTGCTCAAGCTCTCACCGTGTTAACTCATAAAGGCACTACGTACAATTGGGGTGACAAACAAGAATCCGCATTTCAGGTCCTGAAGCAGAAACTCTGTACGACCGATTCTATCCGTGCCTAAGGGAACAGACGATTTGTAGTTTACTGTGATGCTTCTATCCAAAGTCTCGGTTGTGTACTAATGCAACGCGAGAAGGTGATTGCTTACGCTTCCCGTCAACTGAAAGTTCACGTGAAAAACTACACAACACATGACTTAGAATTGGGAGCCGTTGTGTTTGCACTCAAGATATGGAGACACTACTTGTACGGTACCAAATGCACCATTTACACCGATCACAAGAGTCTCCAGCACATCTTTGAACTAAAGGAGCTGAACATGAGACAACGTCGTTGGGTCGAGTTGTTGAACGACTACGATTGCGCGATCAAGTATCATCCAGGCAAGGCTAATGTGGTGGCCGATGCCCTTAGTCGTAAGGAAACCCTAAAGCCTCGTCGGGTGAGCGCATTACAAATGACTATCCACCCTGACTTACCAGTGCAAATCAAAGCTGCTCAATCTGAGGCTTTGAAGACGGAGAATCTGAAAGCCGAGTTACTGCGAGGCATGGAGAAACAATTAGAGGTCAAACTTGACGGAATTCGTTACTTTATGGGACGAATATGGGTTCCTTTGTATGGAGACCTACGAGGACTAGTAATGGATGAAGCTCACAAGTCACGATATTCTATTCATCCTGGTTCGGATAAGATGTATCAGGATTTGAAGACCCTATACTGGTGGCCAAATATGAAAGCTGGTATTGCCACTTACGTAAGCAGATGTTTAACCGGTTCTAAGGTTAAGGTGGAATATCAATGGCCATCCGGTTTGCTCCAACAACCGGAAATTCCAGTATGGAAGTGGGAACAGATATCAATGGATTTCATCACGAAACTTCCTCGGACACCCAGCGGATGCGATACCATTTGGGTGATTGTAGATCGTTTGAAGAAATCCGCCCATTTCCTGGCAATCCGGGAGACTGATCGAATGGAAAAGTTGACACGTATCTATTTAAGGAAATAGTCTCTTGGCACGGTGTGCCAATTTCCATTATCTCTGATCGTGACGCTCGATTCACTTCACACTTCTGGCAATCCCTACAACGATCATTGGGAACGCGGTTAGATATGAGTACGGCATATCATCCACAGACTGACGGCCAGAGTGAGCGTACGATCCAGACTTTGGAAGACATGTTACGCGCTTGTGTGATTGATTTTGGCGGCAGTTGGGAAACTCACTTACCGTTAGTTGAGTTTTCATACAATAATAGCTATCACACGTCGATCAAAGCTGCTCCATTTGAGGCACTGTATGGCCGTAAGCGCCGGTCACCTATTTGCTGGGCGGAAGTTGGAGAAAGTCAACTTACCGGTCCTGAACTTGTGCACGAGACGACTGAGAAGATCGTGCAGATCCGTAACCGTATGGCAGCAGCACGTGATCGACAAAAGAGTTACACCGACAAGCGTCGTAAGCCATTGGAGTTTCAGATTGGTGACAAAGTACTGTTGAAAGTGTCACCTTGGAAGGGCGTGATTCGTTTCGGGAAACGTGGAAAACTAAACCCTAGGTATATGGGACCGTTTGAGATTGTCAAACGAGTTGGCCCCGTATCCTATCAGTTGAACCTACCTGAAGAACTCAGTGGAGTACATGATGTGTTCCATGTCTCAAACCTGAGGAAATGCCTTGCTGACGAGACTCTCGTCATTCCGTTAGACGAGGTACATGTTGACGAACAACTACGCTTCATCGAGGAACCAGTAGAGATTATGGATCGAGAAGTCAAAACCCTAAAGCGCAGCAAGATCCCCATTGTGCGCGTTAGATGGAACTCAAGGCGTGGACTAGAGTTTACCTGGGAACGCGAGGATCAAATGAAGAAGAAGTATCCACAATTGTTCCAGAACCAGGCATCTACTTCTTAAGGTATCATTTTTAAGATATCTTTTTCCTTAAATTTCGAGACGAATTTCCCTTCAACAAGGGGATGATGTCACAACTCTGTCAAAACCTTACAACTCACACGTTATAAATCGTTGAATCTCATGTAATTAACTGAACCTAATGTTCTAATTTTCGAGACGAAAATTTTTTCAACAAGGGGATAATATGATAACCCGTATATCTCAGGCTAACACCGTTCCGACTGTTTTCTGTTACCGTTTGCCAACGTTATTTGACATTATTAATAGTTCAAAATCTAAATTATTATTAGTACATATTTACAATTAAATCAAAAACAAATTAATTTAACAATAATAATAATAATAATAATAATAATAATAATAATAATAATAATAATAATAATAATAATAATATAATAATAATAATAATAACAACAAAGTCCAGGGGTGATTGTGTAATTTATAAAACTTAAATTAAAAGATTTGACATAAAATGATACTAATTTAAACCTCAGGGACCATTTGTGTAATTTTACAAAACCCAAACCCCCGCCCACTGTTTCCCCTCGTTTCGCCGGCGACACCTCCTGCCGACCGCCGGAACGGCTCCGGCCACCTTGCATAGCTATTTTTAAGCTATTTTAACCCCAAAAACCGCTCCCGAACATTTCTAGAACAAAAATCAAACACATGACCCACTTCAATTGTAAATAAATGTGAGTGCGATCGATCTAATCCAACTACTTTCACTTTCGGCCGAACAACCTGGCCACGATCGCCACTAACACATAAAATAATCCAATTAATCGAGTATATATAGTCATCGATCTGTTCTTAATCGAATACACCTCTCAATTCAATCTGAAACATACAAAAACCTCGAATTCGATCACCGTCTTCTTTCGGACCTGCAACTTACCCGAAGGCTGTCTTCCAAGCGATTTTAACATCAATTGATTGAGGGCTTAGAATCAAGATCATCATTTGAAGCTTCACACGGGTTTAATTCAATTATTATCATCAATAGCACCTCGAATCACTTCACCTCCTGTCGCGGATTGTTCTTCATCGGGCATACCTTCAATTCAAACATATTCGTGTAATTAAACACATGTACATAACCGTTTCATCATGGGGAATAAAAGCCCATGAACATAGTCCGTAATTACATCGAATCATGGCTCAATTTGATCCAAGAACAAAACTAGGGTTTTGGGAATTTGGGGGAAATTGGGGATTGTTTAAAAGTCTGTTTTTAAGCTTTGGAAACGGGTTTTCATCGCGGCTGAGGCCTTGGATTACTGGTATGTGTGTCGCAGTGTGTGTTTGAGGTCGCGGGTTCGAACCCGGCTAACCTCACATAATTTTTTAAGGCTTTTTGGACTTTAAAAAAATTACAGAAAAATTCTAAAAATTATAAAAATCAATTTTATAAACTTCGTTTATTTTAAAAAGTTATCTAACGATTTTCTATAAAATTATTTCCTTAAACATCTTAATAAATTTATATATAAATTATAAATAGTTGAAATCATGAAATTATTATTACTTGTATTTTTAATATATATTTGTGGGAATATAATACTAGGTATTATATAACGTGTATAATACGGATATATAGATAACCGACACCGTAACCGAGTCGTGAAACGCGAAACCGTAAGATCACATTATTGGTATTTAATATTAATTGAATATTAAATGAAACTCAGGTTAATTGGAAACCGTCCCTTTTGGTGCTTATATTTTTGTTGCAACGCATTCGAGGTGAGTTTCACGGTCCCTTTTTACTTTCTTTCATTTTGGGGGAGAAAACATGCAAACATATTTTATGAATGGTTTTAGTATTATTGATAACGCCTGTTACGTTAGTGCAAACATACAAACAGTCCTGACACTCTCGAACCATTAGTAATGGGATTAGCGAGGTAATTCTGAGTAGTACTATTGGGTCTGACAAACCCCGCCCGGGCTAGTCGCGCTAGCTTGATTGGAGGTAAAACGGGTGCATTATTGACCTAACATTTGTCACTGTCTTGCGAGACGTGACGGGGAAACAACAAACATATAGGACACGCAAACAGTCAGCTTCGGTTCGAAACGCTAAGTAACATGATTATAGGCTAGCTACCTATCGATATGCTTTAATTACTATACCATTCGAACAGTCGAACAGTTACGAACAGTCGAACAGTTACAAACAGTCGAACAGTTACAAACATTCGAACAATTACAAACATTTTTATCTGTGATAAAACCTGTGAACTCACCAACTTTATGTTGACACACTTTAGCATGTTTTCTCAAGTCACAGGAACGCTTAAACTCATGATGCATGATTAAGGAACGCACTCAGGACATGCATTCATCAGATTCATTATCTTGCATTAAATATTGTTTTGATATAGCATTTTCAGACTTTCAGTATTGTTTACATTTCGTTTATTCGCTTCCGCACTGATGTTTAATTTATTTATTGTTTACTCTGATTTAAGTCAAACGTTTATTTTTAAACTCATATAGTGTCGTTTGATATGACCGTGTCTGAGATCCTGGTATGTCACACGCCTAACGGTAAAACCCCGTTTGTGGAAATTGAGGGTGTGACATGGGTGGTGTTGGTGACTAAGGATGGAAGATAAAATAGAATGGAAAAAAAGGAGTATGGATGAAATGAATTTGAGGGAATGTAATCAACTTTATAATAGTTCATTCCATTACATTTAACAACCAAACATGTTTTTTTTCATTCACCCTCACTGGCTCATTTTATTTCACCCCTCATCCCATTCTGCTTCTCATTCATGCATACCAAACGTTACCATAGTATTTGTAACATCTCGAATTTTTATTAATTAAAAGTTAATTTTAAAAACAATTAAGTTTAATACGTTGATGTTAATTCCAACAATTACAATAATCATAATAATAATAATAATAATAATAATAATAATAGTAACAATAATAATAATAATAACATCATAATAATAATACAATTGCTATTAATAATTTGTAAGAATTATTAAGAAAATAAATTGTATAAAAAAATTAGATTTAAAAGTCTAGGGGGTATTTATGTAATTTAAGAAACTTTAAATTGAAGTTCTACATAAAATAAAAACTTTTAAAAACCACAGGGACCAAAAGTGTAATTTCTTTAACAACCCAGCCCCCACCCGTCGCCCCCTTTCTTCCCCTCCGACCACTTCCGGCCACCCTCCGGCGAGACCGCAACCCCCAATTAACGCGATTCCAGCTCAATCGAACACTCCCGAAAAATCACATGGAATATTCGAACTTGTGCCCCACTGTGATTTGAAAATTTAAGTGCGATTTACAACCAAACCCAACCACCCCACTTTCGGCCGACCACCCACCACGATCACGCACTGAACACTAATAATAAACAAATTAATTGCGCACTCACGAATGTTTAATCGTTTATAATCATCCATTGAGTTCAATTTGGTATGAAAAACACACAAACACCACATTCAATCACCATCTTCTTTGCGGACCTGCAACCTTATCGAAACCCATTCTCCGATGTCACACCCCAACCTTGACGACGGAAACGTCGAGGTGTGAGAGTTACGATTGTTCACAGCCACATAACGCTATATTTAAATGTAAATATTCAAATTAATAGTTTTAAAAGAAATTAAAAACATAAGTCTTAAACATGCAATAAGTTCAAACATAACGTATCAAAAGCATAATTCTTTATTCCATTAACTAGGTCCAAATCCTAGATTATTGCAAGCTTTAAAAGTTCTCTTCTAACTTGGGGGTTTTCCTGAAACATGATAAAAATAAAAGGTCAACTAAAAATAGTTGGTGAGTTTCCAAGGTTTTCATACATAATATGAAAAGATTACAAGTAGCAATTCATGTCATAGGTTATAAGCTAGTAAGGTTATAGAACACATATCTTTACAACCAAACCTCGACTTGATTACAAGTATATAAGATTGGCTAAGTGTATTTGGTTCCCTAGTGCATAAGCATACGGCTCCTAGGAGTCGGCAATAAATCGACTTTAGCACCAAATAGGTTTGTCAGGCCCAAAGATCTAATACATCGCCAGGCTAGCAATAGTTAATGATTTTAACAAACTATGTATCTCATATAATCATTTACATCACACAAATAACCATGACAAAAATATAAAGATGAATTGCAAGTGCTTTACAACTCTTAAACGTTTATAAGTGTATGATGTATAAGTAACATGTTTCACCCCAAAATAGTGTGAAATAAAGTAAAACGGGGCAAGAAAAACTCACTTAATATTTTATTGTATAAATGAAGGTTAAAAGTTTAACAAGCAACTCTTCAACGTAGTCCTTCACGAGATACCTATATATATTTATTATTTACAAGTTTTATAATAATAATGTTATAGTTCTAACGAGAACTAGGGTTTCAATGGAATTGTGGGGTTTTTTAATTACGTCCAGCTAAAAAAATATATTTGATTTTGTTTTGAGTTAATGGAAATGAAATATACTATTTAATCGTTTTAATATAAAAGAAACCATTCGTAATAAAGTCTAAGTATAGTTTAAATAACCATCATTTAAACCATAATATATATAGTTAATATTTGAACAAATAATAATTTAGTAGTTTAAACTATCATTTAAAGTTTATATTCATAAAATTAAACTAAATATAATACTTATTAAAATAAATATATTAAAATGTTTAAAGAATTAATTTACTAAAAATAATTAGGTGACTAAAAATATAAAGCTTACAAAATTAATTTTTTATAATTTTTAAAAATTTTTCTGTATTTTTTTATAGGCTGAAAAAGCCTTTTAAAAAAAATTTGAGGTTGCCGGGTTCGAACCCGGGACCTCGGGTAGTGGATGTGTGCGCAGAACCAGTAAACCAAGGCCATGGCTGCGGTTAAACTTGGTTGTTAATTCTTAAAAGCAATTTATACAAACCGCCCCCAACCCATGAACCCTAGAATTCGATCGATCCCAAATTGAACACCATTTCGTAATTGTTAATCGAATTAACCATGGGGCTTTTGTTCCCCATGTTTAAACGAGTACAATGCATGTTGTATTTACCCAAATGATGATGGATTGGAGTTGAACAAGATGATGAACAGGTCGCGACTTTGTCGAGGCTGGTTCAAGTTGAAATTGGGAATGACACCCAAATTAACTCTACAGAAAGTTTCTAATGGATCACACGATAAAAAGCCCTATATCAAATTCGAATCAAATTGGCCGGAGGATAGGTTTCGACTTGGTTGCAGGTCCGCGACGAGGGAGGTAGTCGAAAGTGGTGTTTGTGTGTGTTTTAGAAGAAATTGAGAGTGGTAATTGATTAACGACAGATATAGGATCGTTCATGCAAGATTAATTCGATTATTTTTAAGGTTTAGTGGTCGACAATGGTGAGGATCGTGGCCGAAACCGCGGGGAAGAAAAGCAGGGGGTGGGGTTTGAATGTTTTGGCATTTTACACTTTCAGTCCCTGTGGTTTATATCTTATCATTTTATGTAAAAACTTTCATTTTTAAGTTTTCTAATTGACATAAAGGCCCCTAAACTTTAAGTTTAGCACTTATTTAACCTGTTAACCTTTATTATTATTATTATTATTATTATTATTATTATTGTTATTGTTATTGTTATTGTTATTGTTATTGTTATTGTTATTGTTATTGTTATTGTTATTGTTATTGTTATTGTTATTGTTATTGTTATTGTTATTATTGTTATTGTTATTATTATTATTATTATTATTATTATTATTATTATTATTATTATTATTATTTTATTTATTATTAACAAAACTAATTTTAAATTAACTCAAAATTTCAAGATGTTACAGTCTCCCCAACTTTTAAGAATTTCATCCTGAAATTAAGAATGAAACTTAAACGAACAAGAGGGTTTAAATGAAAGATAAGCGTACAAACGGACAGTGATAACGTTTGATTACAGATGAGATGTTTAACTTCAGGGAATCCCTCAAGTCTCTTGACACAATACATGCCATCTTGAACTCTTCCAGTGAAATACGAGACGTTTTGAGAGGAAACTTGGAAATGATGACGAGTTACCATGGTATGTTAGACTTATAATCACAACTTCCAGAATATAATTTCATGGTAAGGTGATGTGTAGAAATCAATAAAAGACCAACAATGATAAGAAAGGTTAACCGTCAGAATTTAAGAATCCCAAACGTCACCATATGTAACGACCTTAACGTATATCTTGTGAATATGTATTTCTCCTTTGACCAATCATCGGTCTAAGAATAATACGCTATGCAAAATCTTGGAATGAGTTCACGACGATGGTTAAGAATATTATTAAAATAGAAAATGAATCAATCATTCAAATAACGATCGATGTTATAACGTCATACCATGGTATACGAATATTTGAAACAGATACAGGTCAATTTCTCGACGTTGTGAGATAATGGGTCGAATTGAAATTTTTGCCAATCGGTCTACAATGCACCAATCGTCATCATGACGTTTAAAATAAGAAGCATTTAGTGAATGAAAAGTTAAACAGGAGATTCACGGGAACACGGAGGTTAGGTTTTGTCATATGTGAAGGTAAGACACTTGGACACATGCCAAGTTATGTCTTTTCTTTTATGCCAAACCCATGACTACAAGTTACGAAGGTTTATGAACCATTATATCCACATCGTAATGAGGATAATAACGAGTCTTGTTTTCAAAACCAAGTTAGAATTTCAACGATTTTCAAGGTTAAAGATTCAAAAACGATTCAAGAAATGACGCAAACAATAAGAAAGGTATTTGTAACCATGTTTTGCAAGGTAACAATTTCCAAATACAGATCGCATACGTAATTCATCAAACAATAAGATAGGTATTTGATAATATCTTTATTTGACAAAGGATTGGTTAGGAAGACTATAATTATGGGTTTGATGATATCTCAAAATGAAAGTTGATAAATAAGGAATAAATGGTTTGATGTAGCTAGATCGAGTCAAAACATGAGAATAAAGGGAAAGAAATCGATTTAAGAATTTACATGCTCCAAGCTTGGAATCAAAATTAACTTAGAGCGATCGGGTCTCCTTTCAAGTTCAGAAATCATGCTTTGGCTTGATAGATCGAAACACTTACATTGTTTCACCCGTCAAGTTACTACATGCTTCTCGTCACTTGATTACAACTATGGTAAGTCGAAGATCAAGAAATGAAAATAGTCATTAAGGTATGGTTTTCACCCCTAACTTGATGGTGTACTCTCAAGGTATGACCACTAACCTTCCAAACAAAAAGTTCGATCCCAACTCAATGTTAAGGATCCACAGGAATAAGATGAGGTAACTCACCATTAAGGTAAGGGAAATCACTCCTATCTTAACGATGAAGTTTTACAAAAACAAAATATAACAGGGTGAACTTCTTCATCAAAATCCAGAATTCACTCCTACTTTGACGAGGTCGTTTCATTTGAGAAAATACAATTCATAAAAATGAAATTATCGTCAAGGTATGAAATTTACGTCTATCTTGATGATTGAGTTTCATAATAACAAGAAAACAAATCAAGATTAACATTTTCACCAAAGTACGGATTTCAATCCTATTTTGGTGAGGTCACGTCATTTGTGAAGTGCAAGTTCGAATGAGAATAATTGAAGTCAATCCTTAGGATGAGGAATTTGCCCTAATCCAGGGGATGAAATTTCATAAAACACACAATTGGCAACCATTTATCGAAATAAATAGAGAATCATCAAAGTAAGGGAATCACCCTTGTTTTGATGAGTTAGAATTATTTAAGAGATACGAGTGTTCTTAATCATAGGTTGACTTGCAAACTCTTGCATCTCCCACGGTGCAACCGGTTCAAAGTTCGACTTAACAACGTAAGGAAAATAATATCAATTAGAAATTTGGAAAATTTCAAGTTACATCAGTGTAACAAAGGAAAAATCATGCTTACAAAATTTAAGGTCAAAGTTCGAGGTAACAGGATTTGTTATGATGGTGTTTAAATCTTGGATGCTTTAAATCGGAAAGACGAAATCAAGGACAAAAATGATTCGACATCACAATAAGATGTGAACATTCGATTCACAATCGAAGGGAATACATGGACTTCTCAAGATATGAGGTTAGCCATAACCTTATTGAAGACACGCGTACTTATAAGTGGTAACAAAGTTATATTTAGTTTATTCGATCATTGAGGTGAGTGACCACTTATAATATTTGAGTTAACAAAGTTAACATTCAATTAGGAAAGTATCCCGAGATGTAGGAATTCCACCTATAGCATTGAATGTCTTTAGTTATGGGACACACCCTTAGGAAGATTTTAGAACCATAAGTAATGGTTTAAAGTTTTAAAGACCATACGGTTTAGATTTCCAATATCTTTAGGTATATTAAGAGTCATGTTCACGTTGGTCGAGGTATAGAAATAGTTACATGAAATGCTGAGTTCAATACCATTACACGTTACACGTTGAGCGTTTAAACGTAAGAGTTGAAATGTAGGATGAGTTCAATAGGAACATTATTTAGGTTAAGAATGAGAAGATATCAAAACTTTAGTGATAAACCAGTTCAAGGATTTTTAAGATACAAAAAGGATGGTTCCATTTGGTAACGCATTACCATTTGGAACACGTCAAGGTAATTTGACCCATTTGCCTTAGAGACTTGTGTATTGACCATAGTTTATCACTCATCCCAGATATCCCCAGGTAAGCATAACTGGTCTCGTAATGAGATTTATACGATATGCTTGCCTTAGCCCGAAGGCCTTTTTGCCAGGAAATCCAGAATACAGCTGTCTATGTGTCGCACAAATTTCTTTGGTTTATGAAATCAAAACCTTGATGAGATTTTCATAGGTTAGACATTATTTGTTGGGGAGAGTCAAAGAGTCAAAGTTAAGTTTAGGTAGACAAATAACTAAGTTTTAAGCATTCATAAGGCAATCCTATGCTAAGGCATCAAGTTGCACATAAGAAGGCATAGCATTATGTAGCATGCGAACATGTATATATTTACAAGAATATAAACATTATTCTATAAGGTTCATGCATAACCTATAGTCTAGGTCACCATTTCTAATAACCTAAATCCCTATAGTTATGGGCTCTGATACCAATCTGTCACACCCCAACCTTGACGGCGAAAACGTCGAGGTGTGAAAGTTACGATTGTTCACAGCCACATAACGCTATATTTAAATGTAAATATTCAAATTAATAGTTTCAAAAGAAATTACAAACATAAGTCTCAAACATGCAATAAGTTCAAACATAATGTATCAAAAGCATAATTCTTTATTCCATTAACTAGGTCCAAATCCTAGATTATTGCAAGCTTTAAAAGTTCTCTTCTAACTTGGGGGTTTTCCTGAAACATGATAAAAATAAAAGGTCAACTAAAAATAGTTGGCGAGTTTCCAAGGTTTTCATACATAATATGAAAAGATTACAAGTAGCAATTCATGTCATAGGTTATAAGCTAGTAAAGTTATAGAACACATATCTTTACAACCAAACCTCGACTTGATTACAAGTATATAAGATTGGCTAAGTGTATTTAGTTCCCTAGTGCACAAGCATACGACCCCTAGGAGTCGGCAATACATCGACTTTAGCACCAAATAGGCTTGTCAGTCCCAAAGATCTAAGACGTCGCCAGGCTAGCAATAGTTAATGATTTTAACAAACTATGTATCTCATATAATCACTTACATCACACAAATAACCATGACAAAAATATAAAGATGAATTGCAAGTGCTTTACAAGTCTCAAACGTTTATAAGTGTATGATGTAAAGTATCATGTTTCACCCCAAAATAGTGTAAATAAAGTAAAAAGGGACAAGAAAACTCACTTGATATTTAATTGTATAAATGAAGGTTAAAAGTTTAACAAGCAACTCTTCAACGTAGTCCTTCACGAGATACCTATATATATATTTATTATTTACAAGTTTTATAATAATAATGTTATAGTTCTAACGAGAACAAGGGTTTCAATGGAATTGTGGGGTTTCTATAATTACGTCCAGCTAAAAAAATATATTTGATTATGTTTTGAGTTAATGGAAATGAAATATACTATTTAATCGTTTTAATATAAAAGAAACCGTTTGTAATAAAGTCTAAGTATAGTTTAAATAACCATCATTTAAACCATAATATATATAGTTAATATTTGAACAAATAATAATTTAGTAGTTTAAACTATTATTTAAAGTTTATATTTATAAAATTAAACTAAATATAATACTTATTAAAATAAATATATTAAAATGCTTAAAGAATTAATTTACTAAAAATAATTAGGTGACTAAAAATATAAAGCTTACAAAATTAAGTTTTTATAATTTTTAAAAATTTTTCTGTAATTTTTTATAGGCTGAAAAAGCCTTTTAAAAAAATTGAGGTTGCCGGGTTCGAACCCGGGACCTCGGGTAGTGGATGTGTGCGCAGAACCAGTAAACCAAGGCCGTGGCCGTAGTTAAACTTGGTTGTTAATTCTTAAAAGCAATTTATACAAACCGCCCCCAACCCATGAACCCTAGAATTCGATCGATCCCAAATTGAACACCATTTCGTAATTGTTAATCGAATTAACCATGGGGCTTTTGTTCCCCATGTTTAAACGAGTACAACGCATGTTGTATTTACCCAAATGATGATGGATTGGAGTTGAACAAGATGACGAACAAGTCGCGACTTTGTCGAGGCTGGTTCAAGATGAAATTGGGAATGACACCCAAATTAATTCTACAGAAAGTTTCTAATGGATCACACGCTGAAAAGCCCTATATCAAATTCGAATCAAATTGGCTGGAGGATAGGTTTCGACTTGGTTGCAGGTCCGTGACGAGGGAGGTAGTCGAAAGTGGTGTTTGTGTGTGTTTTAAAAGAAATTGAGAGTGGTAATTGATTAACGATAGATATAGGATCGTTCATGCAAGATTAATTTGATTATTTTTAAGGTTTAGTGGTCGACAATGGTGAGGATCGTGGCCGAAACCGCGTGGAAGAAAAGCAGGGGGTGGGGTTTGAATGTTTTGGCATTTTACATTTTCAATCCCTGTGGTTTATATCTTATCATTTTATGTAAAAACTTTCATTTTTAAGTTTTCTAATTGACATAAAGGCCCCCTAAACTTTAAGTTTAGCACTTATTTAACATGTTAACCTTATTATTATTATTATTATTATTATTATTATTATTATTGTTTTGTTGTTGTTGTTGTTGTTGTTATTGTTATTATTATTATTATTATTATTATTATTATTATTATTATTATTATCATTATTATTATTATTATTATTATTATTATTATTATTATTTTATTATTATTTATTATTAACAAAACTAATTTTAAATTAACTCAAAATTTCAAGATGTTACATCCGACTTATCTAAACTGAAATTGAGAGAGGGCTTTACATCAGGAACACTATCCGAAGCTTCACACGAAGTTAATTTGATTTTCATAAACATTTGCACACGAATTGGATTCAAACTCCATCGCGACCTGTTCTTCATTGTGTTCATCGAATTCTAACACCTTCCTGGTAAATACACTCACCCACACACTCGATTTACTATTGGAAACAAAAGCCCCATGGTTAATTCGATCAACAACATCGAATCAAGCTTCAATTGAATCATGTTTGATTCTAGGGTTCTTGATTTGGGGTAAACTCTTTGGAGTTTTATTTAAAACTAAAGGGAACCAGGATCTACCGTGGTTGTATGCCTTGGTTCACTGGTTCCCCACTCGTTTGCAAACCTTGAGGTCCCGGGTTCGACCCCGGGCACCCTCATTTATTTTTTTAAAGGCTTTTTGAGCTTTAAAAAATTACAAAAAATTCCTAAAAATTATAAAAATCAATTTTATAAACTTTGTTTATTTTTAAAGCCACCTAACAATTTTCTGAAAATTTCATTTCTCAAAATACTTTAATATTTTATTAAATATTTTAGACAAATGATATAAGTAGTTCATTTTTTTTCTATAAAAATAGACTTTAAATAATGGTTAAAATCACTAGATTATTATTGGTTCAAATAATATCTATGTATTATGGTTTAAATCATGATTATCTCAATTAAATATAAAGTTTTATATTTAAACCTTACAAATTACTATAAATGTGTTCGTTCATATTTTTATATAAAATATAGTATACTTCTTTCTATTTCAAGAAATTATAATTGAGTCCATTTGTTAAATTCAAATATTTAACAAAGCCCCAAATTCCACTTGAAACCTTAATCCTCGTCAATTCGTTAAACTTAATATTAAACTTAAACCTTGTAAACTTATATATATATATATATATATATATATATATATATATATATATATATATATATATATATATATATATATATATATTCTTAGGTACCTTGTGAGGGATTGCGTTGGAACGTTTATAATCATCATCCTTATACTTATTTGCCAAGTGAGTTTACAGCTCCACTTTTACTTTATACTCTTTTTGGGGGAGAGAAACATGCTGCTTTTATAAACGTTACATTACATTGGGTTTTTGTAATACCGCATATACCTGATACTATGTTGTTATACTTTGCCCTTCGGACCGTTAATATGCAAATAGCGAGGTGATTGTTAGTAGATCTACTGGGATTGACATACCCCGCCCGGGCTAGTCGCGCTAGCTTGACTGGAGGTCAAACGGGTGAACGGTTAGCCTGTTTTACAGTGTTGTGGTGGGGAAACCACAGCCGGGCCTACATTATTACTATTGATTACATGTCAGCTCGGTCATGACTTCATATACATAGTGATTGCTATGGGCTAGCTACCCATTATATGCTTTGATAACTAAATCCGGGAATTTCATTACTGATACTTACTGTTTTCTGATAAACCTGTGAACTCACCAGTCTTGTACTGACTTTTGCATGTTTTCTCTCAGGACATTGATGTGGCACGTTTAGGAGCACAACATCCACTGCATGTCATTCCGCATTTACCCCAAAATGTTTTCAAGATTTAATTTCATGTACTTTACATAAATTGGATTGGATGCATGTTTGCGTGTTTCAAAACCGTTGTTAAATGTTTTCCTGTTTTCACTCCGTAATACTTAAATACAAGTTGGTTTATTTCATTATTACTAAGCAACTTATATGATTTGTAATTGTCGAGTCGTTTGGTGTAACTGATGCTTATCTGAGATCCTGGTTATGTCACACGCCTAGCGGTAAAACCCCGTTCGTGGAAATTGATGGTGTGACAGTATTCTTGAAAACACAGTAAAATTACCCTAAAAGTAAACTTATGTTAATAATGAAAATGTTAGCCTTAACCAGTGGTGAAGCTTCAGCCTTTTTATAGGGGAGTGGGGGACGAACTCGATATATATAAAAAAATTAAACTACCGGCTCAAAACTTTACACTACTAGACTGATAAATAACACTACAGATAAAAAAAAGGGGGACGGATGACCTCACAGCCCCTTATATCCTTCGTCCATGGCCTTAACATGCCGCTCATCAACAATAGCTTCAAAGCCAAATTACAAATGCATTGTATCCAAAACTATAATTGGAAATCAAACCATAAATCAAAAATCATAATCAAAACATAAAGAATTAATTAATCTTGAAAAACCATAATCAAAAATCAAATTCTAAACCAAAAATCAAATTCTAAACCAAAAATCAAATTCTAAACCAAAAATCAAATCCATAAACCCGCACTTCTTGCCCCACTTAAATCAAAATTATAACTAGTACATAAAAAATTACGAATCTTGGTTTGCAGTTCTCGTTCTTGACGCCTGTAATGTCTTCAACTTTTGTGCCGATTGCCGCAATATTAATTTAAATTTTACTCACAAGTTCATCTTTTTGTTTATCTAATTAGCTTTAAAATATTATTTGGGTTAGATGGTTTTAGATGAACTAAAATTATGAAGCTTATTGGGTTTAATTAGGTTAATTAGAATCTTAAGTGACAATTTATTTTTGTAAGTTTTTCTTTTAAAATTGTTGCACAAATATATATTAAATATTTATTGTAATAGGTTAGGAATTATAAAACACTCTTTCAAGTTAAAACATGATTGAAATTATGTATAATTTGTTCAGTTAAAAGAAAATTAAAATTATTATTTTTAACTTTTATTTTAATAAAAGAAGTCTTTAAACATTTTGTTTTAAAAATTTGTTTATGAAAAAATTATCATTTTCTAATAAAAATTGTTGTTTAAAAGCTATTTTTAATTATTTTCATACTATAAATAATATTTATTCTTTTAAAAAACTACTTTGAAAAAAATCATATTTTATTACTATAAATAATATTTATTCTTTTAAAAAACTACTTTGAAAAAAATCATATTTTATATAAATCTTATAATTTAAAGACTTCGATCTTTATTATTTGTGTATCTAAAATATGAGTGAGGTTATTTTACAAAGGATATTTTGATACAAAGTGTGAGAAAATACAATGAGGCTAAAAAGTCATAAAAATTATATCTCATAATCTAAATCGAACTTTAAAAAAGTAATTCAGAGTCTCTGTTACTCTCGTTGTCCTCTTTCAGAAAAAAATAAAAAAATTAAAAAAAATTTCATTGTGTCTTTCATGACATAATACCATCATTGTGTCTTTAATAATGACACAATGATGTTATTGTGTTTTTCATAATGACACAATGACGTTATTGTGTCTTTCATAAATGACACAATAAAAAACGTTAATTTTTTTTATTTTTTTATTTTTCATTTATTTTTTCTCTTAGTGAGGACAGATAGGGGAATAAAAGCTTGGAATTACTTTTTTGAAATTTGATTTAGATTGTGAGATATAATTTTGTTATGATTTTTTTGACTTATTGTGTCTTCTCACATTTTGTAGCAAAAATACACTTTGTATTTGAATATATTTCTTAAAATATTGTTGTTTTTAGAAAAAAATCATTTTCAATAAAAATTTTATGATCTAAAAAGTCGGTTTTAGATGTTACATATATATTATGAAAAAGTTTGTTGTTTTAGAAATCTTATAGTTAAAATTTTTTTAAGGTGAATTTTTACTAGTAAATAAAATTACTGTTTAATTTATTAAAATCATGTTATTTAAAAATATTTGATTTAGAAAAATTGTAAAAATTTAGAGAGAGAGAGAGGGGAGAGTAAAAATATGTGAAAATTAGTTCATTTAACTTTATAAAAGTGATTATTCAAAGTGAAATAACTTCCGGGCTTGCTCTCAGGTTCGACTCTGTGTGGCAGCAAAATTAATCCCCCCTCTGGGTGCGGTTGCAATGGGCCGGTTTGTTCCGGAGTCGAACCTGGGTCAAGGGGTTGTGGTTGTTCTGGGTTTACCGTTGAACCACTTCCTTCCAAAAAAAAACGTGACCAAGAAAGTAACATGTGTCAAAAGTTTGTTTTTTATTTGAATAGAGAGAAGAGATGTAAAACAAATTTGAACGAATAGTTGGATCACCGACCCACCGACCCACCGACCCACCTGATCCTATTTATTACTCGAGTGTAAAACCTTGGAACAGTAGCCTGACATGTCCTCATAAGGAAGCTTGTACATCAGTTCGTTACTATCAATCTCGAACTTGAAACCAACCTCAAAATGAAACTCATCTTAGGTGAAAAAAACTCACCGATCCAACCATAAATCTCTCTCTCTCTCTCTCTCTCTCTCTCTCTCTCTCTCTCTTCCTTGTGTTATGTGTGACTTGAGCTCAAAATCTTATCTTGTTTTAGTAAAGTATTGTATCACATCATCTCAACCATTTGAGCTGAAAATCGTTGGTTGATGTAAAACGATTAATGGAATAACTAAAAACAATAGTGGACCAACGATGTGTAGCATGGGAAATGATAAACCACTAAAACACTAATCGTAACACAGTAGCATAATCTGCACAGTTTGTATCATCGTGCAAAATACACATATTAAGTCATGTTGACATTTTGTTATAAGTGATCAAACAATGGATGTAATACGCATGATAACGATAATATATATTAAAAAAAATCTATTTGAATAAAACAAAATACAATTATGTAATTGGTATATGATAAGGAGGTGGGGTGGTGCAATAAATGAAAAATATGCAGATGCGAAAGGGGTCCTAATGGGGACACCGTAGGGGTTTTTGGGGTAAGCCGGGCTAAACGGTCACGGTTAGGGCTTGCGGTCACGTTTTGTCACCTAACCGTGACCGCAAGGTCTTGCGGTCACGGTTTCTGTGTCGTGTTCCGACACCTCGTGACAACAACCGACAAATGGGCTGATAAAGTTGAAAACCGGTCACCAAACCGTCACGGTTTGGCCTAACCGTGACCTCTAGGGTACGAGGTTCAGTTTAAGGTACGAGGTAGACTGTGATGTTGGCAAAAGGGCCGGGATTCGCGCCTCGAACCGTCACGTGGAGGCCAAACCGTGACGGTTTGTGCACCAGATTTTCACCTTAAATACCTTTGAGCTTTCAACACTCGACATTTCATCCAACACTCGAAATTTTTTCATCATAAATACCTTTGAGCTTTCATTCATCCAACACTCGAGATTATTCAACCTTCGTCATTCCAAAACACGTTAATTCGAAAACAATGTCGGGTTCGGGAGATCATTATCAAAAGCCGAATCTTCCAGATTTGAATGAGGTGCCACATATCGAAGATTCGAACCAGGTTGAACTAGTATATGTTTTATTATAACTTATTATTTGAAATATCTAACCATTATCTTTTTTAGGAATATTACGTATACGGGAGTCACCCTCCGTAGGGGGAGGAGGAAACCAACCCATCGAACACATTTGCTCAAGAGGCGTACAACTCTTTATTTGGACTGACAGGTTACGGTGAAGGGTACAGATATCCCCCTTGCAATTCTTACGGGCATGCCCCGAACACGTACCACTCACAAACAGAGCTGGATTACGGACATCCCCCGTACCAGTCAGAACTAGAAATTACACATGTGTCGGATACTTTTAATGGGAATGACACAGATGAGAGTGACGGTTCGGTTCACCTCGAAGAAATCCACGGGGACACCGCGGAGCATGATGGGGATGAGGATCGGATAAAAAAGGCTATGGTTTCTTATAAAACCAATAAAGTACGAAGAGTTTTTATTCTTTTGTTTATTTTATTTTTTATTCATTTTATATATTATTTTTTATGTCTAGCTTTATCATTTTTTCAGTATTTTGATTCTCGTGAGGACTTGGAGAAGTGGACTAAAATGAGAGGACGCGAGCATTGGTGCGTCATTGTGGTGGGTCGGTCACGAAAAAAGGATGTGGAACTATTATGCAATCGTAGTGGTGAACCTAAATTCACTGGCACAAGTAGACGTACTGGGAGCATAAAGAAAGGATTTCCCTTTAAACTCGTAGGGAAGTACGTAGAAAAGGGTGACAGTTGGATGTTAGAGGTGAGAAACGGGACACACAACCACGATCCTATTATGTATGAGGAGGGCCACGCGCACCTTAGGAAGATGACCGCCAAAGAAATTGATCTTGTCGAGAACTTACATAGGCAGCACGTGCGGCCACGACATATCCATTCAGCCGTAAGGGAGCACTTTCCCCACAGCGTCTGTGTTGTTCAAGACATATACAATCTGACGTCGAAGTTTAGGGCTGAGAGGAGAAAAGGCATGACACCAATGCAGGAACTTGAAAACCTGCTACAATCTAAAGAGTTCGTGTATGAAACACGAACGAATCCAACTACTAAGGCCGTGGAAGATGTTTTCTTTTGTCATCCTACTTCGTATAAAATGTGGCGCGCATTCCCGCACGTGATGTTGATGGACACGACGTACAAGACCAACATGTACAACATTCCGTTTGCTCAGGTTATTGGCGTTACGTCGACGTCGAAGTCGTTTTGTATTGCACATGCATTTATATCGAGGGAACGGCAGGACAACTTCATATGGGTACTGGAGCGGATCAGAGATATGCTCGATGGGTGTGTGGAGCCCCGCGTTATTGTCACAGACAGGGACCTGGCCCTGATTAGCGCGTGTGACACAGTGTTCTCGAGTGCTACTAAAAACCTATGCATGTGGCACGTTAAGGAGAATTGTTAGGACCGTGTACGTACGGAGTACTAACTGATTCTTCATTATACCAACTCAAATAGTGCGGAATCCTATTTGATTGGCGATCCAATCAGGGAGAACGAAATCAAGATCAATCCTAACGATTAAAAAACATTAAGAATTGACTAGGAATGATCTGAAACGTTCTATGAAGTTGGAAGGGACGAACAGGGCGCTCTGGGTCGACTAGGGTTATGAATATTCGAAGTGTTATGTTTTTCTACGAACTAGGTGGTATTTATAGGTAAGGGTTTCTCATTCGGGCGACTGAACCATTCGCATGGTTCAGTCGTGCGATTGAGCTATGCGGTTGATCCATACGCACGACTGAGACTTCAATCATACGACTGGTTCAATCTCATGCTTCAGTCTTCCGACTAATCCAGTTTCATGATTCAGTCGTGTGACTGAGCCATTCGCATGAAGTTATTCATGCGTATGGTCCATTGGCATGGCCCATTCGCATGATAACTTCATCATGTTAAGTTTGAATGTGTTAATCATTACAACATTAATCATATCAATTCAAACAACCACAAACCTATATAATTAATCATTACACAACCCATTAATGAAATATATAAACATTATAACATAAACAGCCAAATGTATTTCATTAATCAACGTTCAATTACATATAATCAAGACATTACAAAGATATTATATTCAGCTCAGAATCTAGGGACACATGTATCAACAAACTCCCCCTTGGACCTAGATTCCTCTAATGTCTTGCTTTACCCATAACCTCTTCGTACTTCTTGAATTTCTCCTCTCTAGTTACACCTGCATGTATTTCAAATACAAAGCAGAGGCGTATGACGTGCTGATATTGGAGAGCTTGTACGATATCCTGCGAGTCATAGAATAGTGGCCACTCGTAGAGTGTATAAACATCATTAGCTGACAAGTTCGTGAGCCACATTGGGTCAAATACCCGGATGACATCCATCTGTCCATCTCTGTTCAACACTATGACTGCTTCAGCTGTTCGCCAATCGTAGTACCACCATTTGAAATGTGAAGTGATGTCCTGAGGCATTTCCCTTAAAGGGATCTTCGACATGGTGCACGGAGGACGCCACTTCAACACAATCTTTGGCTTCCCGGTTCGTGGATCAACTTCCGACCTTCGAATGTACCTCGTAGGTTGTTGAGGCTTGAAGTTCACCCACCGGGTGTGGTACTCTCTCTTTAACGCAGCTTCAACCCAACCTGACATTTTTCTCGGATCAGCATACAGCAACTTCAGCTTTGCCAGTTGGTTGAGCTCAAAACTAGGTAGAGTCTTTAGATCGTGTGGGAATCTAAAGTACTCAATACCTTTCTCCCTCTTAACTTCATATGCGTTAAGATCTTCAAAATACGCCCAAGATATGATCTTGCCAGACACCTTCTGATGTTTCTTCACTCTATAAAGTTTGGTGTAGGCATCAGACTTTGGAGCATCTCTTGGGCACGAAGCTCTGCAAAACAAGCAGCCCACTCAGCTTTTCTTTCTTTGACTTCTGCTTCAGTAGCTCGGGCTGTATCCTCTTGTTTGTCATTTTCTGCTTCCATCTTTTCCAGAGTGTCAAATGTATCACTAACTAGGTTGTCATCCAAATTTGGAATGACATGACCTTCAGTGTCTGTATACTCTGGATAATGTTGATCAGTGATGTCCTCAATCTCAATCTCATCAATATCATGTAGCTCTTCATCACTGTCAAAATGGACTTCAGGAGCATCTTTCACAATCTCATCGGCGTTAAGCTTGAATATCTCAGCCAACTGCTCCTTTGTGAAGCCATGAATAATTTCACCCTCCTCAGGGGTATACTCAACCGATCTTCTCACGATACCCTGCAGATGAAGGATCATTGTTAACTGACTCTTGACCTGCTGTAGGGGTTCGACATCGTATTCATCGCGTTGGAAATTTGGATCTGCTTGATTTAAAACATGAAATACAATATCTGTTAGAAAATAATCAAGCTCAATCATTAACAAAAGATATAAACATTCATTACATAAATGTTACATAGTTTCAAATACAAAAGTCTATTAAATACATAAACATGAATAACTAAACAGTACTTTTATCTTGGATCTCAGGAATTTCTTCAGTTGGAGCAGACGAAGAGGGTCCCTGATCTTGATGATGTTTAGAGCGTCTCTCATCTGCTACATCATCGCTATGATCTCCTGCTGTCTCTCCTCCTTCCTCATCATCATTCTTCTCGTCACCATCACCACTTTCATCACTATCATTGTCGTCCACCTCATCATCGTCGTCCTCATCATCATCATCATCATCATCATCTTCATCATCACCTTCTCCGATCTTGAGGGGCTCACTCTGATTGTCTTTCAGCTTAAGCAATAGAGTCTTGTGAGCCGCCTCCAGCTTCTCTATCTTTTCATCTGTCTCAGCCTCATGTTTAAGCAAGCCTGTGATCTGATCAGTCTGTGAAGTGATCACTTGGGCTTATGAAGATGTCAACTCCCTCAATCTCTCAATCTCAGCTGTTTGTGTAGAACTTTGCTCTTGCAGCTGTAGAATCTGAGCAGACTTGGCCTTGTCGGAGGCTAGTAACTGGAGCACCATGTGTTCAGTGCAGCAAGTTGCTCAGCCACAGAGACTGGTGGTATGACAGAGCTTGAAGGTGCAGATGAGGGTTGTGATTGGTGAGTGGAGTGGGTTGTGGTGGCTGTGGTGAATATGGGAGGAGGTGGAAATGATGTAGTGGGGGGCACAGTGGTGGTTGATGTGGTTGCTGTGGTGGTGGATGGTGTGGTGGCTGTGGTGGAGGATGGTGTGGTGGCTGTGGTGGTGGATGGTGTGGCTGTGGAGGTGGTTGTAACAAAGGTGAGACGTCTTTTCTTCTTCTTTTGACCATGGGGTTGTGCCATCCTTTTCTTCCTCGTTCCCGTGGAAGTGGATGCTCCCCCTACAACCCTGCTTGCTGACTCAAGTGCATAACTCGGATCAGTAGCTATCTCTCTTGAGTCTCGTGGGCCTTCACCAACCGCCCTTAGCCCATGTTCTGTGGGAAAACCTTGCTTCCCACAGTACGTGTCAGGGGATCCTCTTCAGACTCCTCTACCTCCACATCAGGAATAAAATCCTGATGGAAACCAGCCGACTCAGTTCTATCGTGGGTGGATGGTGGAGATGGTATATCAGTGGTAGTGGCCCTAGATGGAACGGGGCCTGTATCTCCACCGTCACCACTGTCATCATCATCAGAATCATCTGATGGTTCAATCACCTCCGTATCAGATTCGCTGTCATCATGACGCCATTTGCGTCTCCTCGGTGCTACATACTCAGCACGGGCCAGATGCCCAATCAACCTTTTCATCACTGGCTTCACCTGCTTGCCTCTGTAAACCTTCATCCTCCCAAGAGTGGTGTCATCCATAATCTCCAACACCACTGCATCACTCCTTTCCTTGGGAAGACCGGGCAGCTTCTCATCAAATATAAGCTGTAGAAATCGGGGATACATGCAAAAACCTTCCTTCCCCTTAGCCTCTAAGTTCTCAATTAGATACATGAAGATCATGTTGGAGAAGCTGAAGGGGTGGTTCAGAACCAGTGCCACGTAGGCATTTTGAATCTGGTCTGATAGGTCATCAAACCCACCCCTCCGCGAAGCTATGCACTTGAGGATGACATGTGCTAGGTACTTGTACTGGGGGCTCAGGTTGCTCTTGTTCAGCACACCCGAGTTTATGTCCCCGCAGTACCCTATCCTCAGGAAACATCCACGAACAGTAAGAGGGTGCAGCTTGAGTGGGTGTTCCTCGTCGTCTCCAAAACCTAAAACTCTCCTGATATCTGCCGCTGTGATCTCTATTGCCCTACCAAAAATAGTACTTCGGATACGGTAGGGCTCCACTGATCGGTCTACCGAAGCTCCCTCCCAAAATGACTGATGGATAGACTGATAGGGAGTACAAGGTGTAGATATAGCTCTGAAAATTCGTGACCTCCTCAAAAAATCGATAATCCCTTCAAACTCACCACCATTTCTCGAGGTGGAATCCAAGTGGGCACAAATATTGTGCTTTGGATTTATGGTCCACCTATTAGCCATATTCCTGTAATCAATAGCAAACACACATTAGAAACATGTAAGACAGAGTTTGACTAAATCAGAAAACAGTTTAGCTCAATCATGCGATTGCACTGTGCGACTGGGTTCAGTCGGATGGTGTGTCATGCGATTTAGCCTAATTGTGAGACTGAACCTGCGATTGAGTCAGTCGACCGAATGACTCATTCGCATGTTTCATTCGGCCGATTGACTGAATCGTTCCTTAAATCGTGCGATTGAAGTTCATTCTGGAGTCCAGTCGTATCACACATTCAATCCTTTCGCATTCTTCATTTGGCGGATTGAATGAGTCGCCCCTTTCAATCGGGCGATTGAAGTTCATTTGGAGGGACCAGTCGCATCGTAGACAAAACTGTTCCATTTCCAACTCAGATTTATCAAACGACTAAATTAAACATTAAGTTCATGTTTATTAGACTCGCAATCATGTATCTAAACTACCTAATCTATTGATTTTAAAGTTGTATGTGATTAAGGCAGCTTATTGTGCAGGTTTGTTTCGGTTCAATATTTAGGGCAAATGCGGACTGATTTCGTATCAATTTTGATATTTTGATTCATCCTTGTGTCGCGTATTACCTGTGTAACAAATCCAAATGGTCAGAAATCGGATATCACAAAGATTAAAGGTCAAACGAAAATTCGGCAGAGTAACGGTGCAAATTGGAGATTTAGGGCGAATGAGGTCTGCGATCGACTGAGGGATCTATTTATAGACAGACTCAGTTCAGTCGGCCGACTCAACTTCCAGTCGTACAATTGAGACTAGTCGCATGACTTAGTCGTGCGACTGAAGTTGAGTCGTACGATTCACTCATTCGACTCGTTCCAATCGCATGGTTTAACTCCATTCTCATGTTTGGCCTATTCGGTCACATTCAATCGGCCGATTGAGCTCATTCACATGTCTCAATCTTATGATTGTGTTAAATCATATACCCCATTCGTACGACTGGGTCAGATCAGATCCAATCGTGCGATTGGGCTATACTTGTGTTATTTTTGTCAAGTTATGGACCGACCCTTAGTTTTCTTAACCAATTGATAAGACATTATGATCTTTTGATCATCTCAGACATGATCACTTTTAAAAACAACACATTCACTGATCACCTCAGATGTAATTCATTTATCACCCGATCACCTCAGACGTGATCCATTTAACCACCCGATCACCTCAGACGTGATCCATTTAACCTTTCAGAAACAATTTTTAAATAAACATTTAGCTCGTTTAGTGACGTTAACAGATAACCATACACACACAGTCCGACATTGACACACTAATACTAACCAATAAATAAAATTTAAACTACGAACAAAAATGAACATCTTTTTGTGATTTTTGTTAGGGCAGGTTTGTGTAGCCTATCAGCATTGACATTATATCAGGAACAGACTCATTTGGAATCAGACAGGCATATACACCATTACTTGGAATATTATGAGTTGATTTCATTTTTCATGATGACATATCACAGTTTGTTCTGATCTAAGACTTCTAAGTACTAACTGGGAATCATGTTTAATATGATACGTACCACACTTTGATCGTCAACTTCAGTCGGTGCATACAAGACGATTGTCAGTATACTTGTCCACTTAAATTCATACACAGACTTTTGACATACATTGGTAATGAATTATGTTATATTATTTCAAACAACATTTGTGTATCCCACGCTTATATGGTAATCAGCATTCCTTAATGGACTTTCGAGCGGTCTTTAGGTATTTTTGCAAGAAGAGACTATTCTTAGATCTTTCAAAGAGAAGCCAATCCTCAGGTCAGTGCCATCGCACAGCAGAGAGGCGGCAAACAACAATGAAGTCTAGAATATGTAGGTTATGCTTATCCTCACGTCAGTGCCATCGCACAGCAGAGAGGCACACAACCTATCTCCTTGTTAGAGCATTTCTTATTTTCTTTTGCACATAGCGCACCAACAACATAAGTTATCAGCTTGATTACGCTAGTATTCAATTTTTTCAATTTTTTTCGTGCTTTGCTCTTTTTGTGGTCATTTGCACACCTTTGATGGCATTTATTTGCTCGTTAACCCTTATCGGAAGAGCTGATTGTGTTGACCAGTGATAAGATGGGAATCCACAGTTGATTGAACCATTTAGTTTAGATTAAGTTTACCAATGACGTCTACTTGTCTATTGTGTTGAATCTACTGACACATCATATAATGAACTAGCACCTACCTAGATCAACTTTCTCCGTGTAATTACAGTAACAATCAAACGTACTATCATTTTCCCATTTTGTTAGACTTAGACTTCTCTGATTTTTTCATTTTCAGTAAGTTAATTAACATTTTTTGACCTCAACATCATTTTGTTGTTCCAAATAACTCGATGCCTGTGTACTATCATCTTCCAATTTTGGTCGAGTCACATTTCCTGTTTTGTTGTCTTTGCCTTTTCAGCTTTACTCACCTTCCCCTCCTTTTTTTAAGTAAATAAATACTGAATTAAACCTAATCTCCCCCTATGTTTTTGGATTTTTATAACAACAAGGAAATTAAAAAATAAAATAAAAGACGAAAAATAAAGAAAAACGGTGTCGGACTATGTATCTGTTTCTTCTAATATAACATCACTTTTCTTTTTAACCACGTTGACCTCTAGCAGATAGAAAAATCTTGGTTTATTAAACGGTTTAGTGTAGAGGTCAGCGCGTTGAAAATCCGTGTTAATTTTGACCACATCAATTAAGTGTTTTTCATAGCAATCGCGTATGAAATGATACTTTATGCCTATGTGTTTGGTCTTAGGATGCTGAACCGGATTTTTAGTTACTGCAATTGCAGCAGAATTATCAACATAGATAGGAGTAGAAGTGAAATGCAAACCGTAATCCCACATTTGCTGTTGAATCCAAATGATTTGAGAGCAGCAGCTGGCGGCGGCAACGTATTCAGCTTCACAGGTAGACAGAGCAACTGATGTCTGTTTCTTGCACTGCCAAGTTACCAGTCTTCTCCCGAAAAATTGACATCCTGCTGACGTAGACTTATAATTCATTTTGCAGCCTCCGTAATCCGAGTCACTATACGCCGTTAGCTCAAAGTCATCATCATGAGGATACCACAACCCCAGTGTGGAGTACCCTTCAGATAACGAAAAATTCTCTTGACTCCAATCAGATGATTGACTTTAGGTTTTGCCTGATATCGGGAACATAAACATGTGGCATACATGATATCTGGACGAGAGGCAGTGAGGTACATGAGAGATCCGATCATCCCACGATACATGGTGGCATCCACCAAATCCCCATTCTCATCAGGAGCCACATCATGATTTATGGCGAGAGGGGTACCGGCTGGAGAGACATTCTCCATATCAAACCGCCTAAGAATATCGCTGACATACTTGGTCTGATGTAAGAAAATACCGTTGGTGTTTGATCCACCTGTAATCCTAGGAAGAACTTCATTTCTCCCATGGCACTCATTTCGAACTCTGCCTTTATCACAGATTTGAACTCTTTGCACAATGCTTCATTCCTAGAACCAAAGATGATGTCATCTACGTAAATCTGCACCATAAGCAAATCACCATCATTTTCCTTGATGAATAAAGTACAGTCAATTACACCCCTGCGAAAACCGTGTTTCAACAGATGGGTGGAGAGCTTCTCATACCAAGCGCGAGGGGCTTGATGTAGCCCATACAGAGCCTTATCCAGTTTGTAGACTCTGTCCCGATGATATGGATCCTCAAATCCTTCGGGTTGGCTGACATAGACCTCTTCACGGATTTCCCCATGGAGGAATGCACTCTTCACATCCAACTGATAGACTTTTATCTTCATAAACGATGCATAGGCAAGGAAGATCCGAATTGCTTCCATTCTTGCCACTGGTGCAAACACTTCATTGTAGTCGATCCCCTCGACTTGTCTAAATCCCTGAACAACCAAGCGTGCCTTGTTTCTGATAACAACACCTTGGTCATCCTTTTTGCACTTTAGTACCCATTTGGTACCAATCACTTTAACTCCTTTTGGCCTGTCAACGAGGGTCCAGACTCCAAGTTTCTTGAACTAAGTAGCTCTTCTTGCATAGCATTGACCCAGGCCTCATCTTTCAGGGTGTCACTGACGTATTTAGGCTCGATTTGTGACACAAAGCATGAGTAAGCTCCGTCATTGACATACCTTTTCCATGACCGCAGCGTAATCAGCAGAGTATAGCTGATTTCGAGTCTGCACATCGGATTGAAGATCCCCAATGATAGCCGTGGGGGGATGATTCACACTGATCCTAGTCACTGGTGTGGAAGGAACCACAACCTCAGAGTCAAGATTGGTGAGTACAGGTTCAGTATCCGGATTTCCTAATGCTGGTTTAGCAGCTGAGGACCCACTTTGTTGATTAACATTGTGATCAAGGTCTGGTTCAGCTGCTTCTTCATCACCTGATGAGTCATCACTCTCATCTTGAGCAGGAGTCATAGAACTTGAGGCACCACTTATAGGTGTGATGTTGCTTGAATCCAGATTAGGGTTGTTGAGAACATCATACATCATCTGGGTAGCAGCTTCTTTATCTGACTCAAACTGAGGAAGATTAAAGGATTTGAAAAAGCCATCATAATCAAAGAATGATGATGGACCTTTTCCAGCAGGGGGGTGGTGTATCTCTGAACATCTACGTTGCACCACACTTCTACCTGACCCGTCGAGTTATTGTAAACTCGTTTGTCTGGTATGCTGTATCCTAAGAATATTCCTTGATCGGCTTTCTCACTGAACTTGCCATCCTGAGTTTTCTTCAGAAGTGTACAAGGAGCACCGAAAGGTTCCAAATACTCCAATTTTGGTTTACGCTTCTGTAGCAACTCATAGCAAGTCTTCCCATGCTTTTTCACTACTGACACACGATTGAGTGTGTAGCAGGCATTTGCTACCGCTTCGTTCCAGAACTGGACTGGAAGTTTAGAATCAGCTAACATGGTTCTGGAAGTCTCGATCAGGCTTCGATTCTTTCATTCTGCAACTCCATTCATCTGTGGCGTGATTCTTGAACTCTGTGCCATTGTCAGAACGAATCCTCCTTACCTTCAGGTTGTAGAGTGACTCCAGTGTTGTGACGAGTACCTTGAATGATTCAAATGTTTCTGATTTAGCTTTCAGAAACATCACCCAGGTGAATCTTGAGTAGTCATCTGTGACTACAAAGCAGTACCAGTCTCCGGCAATACTCTTTGTGCTAACTGGACCAAAAAGATCCATGTGTAGCAGCTCCAGGGGCATCTCAATAGAATTAACTTGTTTGGTTTTGTGAGATTTCCTGGTCTGCTTGCCTTTCTTGCATGAGACACAGAAATCAGGAAGCTGGAAGTTCTTGACAGGAACTCCATCAACTAAGTTGTTATGAATCAGATGATTCATCTTCCTATGATTAATGTGTCCCATTCTTCTGTGCCACAAATGGAGTCCTTCTCTGTAGCTTTAGATAAGAAACATTGAACAGTAGAAGCACTAGTAGAGGCATTAGACATATCTAGAACATACAAGTCATTATATCTAGATGCTGACATTAATACCTGATCCTCTGGAATATCCATTTCTTTCTTCAGAATGTAGCATTTGCGATTATCAAACATGACTTTGAATCCCTTGTCGCAAATCTGAGACACAGAAAGCAGATTATTTTCTAACTGCTGAACAAAGTTCACTTTTTCGAACCTTACCTTGTCATTACCTACTTCTCCCTGAGCGGTAATGTATCCTCCTTTATTACCAGCAAATGAAACGTGTCCCCCTTTAATTTGTTTGACATTGAAAAGGAGAGACTTGTTTCCCGTCATGTGCCTGGAAGCTCCGCTATCTACGATCCATGTATTTGTAGACGCACTATAGCGGACAACCTGCACATATGAGAAAATCATCAGTTAAGGAGGGGGACCCAAGCCTTGACTGGCTTGGGTTTCCCAGAGGAATCAACCATCATGAATTCGACCCACTATCCTTTATCAGTGGGTGGAATCTCAACTTTCAGATTGTCCTTGCTTTCAGACACACAAGTTGTCTTGGCTTTCCATAAACCATCCCTGTGAAAGGTTGTTTGCGGTAAACCTTAGACTGATTTACGGTTTGAGCATATGGTTTAGATTCAGAAACAGGTTTCACCTCTGGCATCACGGACTTGTCGGGGACTTGTCTGTTTTGCCTTTGGCGAGGTGGAGACGGAAAAGACCTAGAAGGTGTTTTAGACCTAACAGGTGTTTTCGATCTCACTGGAGTCTTAGAACACTGTTTTGAATCTACTTTGACTTTGTCGTGAAGCTCAACCTTAGTTCTTGGTATCTGATAGCGAGGACAATTAGTCAAAATATGACCGCGCTGACCACAAGTATAGCAGGATCTCCATTCATCAGGGCTAGGAGATCTCTTGTGGGGCGGTGAATAAACCTCAGACTCTTTCCTTTTATTTTCACTTTTAAGATTTCACCTCCTTTGACAAATTTAACTTGTTTAACATGATTTATGTTTTGTCTTGGAAATTGGTGATTATCTTGTTTCACTGGTTTAGCTTGAGTGATTTTGGAAATCTTAGGTTGTGTGGAAGTTGACTTTTTACCCAACCCAAGAGATGCTTTAACATTCTCTTCCACTCGTTTGCCAATGATTTGTGTGCTTGTAGTGCTTTATCCAGAATCTGTCTGGTCAGGAACCGAAGAGGCAGTGGTAACTGCTGTATCCGGATCACTGACTAGAGGAGTTATCACCACATGATCCTTGATGGGGTTATCATTTACTGGACGTTGTTTGATGTTTAAAAAAGACTCATGTGGTGGTGGCACAACTTTATAACCCAACCCCTCCCCGTTGTTGCGTTCTTTAACCAAGTTTTTCAAAATATGTGAAGAACTAGCTAAACTGCGGAGTCTTTGTTGCAAAGACTCGTTTTCAACTTGTAAAACCGCTCGTTCCTTCTTAGTTTCTTCTATTGTCTTTAAATAAAACTTGATATCATTTTCTTGGTTAAAGGCTACAACTTCAGTTTCTTTTAACTGTTTCTTTAAAGCATCAATCTTTTCTTTACAACTGTTTTCATTCTGTTTTAAGATTCTGTTTGCTTCAGTGCACAATTTTAAATCATTTACTAAGTTATCATTATGATCTAATAACCTAGCAAATTTCAGGTCAATGCTTTCCCTAAATTTTTCACATTCAACATAAGCATGTTTAGTAAATAATTCATCCTTTGATTCTACCTGTGCCGATGTAGATGTTCCAGCCATGAAAGCATTTTGGGGTTCAGATTGTGCATCAGACGCAGCATTCAGTTCATTCTCCACAAACTGATCAACATCAGCTATGTCATCATCCAATTCAGCATTGTCAAGCTCAGCTGAGTTCTCCCCCTCACTTGCTGAGTCTTCATTTATGTCCTCGACAGATGCTATGTTGGCTTCACCATCAGATAAGAACCGGAAGGACCGGTCCTGTCCTTCATCACCTTGTGCCACCAAAGCTTTAGAATCATTTCCTGTGGATGCTGGCTTTTGTCTTTATCTTGCCTATTTAACGAGGAGAATGGATTGCCGTTCCCGGTCTTCTTAGGCTTCACACATTCCCTCTTGAAGTGTCCTTTCTCCCCGCAGTTGAAACACGTGACTTTGGACTTGTCAAACCCAAATGTAGTATCTTTTGTAGCCACGAGATTCTGACCTGTCTTCTTCACAATTTTTTTAGCTCTTCGAACAGCACTTGCAAGAGCCCACATGATATCCATCCTTTCAACCTCGTTTTCATCTACTTGTTCGTAGTCTTCATCGGCAAGATGGCAATTTCCAATCTTACCCGCCACCAGACCATCATAAGAGTGCACAACTGCAGCGAGTAGATCCATGTGCTCTTTAGCAACCTCCACTGTTACCTTTCCCAAATTTTCTGTCATCAACTTAGCAGATTGATTAACAATTGGACTTTGTAGAATTCCAGATGCACCATGAGACTCATTTGCAGATGAAGAGCCTTGATCAGTTGATGATGATGCATTGGAGACAAAGGCTGTTTGCAGAGGAGCTCCAGAAGACTTTGCAGTAGGAGTGGAAGTAGGAGCTTCAGATACATTGTAGAGTGATGGGTCTTGAGTATACGCTGCTCTTTTCGTCCTGTACTGGTGACGCACTTCTTCCTCTCTCAGTTTTAGAATAAAGTCATTAATATCCAAAGTCTCTAAAACTGAGTTGTGTCGCATAGTGAAAATGAATGAATGCCACTTTTCAGGTAGACCATTTGCCAAGCTTGAAACTTTGTCTTCCATTGATGTCTTTACCCCATGAGTGTGAAGCTCACTCATCAAGTGATAGAAGCGATCGATAATTTCATCCAAGCTCTCATTTCCAATTGCAGAGAAGTTGTCAAACTCCTTCTTCAACGCTTTACCCTTTAGGGACTTTAGAGTGGAATTCCCATCATACCGCTTCTCAAGAGCTTTCATCAACTTTTTACTTTGCTTGTGCTCTGAGTATTGGTGAAAAATGGCCTTGGGAATGGACTGGGTCAAAAGAGCATATGCCTTCTTTTCGGCATTGTAGGCAACCTTCTGTGTATCAGTAAGTCCACTTAAAGTCAAGGGAACACCATCAGCTCCCACGGGCATGTTATAACAGGTCTCAATAAAGTTCCATAAGTTTGGGTCCACTCCATTTAGATGAATCTCAAAACGTTGTCTCCATTGTGGAAATTCATCTATAGTCAATAGCTTAGGCAGCTTGTTATGGTTCCCTATCTCATTTTCCAGTAAAAGCAGGTGTTGTATCCTTGAGTCCTTTCGAGCTGACATTGAAAAGTTTTCTGAGTCCATTATATTATTACTTTAACTTGTGAAAGAATCTGCTAATGCGATTGAAGAGTGCGACTGGGATGCGACCGACACTAGCTGTATGCGATTGGACTCAAACGCACGATTGAACAGCCGACTGAGAGACTTAGGCGACTGAACAGACCAAACGACTCAACTGGATGACAGAACTGGGCGATTGACTCAATCGGGCGATTGAACAGGTGAACTACTCAATCGGACGATTTAGCTGAGCGACTGGACTTCAGTCATACGATTGAGATAATCGTGCGACTGGGTCGGCTGAAAACTAGGTTTTTCACACTTTTTGACCTAAAACGTGGTTTTTGACACCCTAGACGGCTGTAAGTCGAAAAACACTGAATTTTCAGAACATGAACACGTAAAGACTCGGTGTTGAGCAGAAAGATTGGATCTTTTAGCGAAAAACGTGGACTTTAACACAAACTTGATTGAATCAAACGAAGAATCAAGAGCCAAAGCTCTGATACCACTTGTTAGGACCGTGTACGTACGGAGTGCTAACTGATTCTTCGTTATACCAACTCAAATAGTGCGGAATCCTATTTGATTGGCGATCCAATCAGGGAGAACGAAATCAAGATCAATCCTAACGATTAGAAAACGTTAAGAATTGACTAGGAATGATCTGAAATGTTCTATGAAGTTGGAAGGGACGAACAGGGCACTCTGGGTTGACTAGGGTTATGAATATTCGAAGTGTTATGTTTTTCCACGAACTAGGTGGTATTTATAGGTAAGGGTTTCTCATTTGGGAGACTGAACCATTCGCATGGTTCAGTCGTGCGATTGAGCTATGCGGTTGATCCATACGCATGACTGAGACTTCAATCGTACGACTGGTTCAATCTCATGCTTCAGTCTTCCGACTAATCCAGTCTCATGATTCAGTCATGTGACTGAGCCATTCGCATGAAGTTATTCATGCGTATGGTCCATTGGCATGGCCTATTCGCATGATAACTTCATCATGTTAAGTTTGAATGTGTTAATCATTACAACATTAATCATATCAATTCAAACAACCACAAACCTATATAATTAATCATTACACAACCCATTAATGAAATATATAAACATTATAACATAAACAGCCAAATGTATTTCATTAATCAACGTTCAATTACATATAATCAAGACATTACAAAGATATTACATTCAGCTCAGAATCTAGGGACACATGTATCAACAAGAATATCAAAATATGGTGGAATATCCTTTTCAAAACCGACATGTGGAAGGATTTTTCATACTGATGGAAGACCTTGTGTTCGTCTCCCACAGAGGCATTGTACGATTACAATTGCAGGAAGATGGAAGAAAAGTTAAATGAAGATGGTAAACGTGGTAAGAATTTCATAGTTATTTTTACTCTAATAATTTATTTGTTCATTTTATAAAATTTGTTATTTCTTTCAAAGGTATAGGAATATATTTGGAATAATTGGTTGGTGCCGTACAAAGAGAAAATTGTTACTTGTTGGATGTACGACCGCCTTAACTTTGATGAATTTACAACTAATAGGGTTGAGGGCCAACATGCCAACTTCAAGAGTTACCTCACAGGGACCAATAATACGTTGCACACACTTGTCGGATATGTTTGTGCTCTCGTGCGCGGCCAGGAGATTGAAATTTGTAAAACATTCGAGGTGTCCCGTGTGAAGATTAAAAAAGACCATCGACTGTCATTGTTTTCAAAATTGCATTATAAAGTATCCATTTTTTGCCTTAGCCTCCTTGAATCAGAGTTGACGGAAATGGAAATGATTCAGGAGTCTGGGGGTTCATGTGGACACCAGTTGTTCACGTCCATGGGCTTGCCATGTGCTTGTCGTTTGGAGATATACATCCGAGAAGGTTATATTTTTCTTAATACATTTTTTTATTGTTGTCACACGATTGCATGTTTTTCACTAATAATTTAACATTTAAATCCAGTCACAAGTATTCCACTTGATGCGGTAGATCCACACTGGAGGAAGCTTGATTTCGAGCCAGCGTACGTCTCGCCTCCTGAACCCGACTACGATGTGAAATTTGATGACTTGAAACAAAAGGTTATGTCGTCTCCCAATCCTCAAGTAAAGAAAAAATTGTTTAACAAAGTATTTGACTCTTTGTTTAAGAGAAAGTCAAAACTTAAAGAACCTGAGGTGCGTCATGACCGACGTGATCGTCCAAATATTAAGGAGCAACAAAGAAGAGTGGACTCCAATACATCACAGTATGAGGCTGCTAGACACAGCTCCTATACTTACTCACAACAAACTATGCCTGACCCGGTGAGGCATAGCTCATATACCCCTTAGTTTAAAATGCCCAACGACCGTTCTAATCAGGCAAAGGCTGGTTCAAATGTACTGATTACGGGAGCTGCCCTAGGGTTTCCTTTAATATTGAAACCAAAGGACGTGATAAAAGTTGTGAACTTTAAGGATCAGCTGCCCCAATGGATTCACCGGTACGTTTTGACTATAGAAGATGTGCGACTTGATGGTAACTGTGTTTTCCGGGTGATCGCGGTGGTTTTAGGGAAAAAGCAAAATGAATGGGAATGGGTTAGGCGTCAAATGTTGTCGGAGATTGACAGAAACATGTGGTATTGGCGGAGCAATTTGAACCGCCAGATGCCTGGCTATTATGATTCTGTTCGTAATAGCTTAAATTGGTTTGGCACGACTCAACCCGCACCCGATACCCATTGGCTAACTTTTCCGGCCCATGGACTCGTATTGCGGAAATATTCGGTTGTATTGTGCATTTTATTTCTTCATTTGGTATACATAATAATAATAATAGTAATAGTAATAATAGAAATAATAATAATAATAGTAGTAGTAGTAATAATAATATTAATAATAATAGTAATAATATTAATAATAATAGTAATAATATTAATAATAATAGTAATAATAATAATAATAATAATAATAATAATAATAATAGTAATAATAGAAATATCAATAATAATACCAATATAATAATAATAATAATTAACCGTCAACCATTAATTTTATAAACATTGTAAATAATGATAAATACGTATTTTTTCGCAGAGATGGATGCCGAAGATGCTTTTATCCCCGGGATTGATGACTGCCCGACGCTGCAGTACGCTGCAGTTTGAGTAGGGGACTACACCGTACGAGCGGTTCAGGACCCTGAGAGGACGAGCGCCAGCAGCGGGGACCGTCTTGTCGGAGGATTTCTTACAGCTCGTTGGAGAGCGTGAACGATTTTTTGAGATCATCGACGAGGACGGCACGTGGGAGCAGCTGTTCCGGATGGGTGACCCTGCCCACCGAGAGCTCACCATGGAGTTCTATTGCACCTTCACATTCCGGCCCCGTGAGCAGGGACTTGCGGAGCTGGACGAGGATGACATAGCGGATGGTCGTGCTCCCGCGAAGGTTGCTTTTCGGTTGTTCGGGTCCCTCCACCGCATGTCACTTAGACGGTGATCTCAATCACAATAACGTGGAATGAAATTATGATTGGAAGAAGACAAAGAATGATCAAAACAACTTCAGTTGATAATCAATGGTGATTACAATCTTGTGCGAAATCGCACAGAGTGATTACAGAGAATAATTGAACTGAATACTGTGAAAACTATGAAAAACTTATCTACAAAAAGTGAAAATTACATATTTATACTAAAACAACTGTTCTCGCGCGAGATACACTTTTCGCGCAGGTATTGCTTTCGCGCGAGCTATCTTTGTCGCGTGGAATCTGCTTTCGCTTGAGTTCTGCTTTCGCTTGACTTTTGCTTTCGCTTGACTTCTTCTTTTTGCTTTCGTTGTTTTGCCGAGCCTTTTAATGGTCTTCTACAATCTCCCCATAGGCTCGGTGAAACATCATCAGTCAAAGTCAACATTGGCTTTCTTGTAAGAACTAGAATAAGCATACCATTTATTTCTAAGGATTTGATCTGTCATCCAGACATATTGGCAAGACAAACAGTAAACAGACTCATCAGCTGAAATAGGACAGTGTAGTAGCTTGATCAAGCCGTCTTTGCCGAACTTCATTAAGTCAGCTGGATCAATGATTCTGTATGATTTATCCGCACATTTGATCACAGCTTGACCTGAATCCTCTTCACATCTCCAAGATATTAATTGCTTCAAAGAATTTGGAGGAACAGGAGCATGAACTGGGACTTTTCTTATGAATTTAGGATGTTGATAGACTCTTATTTTCATTGGAGCTTTGGTGTTTTCATCAATTCTTGAAGAGTCATCAATCACCTTTGACTTTGTAGTTTTGAAGTCCTTGAAGTTAGTTCTCATCTCCCTTCTTATCTTAGATCTCATTAATTCAGCTTCGCTATAGTTGCTTTCATTGAAGAATGGGGCTTTTCCCATGGAATAAAGATCAGTAGCTCGTAATATATGGAAGTCTTGAGTGCTCTTCAGATAGTCTATTTCTCCATTCTTTCTCTTTATAACATACAACTTTTTCTCGCTATCATAACCCCAGCTTATAACATGAGACATTTCACCATATTTCTGTTTAGGCTTTGATGCAAATAGAAAATGAGTTTTGGTAGGTGGTGGTGCTTTGAATTGTAATCCTCCTCTAGTATATAAAGCAATCTGACCAGTAGAATCCTTTTGTATTGTACCAGAAGGAATTGGATCACTTACAGACTCAGTAGGAATTACTCCTTCTTCCAGATCAATGTCTTTGAATAAGTCCTGTAAGTTGTTCCCAAAAATGTCTGTATACTCATTTTGCTCTTCAACATCATCAAATAACCCAAACTCTTCTTCTATAGCTTCAGTTGAAGTTGATTGTTGAAATGAGTATAGCTCTTTCTTATACAGACTTTCAGTATCAGGATCCAGTGGATCATATCCTTCTGGATTACTAGTACTTGGTCCAGTGACATTATCAGTGCGAGTATCACCAGTCGGATTCGATGATATGCCTCCAACATCTCCTCCATCGTTATCATCACCATCAGCATTGTCTTCATTATTACCACCATTATTTCCACCATCATCTCCACCATCATCATCATTATTATCATCATTCTCATCATCATCATCATTATCATCATCATCATCAGAATCATCATAATCAATCAGATCTTCATCTTCTTCTTCGTTAGTGATAGGAAGAGGCATTATATGTTCAGGTTCAACAAAAGCAGTGGATGTACAAGCTTCAATGACATGTACCTCAGAAGTAATTGGAACTTCTTCAGCAACACTGATACTTGGCTGTATCTCAGAAGTTTGAGCTTTAGTCACCTGTTCTTCCTCTTCAGAAATATTTGCAGGAGATGGACTTGGTGAACGCCTGCTCGTCTCACCAACCACCGTAGTAGACCTGATAACTGGTGGTTGATGGAAATAAGTCTGAGAAATAAACTCGCGTAGCTCATTCAACTGTCTTTCCAACCCCGAGGAATAATCAAACATACTCTTCATTTGTTGTTCTAAAGAGGTTATCCTTGTATCCTTTATTGCAGAGTCAAGATGAATCATGGTAATCATCTTAGTCTTTTCTTCATTGTCTTTTCTCAACTCAGCAATCAGCTTGACATTCTTGAAGCTTTCTTTCTCCAAATTCTTCACTCTTTCTTCTAAAGTTATAGAATGAGGAGCATTGGTGGATTCTTCTCTTCCTTGGAAATCTGGTGGAGTATTCAGAAAAGTATCCACATCAAACTCCAGATTTTCTTATCTTGGAGGAGTGGAAAAAATAGGATCAGAGACGTTAGGTGGATCAGAAACATGAATTGGTTCAGTCTCAATAGCTATAGCAGTTGAGCCAGCTGGATGTTCTTCCTCAGTCGTCTCTTTCTCAGGTGATCTTTGAGTATCAGAAATAATAGGCTGGTCAGTTTCTGTAATAATCACCTGAGTACATGGTTTTCTTGGAATCTCACCTCTTCCCCTTTTCTAACCGGAAAATATTTTCTCCTAGCCATTCTCTTTCTCCTCATGGAAGTACTAGGTGAATCCACAGGATTATAATCAAAATCTCTCTCATCAGTACTTATCCTAGAAGAAGTAGAAGTAATAGGAGGTTGATCTCTTTGAAGAATGTAAGGTACATTCCCAATTTGATCACTATCTGTCTCAGAACTGGAAGCAGTGTGTACTTCACCTTCCACTCTCCCTTCATTGATTGGCTCCTCCTCAAACATTCTTTCTATCTCCTCATCAATATCGTCTCTAGCATCAGATGCAGAAGTGCCAATCTGTGCTTCATCAGTTTGAACACCTCCTCCTAAATCATCAACATCTTCTTCTACCTCAGAAAATCTGCCAATCTTAGCAAAACTTTCTCCTGAGCACTTGTTTCCACGTGCTCCAGTAAGATGAGTAAATATCTCCTTCTTGATGGTATGTATAACATATTTTGGAGACCTCAGAGTAGCAAACTCAGGATAGGCGTCATTAATCACCAGCTGAATAAACCGAGGATACATTATAAACTTCCTTCCCGGATTACATGTGGCATTTTTCTGCATCTCCTGGAAGATTACTCCAGATATACTGAATGGAAGATCATCCACCAGGGAGACTAATAAAGATCCAAACACAGCACTTAGACTGTCCATCCTAGCCTTCAAGTTGCTCAGACAGTGAATAACCACGTGAAATAAATACTTCCAGTACGGTGGCAGCCACTTCTTTTCCAGACTAGGATATTTGTACTCGTATCCCATCCGAGTTAGACAATCAATAACAACATCATCATCCAATCTGGTTGGAGCACCCTCTTGGTCATCAAAAAGTAGTACTCTGTTCAGAATAGCTTGGGAGACATTCACTCTCTTATCTTTGACAGTAGCAGTGATGATTGGATTTCCAGCTTGATTTTTTCTAGAGCAGCAGTGCTCCAGAAAGAATCGATCAACTCAGAATATATAGCTGGATCAGCAGAAATGGCATAAACTATGCGAGAATTCTTTAGCCCTTCTATCATAGATGCGAAAAGTTCCTTTCCCTCAGGAACATCATCTAAGTAGACTACGCTGTTATGATTTTTATTAAAAATCATTTGAGCCATCTGCAATGTCACAAACAAACAACATTAGAACGATTGAAATAACTTAATTATGCACAAGAAAAATTTCTACACTTAGATAATTTCAACAATTATCATTTCAGTCGCGCGAGAATACAAATATCACACTTAGAAAATTTTTGCAACAAAAAGCTTCATTCGCGCGAACTGCTTTTTACACTTAGAAATTTTCAGCAATTAAGTTCTTATCGCGCGAAGACAAAGTGTATGCGACAATTCCATTTGTGCGAAAACGATCTTTCATGCGACAATCTTATTTCGTGCAAAAACTTCAATGCTTGCGAACTCAATTTTCATGCGAAAATCAAGTTCAAGCGAAAATCAAATTTCACGCGAAATCAGGTTTCACGCGAAACTACTATTTACGCGAAAAGTCCTTTTCACGTCTGTTCATTTTAAGCGATTCGCGCAGAACAAGTTTTAAAATTAACCTTCAAAATCTTGATTTTGAACAATGAAAAGCATTAACTGATGATCGCCTATGTCCATTATGTTCATTTAATCTTTCAATTTCAACTTTTAAGTCCATTTTATTAGATTTTATGTTAAAGTTGTTAAGTTCCCCTTAAAACTTCATCTCTAAAGTAACCATATCAATCAAGATATACCTTTTAAATCAAGATATGGATGTAATGGGAACAGTATGGTGTTTCAGAAGGACAAACAATAGTGGAATAATATCTGATTTTGAAAATTTGAAAGTAGGCGAAATGAGTTTTCGGATGAGAGTTGTGCGAAAAGTGAATTCGTTTGAGCACACTGTGTTACTTATATCACAAGTAACTCACGCGATAAGTTATTTCACGCGACAGAATGTCACGTGACAACTCCCTTTTCGCGCGAGTGTCTTTAAACACTTAAAAAAGTTTACAATTTTTCACCTTTTCAATTTTTCTTGACTTTTCAATTTTATTTATTTGTTCAAAAACTTTTATTTTCAATTATTTATGTCAACAGAATGTTTTATTTACCAAGTGACCAATTAATTTAATGAATATTCGATTTTCAAATTTATTTGTTATTTATTTGTCTTAAGATTGAACAATACAAAACAAAAACTAAACAAAAACAAAAATAAAAACAAAACAAAACAAAATAATGAAAACAAATAAAGAATCAAAATCTGATTTGTTTATTAATCAATATTGTTTTGTAAGAATTTTCATAATGAGATCATATAATTCTTTGTTAAGTCAAGACTCTGTCCAGCTTTATTTAAAATAACTGGTTAAGTTGATTATCAATATCTTTTGTCCTTTTTAAACTTATACTTCAGGTTTTACTCAGAAACATAAGGAGTGATATATATCATGTTTTATATTGATTTAATATAATTCAGTAGATCCCACAATCAGAACTTCTATAAAATAATTATTATCCTTCAAGACATTGTCGAGATTTCAAGTCACCCCAAATTGACTTAAACCATGCATTGTTGATCAGTGATACCATTTATTTATTCCTAAAATATAACTATTTGAGCATAACTAGCCTGAGAAATATCTCTTAATCACGGAATATTAACAAGTTTAATGACTTACTAACAGCCATCCGGACTTACGTCTGCCCTCTCAAGATGTTTAGGACTTACAAGCCATCCGGAATTACATGCCCCATCTTTTGATATTACCTTCCATGATCAGAAAATATTCTCAAAATAGAAAATATATATCATATAGTATGTATGTCTTTAGACATATCTTTTGATTTGTTGTGCTTCTTGGCATCTTATATCTTATATGGCCTTTTGGCATCTTTTTGCTCAATTATTTGCTCAACTATTTTCTTTTTGTCTTTTTATTTCTTTTTGTCTTCTTGTATTTTCTCTTATATATATATACATACTTATGATAATCACTGAATCAAACAAATACAGGCTTGAGTATGACAAGATTATAACTCTCAGTCTATGTTAGAACATTTTTGACATTGTCACAGAATCCTAATATGTTCCCCACTAAATCATATCACTTTAATTCAAGTTTAATCACTCAATTATGATCTTTTCATTTCTGAAAGCAAAACCTATCGACACATCAATCATAATCCAAGTCTATTCATATTTAAGCCTTTGAAAGTACTTAGACTCTTTTAGAACTTTGTAATATCATTTCTCATTTAAGTATGAAAATTCCTTTCCTTTTTATTTTTTAATTCTTTGATCTTGACTCCCCTTAAAACCAAAAATATTTTTTAGAACGTGTTTTTCTAATTTTTTCCCCCGAAAATTGTGATTGTTTTTTTAAAGAAAAAGAAACAATTGCAATTTTATTCGTTATAAAAAAATAAAAAATATTTTTGTGAAGATTCAAGAAATCAATTTATCCAAAGTTAATCATTCCCAATGATTGCACAAGGAAATCAAATCGAGAATGATCAAAGGCTTTGGTAAATAACTCAGCAATTTTTTCGGTTGACGGCACTTGTTTTAAATGAATAAGTTTTGATCAAAACAGTCACGGATAAAATGAATTCGGATGTCAATGTGTTTAGTTTTGGAATGTTGATTGGGATTTTTAACTATGTTCAGAACTGTCGTGTTATCACACCAAACTAGCGTGTCATAAATATTGAGACCATAACCGAGAAGTTGTTGTTGAATCCAGACAAGCTGGGAACAACAGCTCGATGCAGCCACATATTCAGCTTCGGCAGTGGATGTGGAAACAGTGTTCTGCTTTTTACACTGCCAGGAAATGAGTCGGTTACCCAAGAATTGACATCCTCCTGTAGTCGACTTCCTGTCTAAATTACAACCACCATAATCACTGTCAGTATAAGCAAATAAATTAAAATCAGAATTTCGAGGATACCAAAGACCAAGTTTGGGTTGACCCTTGAGATACTTGAAAATCCGCTTGACAGCTTTCATGTGTGATTCTTTTGGATCACTTTGATAGCGTGCACACTGACAAACAGGGAACATGATATCCGGCCTGCTTGCAGTGAGATACATGAGGGAACCAATCATTGATCTGTACAGATGTTGATCAACTGATTCTCCTAATGGATCTGGAGTAAGAGTAGGACGAGAAGCCATAGGAGTTGGAGCTACTTTAGAATCTTGAAACTTGTATTTCTCAAGAATAATCTGAACATATTTTTCTTGATGAATGAGAATACCAGTTTCAGATTGTGTAACTTGGATACCCAAGAAAAATGAAATTTCTCCAAGGGAACTCATCTCAAATTTCTTCTTCATCACTTCTTCAAACTCCGTGCACATACTATCATTTGTAGATCCAAAAATGATATCATCGACATAGATTTGAACTAGAATGATGTCATCGCCTGATTGACGAATGAATAAGGTTTGATCAATAGCTCCTCGTGAATAACCATTTGCAAGTAAATGTTCAGTCAGAGTTGCATACCAAGCACGAGGTGCTTGATGTAGACCATATAATGCCTTATCCAACTTGTAAACATAATCAGGATGATCTGGGTCTTCAAATCTAGGAGGTTGACAAATATAGGTTTCTTCTTTTATTTCTCCGTATAAAAAGGCAGTTTTAACATCTATCTGATACACCTTGATATTCATGTATGAAGCAAAGGCTAAGAATATGCGTATTGCTTCATGTCTTGCAATTGAAGCATACACTTCTTCATAATCCAATCCTTCAACTTGATAGAATCCCTGCACCACAAGACGTGCTTTATTCCGAACTATAACACCCTTTTCATCCGTCTTGTTTCCGAATATCCATTTTGTTCCAATCGGAAGCTTATCCTTTGGAAGTTCTACAAGATGCCAAACATTCAACTTCTTAAATTGCATCAACTCATCTTGCATTACTTCTATCCAGCTGTTTTCCTTGAGTGCCATTTCCACATTCTTGGGCACTATTTGTGATAGAAAGCAAGCATATAGGCATGTGTTGATTGCTCCTGATCGACTTCTGGTAATGACTCCTTCATGCAATGGACCAATGATTGCTTCTGTTGGATGAGTTTTATGAATTCTTAATTGAGGAATATCATCTGCAACCATCCCTTCTTCCAAGTTAGTGAGGTGTTCAACATTGTCATGAACTTCTTCAGATTGTCTAGACTGATACACAATATTTTCTTCAAATTTGTCATCTGAAATAGGATTTTCAGAAGCAGTGGACACATCTGGAGATTCTTCAAATGGAACTTGAATGACTTCTATTGGTGTATCTATAGTTTCTGAAGAAGATGAAGACAATGGTGAACTCAATGATTCTTCCAGCTCCTGATTGTGAATTTGTTCTAAAGGAATGTCTGATAACTCAGAACTTTGAGATACTTGCACAGAAGCTGTGGGAATAGCCTTGGATGATGAAGAAATTGTAGAATCATCAGATATAATAGATGGAAGTTCCTCAATGATTTTGTTCTCCAAAGATATTGCTTGAGAATTAGAATCTGCAGACGAAAGATTAGAAATTTTAAAATTTATGAACAAAGATTCATAATCATGAACCCATGACGGAGCTGAACCTGCATCAGTTATGTTAAGCTCGTGCCAATCAATATTAAATGACTCAATTATTTGTCGTGTTCTTTTATTATAAACCCGATATGCAACCTTATTAGCTGCATATCCCACAAAGTAGCATTCATCAGCCATTTCAGAAAATTTTGAAGTTGGTTCAGTTGTAAGTAACAAAGTACAACAACAACCAAAGGCTTTAAAATATTGATTTTGGGTTTGTGTTTATAAAATATTTCATAAGGAGTCATATTTAATCTTTTATTGATCAAAACACGATTCTGAACATAACATGCAGTATTAACTGCTTCAGCCCAAAAGAACAGAGGTAATTTGGCAGCAGATATCATTGTTCTAGCAGCTTCAATTAATGTTCTATTCCTTCGTTCTGCAACTCCATTCTGTTATGGAGTGCCTGCAGCACTGAATTGTCTAGCAATGCCCTTGGATTCACAAAACTCGTTCAACGTTTGATTGCAAAACTCTGTTCCATTGTCACTTCGGATGCATTTTACCTTTTTATCTGTCTGATTCTCCACCAAATTAATGAATTTGATCAAAAGATGTGTATTCTCATCCTTAGATGCTAAGAAAAACACCCAAGTAAATCTAGAAAAATCATCAGTAACAACCATTGATCTTCGACCCAAACTTAAAACACTCACTGGACCGAATAGATCCATGTGTAAGAGTTGTAAGATTGATTTGATTGAGTTGTGTGCAATTGGTTTGTGAGGAAGTTTATGTTATTTACCCTTTGAACATGACAAACAATGTTCATTTAATTGAAATTCTTTTTCGGGTAAACCAATGACATGATTTCCACGTACCAGTTTGTTCATGTTTTTAAGATTGACATGTCCTAATCGACGATGCCATAACATGGAATCATTCTCTGAGGCTTTGGATAGTAAACAGGAAGCGTTTACCAAAGAATTGGAACAATGCATATCAAGAAGATATGTGTCATTGTCTCTCGGAGTCCTCATCAAAACCCATTCATCAGGAATAACAAAACCCGGTTTTATGATTAAGCATTCTTTGTTAGTGAAGTGTGTAGAATATTGTTTGTCACAAATTTGAGACACACTTAACAGGTTATGTTTTAATTCCTCAACAAAGTTCACATTTTCAAAGCTAAGGACACCATTAGTAATTATACCATGCTTAGTTATTCGTCCTCCTTTGTCTCCTGTGAAAATCACTATTCCACCATTATAAGACTGAACATCTTGTAGTAAAGATAAATTCCCAGTCATGTGTCTTGAACAACCGCTGTCTACATGCCATAGGCTTTCAATAGTCTTTTGCGGTTGTCCCTGCATAAGTAACAAACTTACTTAGCTTTTGGTATGTCACACCCTCAAATTCCGGGTCTGGAATCTATCACGGAGGGGTGAGCAAACCAGGATCACAGTCAATAGTTACTCGGAACGACTCTATATGCAACGTTTAACATAACAAACCAAACTTCAAACTTTTGAAATTCATGCGGAAGCGTAAAGTAAACAAAACATTCCAAAACATGTGAAAGAAACATATGGCAAGACAAGTGCCAACCAAGTATTTGAAACTATAAATAAAAGACAAGTAAATATGGTTTAAGTTTAAGTCTCTAAAATGCATGCTGACCCGTGTGGTGCTCCTATCAGCAGTTCCAGATTAGTGACCTGAGAATAGCATAAAAGTCAACACATGGTTGGTGAGTTCAAGAGTTTGTGTTTAAACATAACAGTTTAGCAAAAGGGTATATCAACCCAATGGTTGGTAAGTTCAAGAGTTTGCGTTTAATCATAACAATTTAACAAAAGAGTAATCAACCCAATGGTTGGTAAGTTCAAGAGTTTGCGTTTAATCATAACGGTTTAACAAAAGTGTCATCAACCCAATGGTTGATATGTTTCAAGAGTTTGCGTATAAACATAACAGTTTACCAATAGTGTGTATCAACCCAATGGTTGATCAGTTCAAGAGTTTGCAGTTAAACATCCCAGTTTAACAATAGCGTGTATCAACCCAATGGTTGATCAGTTCAAGAGTTTCCAGTTAAACGTCACAGTTTAACAATAGCGTATATTTAAGCATGTGCATTGTAATGGCTAGCTAGTCCATTCCCAAACGATATTAAATAGTGATTTCGACATTGAAGCTGACTGTGTTATGTTTGCCTCCAGCCACGACGTCTCCATATCGTGACTAATGTTCATAGGACAAATTACACCCGGTTGACCTCAAGTCACACAGGTGGGGCTCGTCACACCCAGTAGTACTACCCAACTTTCCCCGCTATCCAATATTAACAATTCGAAAGTGTGAGGACTTTTATAATGATAAACAGCACTATATTAATATCATACACATCTTAAATATATAATGAAAACGTTTGTAACATTACCAGTATGCTATCTCCCCCAAAAGAGTTTTAATAAAATGAACTTACCCAAAAGAGATTTAGTAAAACAGTGGGGCCTGAACTCACCCAAAAGAGATTTAGTAAAACAGTGGGGCTTGAACTCACCTTGAATTGATGAAATAAAATGAACGGAAGCTTCAACAAATAATGCACGACCAAACACGATCAACACCTATTATTAATTGTAATTAAGTTTTTAAAACGTGTTCAACGCGAATAAATACATTTGGTCGGATTCGGGTCGGTTCGGTTTGACGCGCACGATTTGATATACAAACAACACCACGTCTTAATAATATTACCAATATTGATATTAATAATAACAATGGCATGATCATAATTATAATGATAATATTCGTATTTGTAAATAATTTATGAAATTTATTAAATATAATTCCTTCGTAAATCCATAATTAAAATAATATAATCTTTATTAATAACTTGATGATTTAAATCATCATTTAAAATCCATTTTTATAAAAGTAACTATTTATAACATTTGTAATAATTATATAAATAAATAATTAAATAGGGTATTTAAAGAAATAATTTTCCAGAAATTAATTTAATAATCTTTAGAATAAACAGAGTTTATAAAAATTATTTTTATAATTTTTAGGAAATTTTCTGTATTTTTAAAAGGCTCAAAAAGGCTTAAAAAAATAAATGTAGGGGCAAGGGTTCGAACCCTTTACCTCCTGTTCACAGTCACACACCCGAACCAGTAAACCAAAGGCTCTAAGCCGCGGTAATAATCCGTTTTTAATTCTTTTAAACACAAACCGATTGAATAACCCAAATCCAAGTACCCTAATTCTGAAATCGATCAAATCGAAGCTCAATTCGATGTTATAATCGATTGAAACGATAGGGCTTTTATTCCCTATAAGAAATCAAGTATGTAGGTAGTTTCAATTACCTGTTTGGATGCTCGATATGTCAAGAACAATCGCAGAACTGGTCGCGACTAATATGGAATCCAAACAACGATCAAACGCTGATGATAATTCAATTAATTACGCAGGAAGGTTCGAATGATACTAATGATCAAAAGCCCTCTGGAAATTTGGGTTTATAATGGTTTTAATCGGGATTTGAAAGAGTTGCAGGTCCGAATGATGATGATGATCGAATTGATGTATTTGTATGTTTTCAGATGAAATTGAATGGTGCATTCGATTGGGAATGGTTATGTGATCTTATATACACGATGAATTCGATTAATTAACTGTTTTAGTGCTCGATAGTGGTATTTTTCTTGGCCGACAATCGATGAGTGGGTTAGGTAAAGTTAGGTCATTCCATTAATCAATTTAAGAGAGGAGATATGTTCGAATCTTGTTCTAGAACCGGTTGGTATGTTTAATTCGGGTTGAAATGGTGTGTTTTGGTGGTTTGATGGTCGCCGGATTTTGGCCGGATGTTGGCCGGAGGTGGGATCGACGGGGAAGGGGGGTTGGTTTGGGATATTTACAGAATGGTCCCTGGAGTTTCAAAACATTTTTATTTCATGTTTTAATCTTTTAAAACAAGTTTCAAAATTTACAAAACTAACCCTGAACTTATTAAATTAAGTTTAATAATTTTTATAAATTATTTTATTAATAATATCATTATTATTATTATTGTTATTATTATTAATATTATTATTTTTAATAATATCATTTGTTATTATTATTATTGTTTTCATTATTTTTATTATTATTTATTATAATAACAAAAATATAAAAAAAATAAATTGTAAATTCTCGTAAACATTATAAAAAATTTTCGGGTTGTCACATGGTACCCAAGTCAAACATGACTTGAGCACACTATGTGTTGCATTAAGACAAAAAGATTTTAGATTGTTATATTTATTTAGCACATCAGTCTTTTCATTAACACTTTTCACCTTGATGTTTTCTTTTAAATCATTTTTCAAACTCTTATGCTTTTCGACATTATAAGCATTATCAACTTTTGATTTCATTTGTTTTGCAAATTTTCCACGAGTGAAAAATATTTTTCTACTATGAGCAATAGAATTATGAAATCGTTGTTTGCTTAATGATTTTTGTCAAAAAGGACAATTATTTGCTAAATGATTTATGTTTCCACACTGATAACATTTTCTTTGTTGTGTGTGGAAAACAAACTGTGGATGACAATTATAAAAATTGTCATAAAAACCATAGTCAGATTGACTTTTGGTTTAACACTCTGCACAGTCTCTTGAATCTTTGCTTCATTTGATAATTGCTTGTTCATCTTTTGCAAATTCGAGGAAATTGGTGAATTGTGACCACTTGTAATATGAGATTTAGCCGTTGTGACTTCTGGAAGTGATGATGCTGGAATTGGACCAGTCTTAGAATTTGCTGGAGTAGGACCAGGCTTTGATATGCGAATGGATGCTGGAGAAGGACCAGGCTTTTCAATTTTCAGAAAGGATGAAGAAGGAGCTTTCACTTGCAAATCTGGGCTACAAATATCTTGGTTCACAAGGTTAGCATTATGATGAAGTTTATTTTTAAAGAATCGAAAATTCGTTTCTTTAAAAATATGATCTTCATTTTCAATTAAACCTTTAGAAACAAATCTACTTTTAAAGTCCTTTTCAAGTTTTGCTTTCTGATTTGCCCTTTGATTTTCATTCAAATTACATTTAATATTTAATTTTTGCACATTCAAATCAACAATCTTTTCATTTCTTGATGAAGTTTGATTACAATCAGATTTGAAATCATTTACATTCTTATTTTTCAAACTTTCACCTTCATTTTCACCCTCACAGTCACTCTCCCACTCTTCAACCAAACCATCCACCTTCATATTATCTGCACAAAGATTTTCAGTTGATTGTTTAGGTTTAGTTATTATGATAGGATCAACTGTCAGATTTACCTTGACTGAAGGTTTTAAGTCTGAGGATGGAGAAAAACCTATCCCATAACTCATATCAGAATCAGAAATGACATCAGATGAAGGTAAACATGAATAATCATGATTAATTGGAGGAGCAATGTTTGAAAATCTAACACGACATTTTCCTCCTTTTATCTTCTGTGTCATTAATGATTTGATAATCCCTTCAACCATGGTTGATGAAAGTTCAAATTTTTCAACAGTCAATTTAGCCGAGGGTAGTTCACTGTTGAGTCTATTGATTTCTAAGGCGAGTTCATTATTTCTATTTGTCAAATCATTATTTGTACATTCTTTATCATGAAGATTTAATTGTAAATTATATACTGTATTATTTAAACCTTCAAGTTTTTCTTTGAAAATCTTTTTATTTGATTTGTTTTTCGAGCTTGATATTGAAGTTTTTCAACTTCCATTATCAAGTTTTCATTATGAACTCTATACCTTTGAACTTTCTCAACACAAGTATTTGAACATAAGTCATCATATACCTTTGGTTCTGAACTTTCTCCTTCAGTTTCTTCAACCTTCTTTACCATGAAAGCCTTCATGACAGCAACCTGTTCTTCTACTGGAGCAACTTCAACAGTCTTTAGATCTTCACATTGGCATTTGACTGGAGGCTCAACAGTGTACTCTTCAACATCTATCCTTTTCTCAGTAACTTTCTCTTCCTGTTCTTCCTTCTCAGCTTTCTCTTCACATTTAACTTCTTCTTTCTCTTCTTCAACTTCCTCCTTCTCTTTTTCAACTTCCTCCTCTTCTTCTTTCTCACCAAACATACCTTCCAACAGATCATCAGAAAAAAATTCAGCAAATAGATTCTCCTCCTCTTCAGGTTCAGTAACAATCTTGGCAATCAAAGCAGTACATAATTTCAGATCAAGAGCTTCCATCTGGTCTGACCAGTCATATTCAGCATTAGTTTAGGAAACCAATGCTTTGTTACCACCAGAAGTACTAGCTTTATTTTCTTTGATTCAATCTCAACAGTCACCATTCTTTTTGGGCCTTCAGCTTGACCAGACTTGGGTTCTGTACATTCTCTAGCAAAATGACCTGGTTTGTCACAGTTGTAACACCTTAGGTTGGATTTGTCAAAACCAATTTTCTAGAGTTGTTTACACCAAACATCTTTCTCCCAGTACGTCTAGCAAAGTTCTTTGCCCTGTATACCACCATAGCCATTTGGTACTTGATGTCATTTTCCTCAACATCATCAGGATTGACTTGTTGAAGATCATCAATCAAGACATTAGGAGCAGTGAGTCTACCAGCCATAAAAGCTTCATAGCTTGACATGAATGTACTGAATAGGGCAAGATGTTCCTCAGCAATCTGGACTGTCTGCTTTGAAGGATTAGTGGTAACAACATAAGCATGTTGACCACTTTGTGGAGATGGGGTTTGAGGGATTTGTTGATGGATGATAGGGGAATAATGTTGAGCAGCTGGAATTTGAATTTGAGGGTTGATTACTGGTTGAATATCAGAAGATGCTGGACTTCCAGTTTGCTGTTGCTGACACATCTGGGTATAACTGACATAGTAATTAGGATTACTAGCCATTTTGGCATAAAGGGCAGTTGCTTCAGCACCCAAAGAACTTAGATGATTTGCAGCTCTCTGCTTATCATCCATTTCATATGACTTGATGGTTGATATAAGATCAGTCAGAGGAAGAGTATACAAGTCTTTAGTTCTTTTGATCAGTGTACAGTTGTGATTCCAACTGTATGGAAGTGAGTTCAGCAGCTTTTTGTTTACCATGATTGGTTCCAGTGTAATCCCAACACTCTTCATTTTTGTTACCAGTTTAACAAACCTGGTAATCTGAACATCCAACGCTTCACCCATAACATGATTAAACATGTTGAACTCTTGATTCAGCATATCCTTTTTACTTTCCCTCATGTCTTTATTGCCCATGATCTGAGTTTCTAATGCATCCTATAACACCTTTGCACCTCTGAACTCTTTAAACTTATGAGATATTTCCGTAGTCAAGGCCATGGTAATAGCAGCATAAGCCTTGTCATCAAGCTCTAATCTCTTTATGTCATCTTCATCCCACAAGTGTTCAGGTTTCTGGACCATCTCTCCTTATCATTCTTGTACAGGGGAATATAAGGACCATACTTGATCGACCTCCACATCTTTGGTTCAGTATAGATAACATGATTTTCGAATCTGTAAGCCCAATCAGCATAATCATCTTCGCTGAGAAGTCTAGGTGGCTTGTTCCAAGTACCAATTTCAGTATCAAGATGAAGAGATGCAGTAAGATGCTTCAAATTGGGTGTTGATGAAGACATGTTGATCAGAAAATCAAAAATCAGATTTATCGTGCGAGAGCAGACTTCGTGCGACACACAATATCGCGCGACAATGATTTTCGCGCGAGACAATAGATCGTGCGAGATACCCACTTATCCTCCAAGCGAATTCGCGTGAAAAGCAAAATAACTGCCTGTGCGAAAAGGTAGTTTTCGCACATGAAAATTCCTGAATCTTTTCACACAATCGGTTTTCCAATTTGCGAATTTTGCCAATTTTCACCACAAATTAACTGATTAGTTCCATTTTGAGGTACTTTAGTTCAAGTTAATAAGTGTTCTTTCAATTTAGGTCCAAATTCAATTAATTCAGTCCAAAAGATCACTTTTCTTTAATATTTCAGCAGCATAACATCTCCATTTGAATTCTCAATCAAACAAGTGAATAGAAAGATGAAGAATGATCCAATTCAGTCAAAAAACGTCTTCAAATATTTGTTCTAGAGCCTATTGCTCTGATACCAAATATAAAGTCCGTAAAACCGATCGATCTCACTTCGTTTGAATTGTTGCACTTGATAACACGCGAAGACGGGTGCGTAATATTGAATGAATCAACCGAGAGAACAAGAAATTCAGCACAAAATCATTGTAATTGAAATGTATATACGTTGTCGAAAGATTACAATGATAATCGATATAAAATCGATCTCACCCGAAGGTGGAAACAATCACAAAAGTGATCTGCTCAAAATGAGCGAAAAACAAACAATTAAATTTGAGCTCTCGGTTGTGAAATATTGCACACACCTCACTGTGCACACATGCACATATATACACCAAAGAATGGAATTGTCGTATGCTCCCAAAGAAATTGTTTTCGCATTGCATGCATTAATCATGCATTGTCGCATGCCAATTTTATTCCACTTTCACATTCCCTTTTTTTTATTCAACATTTCGCATGGAGATTTCGCTCTACTTTCGCATGCATTTGTCGCGTATATATCTCGCATGAACAAATCACATGCATGCGATTTGTTCCTTTTGCATGACAAGTTGTATGCATGCGATTTGTCTTCCTTTCACAAGGAGCTTTCGCATGCAGATCTAGATTGAAAATGTCGCCTGAATCTTTCGCATCAAGCTCTCGCATGCATGCGATCTGTAGTTCTTACGCATGACAGATTCGCATGCTTGTGTAACTTGGCTTCTTGTCGCATGCATGCATTTTCACATGCATGCAAGATGTCTTCTTATCGCATGTGAAAATGTATGCAGCTGTATCTTCTCAAGCTTCATTTCCTGCATGTATGTAAACACACGAACTTGAAGTTGTTCATCTAAAATGAGTTAAAACTATATTGTAATCCAAATGTTGAGTCCTTACACACTTAGACGGTTCGCTGTCGTCAGCGGCCTCTATACGGAGGTGGAGGTCCGACAGCCGATGTATACCACGGCCTTGATTCGCGGGGCTGACGACTCGGATTAGGTCTGGTGGCCTGCGATCGGCGACGGACCGTACGGTGGTGATACGAGGTCCTTTCATATTCGAGACCCTCTATATAGATATATTCACCGACTGATCGCCACATACGTCGCTGGTCGTGGGGCGGGGACCGACAGGGTCAACGCCGCCGAGCTTTTCTTTCTTCGGTGTGTACTCACACACCGACACTGCCACCTCGCGCATGCCCTTGCTGATTATTTGCTAGTTATTATCACAGCCAGTCGCGAGGGGCGTTGGTGGGCGGGAACATCGTTTCCCGGATCGCTCGGGGCCTGGGGTACGCGCATGCCATGTCCCAACTCTCGTTACCTCCGACTCTGTGCTCGTGGCCGGCCGGACCACCGCCACTGGGATGAGGATCGTTCGGAGGTTCCCGACGGCACGTGGCACCTTCTCAGTAGATACCATGAGCTTGTGGCATGGGTGCCCGAGCCGTTGGTGGACCCACTCGAGTTGGCGGGGGCTGAGGTCCACATTCAGGCTGCCCACGCGCCGCTTGGTGGCGGGGAGGATCAGCCCATTCCTCCGCCGCACGACCAGGACTCGCCCTAGTATCCTCAGCGCGTGTACCATGCCGTGCGACTGCCTACTCACGTTATCGATATGCTTCAGGACACGCGAGCCAGGGTCACGAGGCTGGAGGATATGCTGGACTGGGTCATCCAGCACATGGTCGCCGACTATGCCGCCTCCGGTACGTCGTTGTTGTCACAGCCACCGAGGCGGTTAGGCCATGACAGTGCTGGCCCATCTGGCGCGGGCGGGTCTGGTCAGGGCAGCGATCCGGAGATGACGGATTAGATAGGTATTTTGTTTGTATTTTATTTCTTTTTGTATGTAAAAACTCGTTGTATATATATATATATATGCAGTTTCAGTTATGATGACTTATATATTTGGTTGTGTTTGTTTGGTTGTGTTTCTTTGTTTGTTTGTTTTATATTTGTAATGTTGATAATGTTAATTGTATATGTTTGATAACAACTAATTTTTACGATTAGGTTAACCATGTGATAAAATAAAAACCTACTTGTTTAATAAATAATTAAACACAAAAGTTACTTGTAATATGATAAATTAATAATAAACACAAAATACAAACTCGTATGTTACGATTAGGTTAACCGTGATAAAATAAAAATAAAAACAAACTAGTATGATTACTCAAATTTAGAAAATATATACAATATGTCTGTATAATGACAACCGATTTTTACAAACTCGTAAACAAATTAAACACAAAACCGTCACATTAATAATAAATAAATACTTGTAATATGATAAGTTATTAATAAACACAAAACACAAACTTGTGAGTTACGATTAGGTTAAACGTGTGATAAATTAAAATAAAAACAAACTGTTATGATTAAAAAAAATATAGAAAATATATGCAATATGTCATTGTTTGGCCAAACCGTGACATATAGCCCCCAAAACCCTAACCAATTCCCCATTAATTGCATACCAATAATTGCAACGGATCCCCAGATTAGTTTGGGCTCTAACTTTCACGGTTAGGCCTCACCGTGACAGTTAGGTCTCACACCCGACTGAACAGTCACGGGGAAACCCTAACCGTGACCGTTTGAGTCGGTTTCCCTCAGGAAAAATGCAATGTGTGGAGAATTTCCCATGCGAAAGTGGTGTTTGTTGGTCGATCGATCGGTGTCATGAAGCTTTGGCTTCATGCATTTAATGCACCCTATAACCAGTACAAACTATTCTTTCTTTTTATACTCGTTGAGTGATTTAACAAGAATTTTAGCTTTTTTTCATATTATTTTTAAACGAAATTATCGTATTATGTTTTGTAAAGTTTAAAAAAAGATTTTAGCTCTTGTCACTGAGCATCGTATTGTGTTTTGTAAAGTTTAAAAAAAGACTTTAGCTCTTGTCACTGATCATGACTTTTATCCTATCTCAAATTTATTTCTAGTTATTCGTCGTAAGGTTAATAAGTTCTCTTTATGTTAAATAGGTTTAACACCTAAAAGAATGTTATTACTAGTCCTAGATTCACTATAAGAATAATGAATAATAGAAAATTCCCTACCTAATTTTTTGTGGGGAAAGAGTGCCTCGGAAAATCCTACATATAGCTAGCACGAGTATCCATGCGTCATAAAAATAAGGGCAATAGGGCATTAACCTTCGAGGAACTGTTAACCCTAACGACTAAAAGCAAATACGTGAAATCTTTGTGAACAAAATAACTAATATTAGTTTGGGCAAATTGTGAAATATAGATGTTACCATTCAAGAAAATAATTCTTGTTTTCATAAATAATATTTATAGATAGGGTTACACACGAACCGAACGAACAAGAACAAGGCATTGTTCATGTTCGTTTATTAAGAAATAAACTTGTGTATGAACTGTTCACGGACACTTACCGTACGGGTTTCCTTGTTCGTGTTCGCTCATTAAGAAAATGAACATGATCATGAACTGTTCATTAACACTTAACGAACGCAAACTAACACAAACAAAATCATACGAAACAAACAAATATTCATGAACATGATGAATATAAAAAAATCTATGAATACAAATGTATACAAATGTTTCACATTTTAGAATTAAATCAACATTTTCATCACAAAACTTACCAAAAATAAATAAGCACGTAACAAAAAATATCCAAAGACACTTGGCATAATTATGATAAAAATAACTATCACAAAAAATAAGAACACAATCGAAAACATTAATGAACATAAACGAACACGTTATCGAATGTTCACGAACGGACATTAACGAACATAAACAAACGCATTATCATTGTGGGTGTAATCTCTTGTATTAGTTTCTTTGTTTTTTTAGGGGGGATTTCTAGCTTCTTGCTAGTTCGGTCTTGTTGTTGCTTAATGAAATGCCGCATTTCAAAAAATTAATTGGAGTCTATGTTTTATGAGCATTTGATATTTTTTAGGAGATTGTGTTTTAAGATAAGTTTATAATTTAAGTGCATTATATATATATATATATATATATATATATATATATATATATATATATATATATATATATATATATATATATATAGTTCAAAAGAAAACCTCTAATTATAAGAAAACCAAGAAAATCATTTTTAAACCATTGATCAAAATTGATCAATGGTTGATATTAATCAATGACAAATTTGTAAATATTTAATAGATAGTTATTTTAATTAAACGATTAAAGGGTGTTTTAGGTAGATTATAATTTTATATTTCTAAAAATAATTAAAATCTCTTAAATCTCTCTCTCTCTCTCTCTCTTTAAAATCAAATACAATATTAGTTTAATTTAAAGTCAAATTAATTTATTCAAATATCATTCTAAAATATTTCAGAAGAATAAAAGTTTTTTCTACAGATCTATATTATATACATACATGGTTACATATACGTAAACATGTTCACATATATGTTCAAAATATATTTGTTCCCTATAACATGCTTACTTATATGTAAACAAGCATAAAATAAACAAAAAAACATGACAATGTTATTACATTAAAATGATGAAACTTATGTATATGTATCACTCATTAAAATGATATACAAATCAGAAATTTAAATAAATTACTATAAGAATCGATAATCAGCTAAAAATAGTATAAAACTATAACTATAACACACAGCTAGTATAGAACAATATTTTAAACTTAAAAAATTACACATACGTAGACATGTTCCGTATATGTAATTTGATTAAATATACGTAACAATCATCTTCATATTAATCAAAAATTGTCTTCATCTCCATTTTCTTAAATAACCAACGACGAATTGATGCATCATATGTAATCTGCTTACGTATATGTAAACACAGCCAAATTAGCAATTAGCAAACAAAGAAAAAACAATATGCATACTATTACGTTAAAATGGTGAAACTTACGTGTATGTAAGCAATCAGAAAACAATTAAAGAAGACATGTTGATGAAACTTACGTATATATAAACGCCCTTACATGATCAGATCCTCATACATAGACGTGGTTACATATATGGTTACGTATATGTAACTTGATTTGTAAGTATTAGAGTTATGTGTAACTTGATAAATTACATATACGTAACACTAAAAAGTACCCTAGAATCTATAAAAAAAAATTACTGTTACGATATGCAGCCATATGTTAACCTACTTACGTATATGTAACTCGTGAAGATGAGGGCGAACAAAAAACTAAAACGTAATATAACAAAAAACACATATCTTTATCTTTTTCTTTTTGTTCTTCGAGTTTGTAATCATCTTCATCATGAACCATATCTTCATCTCATATTCGCGTACATCATCGTCTTCATATATTCATCGAGTTTGTAATCATCTTAATCATGAATCATATCTTCATCTCATATTCGTAATCATCTTCATCTTAAATCATTATCTTCATCTCGGTTCATCATCTTCATCTTCATCTTGGTGTATCATCTTCAGCTTCATCTTCATTTATCATCTTCAAAAATAGAAAAAACCTAAGAAAGTCCAATACATTTTTAAGTACGAGTATCCTCTCAAGAAGAGTGATGATTTGTAGATTATATGGTGATCTCTAGCAAAGAAGATTGACAATGTGTAGATGATGGCATGGTTGATATGGTGATTTGATGAACTCTTCTTGAATTAGGTCCACGAATATCGATTATGGTAATTTGGTGAGATATATAAGGAATTTAAAATTTAATAAATATAACTACCTAAAATAGTGCGAGTGGAATTTACTTAAATACCCTTTTAATAAAAAAATATAAATAAATATTAGAAATTACATGATTGGTTGAAATTAGTAAAGAACCCTCCCCTATATATATATATACATATATATATATACACAAACTATATTAATAAGCATTTGGAAAGGGCAAGATGGTCATTTCACCAAAACTCTTAAATTTAAGAGTTTTACAACTATTAAAACACAATGTACAAGTTTTTTAAGCTTTGAGATCCTTTTTTGAAATCCCCATTCTACAAAATTTAAATTCCCGCTCCTCAATCTCACTCATTTCAAATCAGATCCACTTTTATACTCAACAACCCCTTCAAACCTCTCAATCCCCTGAATCTCCGGCACCACCGCCTCCGCATTCTCACCGGTAGCCACCACCAACCACCGTGATTCATACACATAATCTTGTGTACTCACCTTCCAAACACCATTTTGCAAATCAAATTCAGCAGCAACGACGGCCGATCATCAGCGGCGAGCAGCTCGACATCGAGGCGTACGCGGCGTTGTACAGCGGCCGTACCAAGGTTTTGCGGCTCATGTTCATCGCCGACAAGTGTGACAACGTTGCGATGCAGTTGGAGGCGCTTCAGATGGCGTATGAGGAGATTAAGAAAGGGGAGAACACGCAATTGTTTAGGGAAGTTGTGCAGAAGATCGATGGGCGATTGGGTTCGAATTATGGGCCGGATTCGGGTTGGATGGATGCGGTGGAGCGTCGGGCGGATCAGAGGAAGGAAAAGCTTAAGAACGAGCTTAATGCTTACAGGGTATAATGTTATTATTCATCCATGGTTTTTTATTTCTCAAGTAGTTGTTAATTGTTATAAGCTTTCTATGAACAGTTTAATATTGTTTAAGTTTTGTTTTGGCAATCCTAGGGTTCCAGCCGACCACCTTCACCGAGTTAGCGTCGGAAAGGAGTAGCGTAGAAGAAGAAGTTCACCGGAGATTCAGATCTCCCGCCGGAGACCGCAATCATGGTACAATTTCTGTTCCACTCCGTCATCTCGATGTCGTATTCAGAGTTCTTTTGTATGTTAGGCTTCTGTTTCACTGCTAGCATTCGATTTTGTTTTGTTTATAGGGTTTTGCTGTTGAACCTTGTTTCTTGTGTACGTATTGATGTATATATATTCTTCCATCTGTGTGTATAAGTTTTATTTGTTTAATCTTGTTATTAGAGTTTCATCCACTTGATTGTTTAGTTAGTTGCTAACTTTTAATTGATATTATTGAATTTAGAGTTATAGTGTAGATAATATCCTATTACATAGTTTTGTTGCATTTGGATGGAAATTTGGACTGATTGTGGTTTGTATAGTTTGTGAAGGTATAGAATACTAGCTCTGTCATATATAGCTAAGACTTAAGAGTTCTTAAGTTCTATGGTAATGGGTGCTTGTAGTTTTAGGGGGTTATTTGGAAGGGAGTTTTAAAAGTCATAATTGCAGCTTGTAGAATTTGGATCAGATAATCGGCTTAAAGATTAGGGATCTCTTAGTAAATGTACGTTTATCTCAATAGTTGGTTTTGTTTAGCTACTTTTTATCCACATTCTCAAATTTTTTTTTGATGACAATATCATATAGTCAGAAAAGCATAATCAGAATCAATTTTGGCACTAATAGATCAAGTCATGATAATCAGTTGTGATGTACATCCATACATCTTTTTAAGTGATGAGTGGAAATTTTTATTAATGGAATCATGAATGCTTGTTATATATGCTGAGAAAAAAGATTTTTGAATACAAGTATACCTTCCGCTCCATAGCAAGAATTTTGTTTGGAAAAAGGCCATGTATGTGTGTATTGCTTGGCATAAATGTTTTTGTTTTGCCACTTGGTCTGCTTTAATGCTTCTGACGATATGCTCCGCTTTTTGAGACTTGAAGAAACCATCAACATGTATTAACAACTTGACATCCACAACATATTTAAGGCTTTAAGCTATGTGATCTTGGATCTATTATTTGTGAAAAAGTATTACTAAATCCTTTTAAATGATTCTTTACTTGGCAAAATCTAAAGTAGTTTTTGGTGTGCTTTAATGATAGTGGAATGCACTTAACCTTGTAGGAATGGAATCAACCAGTCTATTGAAGATATTGTAAAGGTATATTCTGTAGATGGCAATTTAGATTATTATGCAATCATAACATTAATTAATAGTTTATGATCCCCTATGGTGCATGGGAAACCTAAATAATTTTTTGTAATTTGAAATTTTGAATATAATATATTTGAGTTATCTTATAATCTTGATTTAAAGGTTTACTTTCAACTTTTGAGGTTGCCAAATTTCTAAAAACTGTTTCATGAAACAGTCATTGTTGTACTATTGGTTTACTTGGAACTGTATATTAAAAGTTACTTGGAGGTTATGATTTCCATGTTACATATCATAGATGAGTGGTAATGTAGATGTGATTGGAGGAATTAGGAGCTTGTCAGTTGTGTGTTTTTAATGTTTTTTTCAATTTTACTTCATTTTACAACAGAACATTGCTGTTGTTGGGGAGATTTCCTCTGAGTCTTCAAAGAAGGAGGAGGCCGAGTCTTCTGAGGAAGCAGATGAGCCATTGAAGAAAGGTAGACTTTTAGTGCCAAAATCTTTTTATTAAATAATTTTATCTATTGTACCTTCCTGTGTTCGCTAAAATCCAGCTATCCATTCAAATGGAGTTCTATAAATTTCTTATTGATTAGAAGTTTGTCTTTTTTTCTTAAGATGTAATGACTAATTATTTTGTGTACTTTAACCAGGGGACCGTGTCAAGTATGTTGGGCCTTCTGTCCGTGTGGAAGAAGATAGCAGGTTATTGCCTTCCTCCTCTGTTATCTCTTATTAGTAGTTTCCATGCCTAAATAGTTGCTATAATTACTTTATTGACTACTGTTTGCTGTGTAAACTTATTAGGAATATGGTTACAAAAATAATGCTTTTACGTTGACCAATATATAACAACTTGAGTATGGCCTTTAGCCCTTTACTTCTTGCGTGACCTTTTTATGTGGGACTGGTTCTCTTTTATTGTGAGCACACATGTGACTTATAGGCTCTTGATTGTGTTTTCCATACATCTAGGAGGTTGACCAAGAAGACTATTTTTGTCCATTTTCTACTTTGTTTTAGTGAGTAGTTAATCATGATTACCAATGCAATATTATTACAGTAAATCCAAAGCTTCAAATTTAGGAGTATGTAGGCATAAAAATAGACTTCGGGCGCCTTCATTTGGCTTGACCCATTCTCCTTTGAACAAACTCTTTTGTTTTGACCCATTTGGGATAAACACATTCCATTCATAAGTAAATGGGTTGAAATTGCAAGTGCTATCGATATGCATATGTTGAAAAACCCTTGACCTTAAGAATCCACATGAAGAACGACTTTAGACTCACATGATTATTTACATATCCAGTGCATCACAGGATTAAATTGGGGTCAATAGCAACATCTGATGGTACAAGAAATGAATATACCTTTATTACACGCAGGTGGGTTGGTAGGTCATACTCATATGTATGAAAAAACAACTTTTGTTGCAATGTTTTCACGTATTCAATTTACAAATAATTTTTTTATAACATTTTTTGCACTAAAATGAGTCTTTAGGTCCCATTTGTTTGGTGCATTGTATCTCAATTTTTCATTAATGATACATATGGTGTGAGGATAAAGGCATGTTATCAATTCTAGGAAATCATGTATAAATTTCCAGGGAAGAACATACGTCATAAAAATAAATGAATGACAATATGAATACCTTCTAAAAGGAAAGGCACTGAAGCACAAGACGAGGGAAGTAACAACATAATTACCTATGAAAACCAGAGGACACATGATTTAAAAAATAATTATGCTGAGGACACATAATTACCTAACCCTAAAAATCATATATCGAGATATTGCACTTTATATCCTAAGGTACATAGTTATAATACCAATATGTAGTTGTAACATATAAAACAAATTATGCTGCATAAAACAAATTATGTTGCATATTGTATTTAGTAATGTGTCTTAACTTATTAGACATTTTTTTGAAACTGAAATTCATCGATTCACATACAACTACGCAAGGTAAGAAATAATTGTAAAACAAAAACATTAGTATTTCACTATAATAATCGTCACCCCGCCGCATCACGCGGGTCTCCTACTAGTATATATATATATATATATATACTAGTATATATATATATATATATATATATATATATATATATATATATATATATATATATATATTCTAATTACCAAGTTGTATGTACATATTCTTATGCATAATGTACAAGTATCTAAATATTTTATTTTCTTAAACCTAATACTTTTATACATTTTATAATTTAGCCATTGCAATTTTTTATTTTCAACTTTGGTCCCCTATATTTTTTCATCTTTTAAAAAGTTTTCGTTTTACCTTTTCCATCGTATCAGAATTTTAAAAGGTAACACGTCGTAAGGTGCGCGTGTAGTTTTATGTTGTTACGCCTATTTTTCTCGTTTAACGGTCCGCCGTACCGTGCCGGTCTTGGTAAAATTATTTAATGTTTTCAATGTTTTATATTTCACATGTGTGGTTTATATCTACTTTCTATTCGGTTATCTTTTTTTTCGTTTTTAATTCCTTTTTAATACGAGATTTTCCGATGTTGGTGATCGTTGATGATAATGTAAAATTGTTACTACTTGACACGGTTTTACGGCTCCCACTGCAATGTGGGAGACTTAATACTAGTTAATATTTAAAAAGAAGAATTCTTTAATAAAGTTTTTTGCCTTAAAGGAGTAGTGTTTGTATATATCAACTAGTGAATGTTAATTTGAGTGTGTGTTGACACATTTAAGCACTATTAGTTCTCGTTGAAAACTAATGTTTGTAGATTGATTTATTGGTCCTTTGAGGATGATCATACGTTGAACGCTACTTCAGTCACTTGGGAATAGAAATGAATTATATGAATTGAAAAATCCAAAATTGAAACTTATGTATTCAGGTAAGAGACCAGGCATACATGCAGTTAATTTTTTAAAAGTTTTCTTGTTTGAGACATATATAGCAATAAGTGATATCCACATTATTAATCGAGCCCAATCTTCACATTAAAACTGAATATATTAGTATATTACAGAATCTAAAAAATATAATAAAAAGTGTAATGAAATTGTTAAAAATTTAGAATTGTTAAAATTATATACTTGTTAGAATGATAGTTGAGTATTTAAATTTTCAAATCAGTTTAAGATGAGTAAGTCAGGTAATGATTATTCAATCGATGGGTAAAGAGTAATTGCTACCAGCTGGGTATCAGACCAAATAGAGAGAACGATTTCACAATTGGGTATGCCTGATACCCACAAACCCAATGTGTAGTGAGTAACACCACCCAACAAGTATGAGATCGGACATGAAACATGATTTTATGATCGGTAATGATCAAAACTAGGATTTAGTTGTATATTATACATGAAATAAGTGATAACTATATGCTTAAAAATGTTATGGTATCACATAAACACAGAATAAATTCTCATTCGTTATCATTTGAGCCATTGAAATTCAAGCATTTCAGGTGCTATTAAAGTGATTTTTATTTTCCAATTTAATTATTAGATGATCACATAACCAAATAAAAATGAAAAGGTACCTTTTTCACACTCACGTTATACTTATGTGCAACCTTTTGTTTTATTTTCATAATAGAATTTACACTTGTCTAACGTACAAGTTATTTTACGTGGCATAGTTATAGAACTTTAGTCTTTTTTATATAAAAACTAGCCTAACCATCCGTGTGTTACACAGGTTGAAAAAATTTACATTTCATGAAAATAATAAAAGTTAATTATGCACGATAATATAAGACAACAATGTAAAAAAACATAACAGTTAATAAAATATATGCTTACAATAATTTATTATGCTTAATATAGTATATATTTTATTAGTGAGTATTAAATAATTTCCCATGCTTAATATATAATATATATATTATTATATTGTTAACTGTAATATGATAATATTATTAATATTAATGTGGCACGATCATATTATGCTATGGTTAATGTTAGATATGATCAGTTTCATTTTAGCGACATATAAAACTTTAAAATAGAGTTCATGAATCAAAATGGTTAATTGAATAATTTCATTCAAATGGTCGATCAAACATACAACGTAAAACATGTCTCTCTATGTTTGTAACAGTTCATGGCAGCACATAGTTGTAAATATTAATAAAAACCAATGTCATGCATGTGTAATTATTAATATGTAACCACATATAGTTGCAAGCGATCATTGTATTATATAATATTTCATCCAAAAATGATTGTGTTATGACTAGTAGTTAAAAAGGTCCAAAATTCCATACGACATTTGCATCAGTGTCTTTTAACTTAATTGCTTTTAGTAACAACCAACATACCTTTCTTCAGGTCAAATTTGAATAGACACATATCTTCCACCAGAAAATTATTTCCTTTCAAGAAGTCCACCCATCCTTGTAATCCAAAATGTCTGCTGCCATAATCATGTTCAGGAAGAACCTTGCACCTCCATTCAGCTCCTTTGGAATTAGCAACGGTCACCGCTATGCCCTTTCTAAGTATATTTTTTCTACTAAATGATGTTGGAAAGCGCTATAGTTAAAACAAAAAAAATTAGTACAAATTTTATATATTAAATAAAGAAACAGCTATGACTCTTAAAGATAGACATCATATAAGCATGTAGTATGGAAGTAATGATGAAATAGAATTACCAAACATGTGGTAATAAGTTTACTGAAAGAGTGCATTTGTAGTTGCCGAGGAACATCAAGTTAATGTCTTTAGGAAGATTATCGACCTGACCATGCAGCTAAGTAGCGGTTTGTTTAAAATCTTCAATAGCGTTTTTAGTAACAATGAAATTCACATTTGATTCTAAATCAACATCCATGTTAGGCTTCTGAAAGATTAAATAAGGTTTTCCTGAAAGTTGTAATAATCGGTTATACATGGTTTTCCTATGAACATAAAATAAGAAAACAACGCACACATGATCTTTAAAATAAATTAATGCAACATAGCTTTGGATTGTAAGTGACAAATATAGCAACAGAATTGAGCATTCGAAATACATCCCAGTGGTTTATGGTATGACCCAAGTTAAATTATTCTCATGAAAATCAAGTTTAGAGATCGCAATCATTTCACCGATCGAAGACGACATCTCGCCGGAGAACCGATTCGTGAGAGACCAATCTCCGATAAAGAGTTAAAAGATCGGAAAATCTCCGGTGGGATCACCCCAGATAACAGATTATTACTAAGATACGTCCCTTTGAGCTTCGAAAGTCATCGGAAAATCGCCAGAATTGTACCTGAAATCTTATTGGAGTCAAGAAACAGGTGGGTGAGACGCGAAAGCTCTCCAAACTCCGGCGGGATCCGACCCGATAAGTCTTTGAGGTTGCTGAGGTCAAGAAGCTGAAGAAACGTGAGGTTAAAAAGAGAAGGAGAAAGCGAACCAGAGATGGAGGTTTCGAGGATGAAGTTGCCGCCGGAGACGGCAACGGAGCCAAAATTTGATCGAGGTCGAAGACTCGCCAAAATAAGATTTAAAACTCACTCCCTAATACCTTACTAGATAAGGTAAGTCGGGTGTCGAACCACGAGGAGTATTGTGGAAAGTGTAGTTCAAATAACTAAAATTAAAGAAAGAAACTTATGTAGAAAATTAAATCAAATTGAATAATTATTTGTTTAAACTAAGAACGATTAATGCTAATGAGTAGTAAACAAGCACGAGAAAACTGTGAATCCTTCAGGGTTCGGGTTCAAAGCAAAAATGTTAATCAAGTTTCGTTTGGTAACCACATAGACATGATTTGTTTGTTTGATAAACAATTATGATAAATGAGGACAATTTACTTTGATTGCAAAACAAGGAAAGGTTCATCACTCAGTTACCAACTACAAATTACCCAATCAAACCTTTCTCTAATAAATCCCAATTGCTAGAAATCTCAGGAACTGAAAAACAAATAGAATGATTGCAAATAACATGTAACCGATTACAACCGTTTAACAAAACATCGCAACAAGCATAGAATGCTTAGATTGTGTATCCAAACATGACAGAAACTAAGTTAAATCATACACTTACAAGAACCCTAGCCCCAAAGGAGATCACTAGAAATTAGCCGCTCATGATTGTGAGAAGATCTTCAAATCTGATGGAGAACGCCATCGGGAGTGATGAATTGATGATTGACGGGCTTCCAATGGTGAAAAACTGATCAAAATTGAATCTTGAGTCGCCTCTCAGTCGTCCAAGTCGAAGGGGTGAAGCCGAATCTCTAAACCTTAAAATTTTGAATAAAAGGAAAAAAATCCCGTCTTACCCTGCTGTAGCCTACGACACTACGGTAGCCTCAATTTTCAGTCGACCTTCTTCTCAGCTTTCTGGTCATTTTAACTTGGATACTCTTCGTGTAAGCTCTTCAAATCACCTGTTTAACCTGAAAAACACATTTTACATAGAGTCACACTATTCCAAGTGATTAACATATATAAACATGTAAGCTTTAACATTTAATAGCATAAAATATCATTACGCAACACACTCATCAACGGTGCCGGAGCAGGTGAAGTTGATGACTCTTCTGGCGGAGTTGCAGGCGATTCCATTCCATAGGTTTGAAGCAGAGGGTGTCTTTTACATGATTAAATCGAAAAAATCAACACAACGAAGCAGAGGGTGTCTTTTACATTCAAATACAAATCGAAATAATCAAGATTATAAAAGGTTACCTGACCACCATGATTAACTTGTAATCGCCCTGATGAAAACGAAGGTAAAAATGAAATTAAAATCTTGCTGCAGAGAGGAGCGAATGGGAGAAGAGCGGTTGTGGAGGAAGATGCAATTAGGGTTTGAAGAAGTGTTTTTGGGCCTGTTTTAATAAAATCCGAAAAGGCAGATGGTTCGGGTTTCAAACCGGCGTGTTTTTTTTAAATATGGTGAGGTTGAGCCACGTGGATGTTATGCATAAAAAAACATGCCAAGTGGCAATGTAGTTGATAAAATCATGCCAAGCGGATGAAAATGCTTTCTTTTATTATGTATAGAGATTTCCACTTTAAAATTAACATTTGTATAACACTAAAATAACATATATATTATCAACAACTTCTTAGATATTTTAATATTACTGTATTGATAAGATAACTAATATAATCATAATATTAATCAACTTATTCATTTGGTACGGAAATCACATAAATAAAATCACGCCTGTTATTGATCTCATTTGAGTTTTATCCAATTGATTTATTCGGATGAATAACTGAATACTTTTGATCTAAAAGCGTCATACATGACTCTTAAATTATGATATCAAATTATGAACTATAGTATCTTAGTGAACTTTTCCGGTGTAACATCTCGTATTTTTCGGTAAATAAAAGTTAATTTTATAAACAAAAGAGTTTAATACGTTGATATTAATTCCAATAATTACCATAATAACGTTAATAATAATAATAATAATAATGAAAATATAAGTTTTATTAAAGCCTGTAACTAATAATTTTTACATAAAATAATAACAATCCAAACTGCAGGGGCTAAATTGTAATTTACTTAAAACTGAAATAGGACTTTAAAATTCATTTGCAAACTACTACAAACAACAGGGACCATTTGTGTAAATTATGAAATTACAACCCAACCCCCCGCCCACTATTCCCCCTCGTTTTTCCGGTCGCCGGCCGGCGATGCTCCGGCGCGGCTCCGACGACCACCAAACAGCCTTAAAACCCGGCTTTTCGAACCCCACAAAGCACCAACATGATCGTGAATGAAATTCCAACAATAATGCAACCTTTAATTGGGGTAAAAGCATCCGGATTTTTGGTAATGGACCACTAACCAAACCCACTATTAAATACCTAATCTAATCCACTCAACCACAAATTATAATTTAATTAACCACACCTAAACAATCATCTACATAATTCTAAACGAATACGGTTTCCAATTGCACCTAAAATAACCATTTGCATTACCTTCGATCCTCTCCATTGTCGCGGACCTGCAACTCATTCGAACACCGTCAACAGGACATCAAAAACCCAAATTAACATAGGGCTTTTGATCATCGAGACCCTTAGAAGCTTCACATAAGTTTAATTCGGTTAACATCAACAATTTCTCCTCAAACGAATTCAAGGATCGGTGAAGCTGTTCAGTACCTGTTCTTATCATTCAAACATCCATTCGGGTAATTAAGTATGTCTACAGACTCGAAATCACATGGGGATTAAAAGCCCTAATGTTGATTTCACTATCACGAACGAATTGATGATCAATTCGTTCGATTTCATTCTAGGGTTCTTGGGAAATTGGGGATTTGTATAAAGGTTTGTTTTTAAGGATTAGAAACTGACTCATATCGCGGCTGAGGCCTTTGGTTTACTGGCATGTGTGTGGGAGTGTGGGATGGAGGTCACGGGTTCGAACCGGGCACCCTCTTTTTTTTTTTGAAGCCTTTTTAAGCTTTTAAAAATTACAGAAAATTTCTAAAAATTATAAAAATTTTTTTATAAACTTTGTTTATAGTTTTGGGCACCAGATAATTTTCTGGATTATATTAAAGAGTTATCAATTATTTGTAAATATTGTATGTTTTATAAAATATACTTTAACGAACGGGTTAAATTAATATTTTTTTGCAATTATTCTTCGTTAATCATACAGACTTAATTACATGTCGAACTTCATCATTATATCTAAATTTGTTTCTAAAACACTTAATAATTCACCAAATGGAATAAAAATATGATATTTATTTTATAAATCTAATTACCTAAACAAAACACATAATTCTATCAAAACCTTAATTCTTATTCGAACGTTAATCATATTATTAACCATAAACTCGTAAATAATAGCTAACGTTAATTATATTCCTATGAAATGAAATCCAGGTTAACCGAAACCCTAATCGTTGTACGAACATTATTTCCTTGCTGTGCAATCAAGGTGAGTCTTCACGGCCCTATTTATTTTCTTTCCTTTTGGTGAGAAAACATGCAAACATATTTTATGAATGGTTTTAGTATTATTGATATCGCCTGTTACGTTAGTGCAAACATACAAACAGTCCTGACACTCTCGAACCGTTAGTAATGGGTTAGCGAGGTAATTCTGAGTAGTACTACTGGGTCTGACAAACCCCGCCCGAGCTAGTCGCGCTAGCATGATTGGAGGTCAAAGGGGTGCATTATTGACCTAACATTTGTCACTGTCTTGCGAGACGTGACGGGGGAACAACAAACATATAGGACACGCAAACAGTCAGCTTTGGTTCGAAACGCTAAGTAACATGATTATAGGCTAGCTACCTATCGATATGCTTTAATTACTATACCATTCGAACAAACAGTTACAAACAGTCGAACAGTTACAAACATTCAAACAGTTACAAACATTTTTATCTGTGATAAAACCTGTGAGCTCACAAACTTTATGTTGACACACTTTAGCATGTTTTCTCAGGTCACAGGAACGCTTATGCTCATGATGCACGATTAAGGACGCACTCAGGACATTCATTCATCAGTTTCATTTAGTTGCATTGAATATTTGTTTTGGCATAACATTTTCAGACTTTCAGTATTGTTTACATTTCCGTTTTACGCTTCCGCACTATTATTTATTTCTTTTATGTACTCTGATTTAAGTCAAACGTTTATTTTTAAACTCATATAGTGTCGATTGATATGACCGTGTCTGAGATCCTGGTAAGTCACACGCCTAATGGTAAAACCCCGTTTGTGGAAATTGAGGGTGTGACAGATTGGTATCAGAGCCACTGGTTATAGAGAACTAGGATTGCATTTGCATCTAGACTATAGCCTTAGACACAACACTAGTACTGCATATACACTCTTACATGATTGCAACTATTGTACGAATATACTCCTGGCATGCTAACCTTACATTACTGAACGATCAAACATTACCCATCTGTGTGACACATAGACACCTGTATTGTGGATTTCCTGGCAAAAGGCCTTCGGGCTAAGGCAAACATATCGTATAAATCTCATTGCGAGACCAGTTATGCTTACCTGGAGATTTCTGGGATGAGTGATAAACTATGGCCAATATACACAAATATCTATGTCACCTGTATCATCCTCGACTAACAGAGGCGCAGGGAGTCCCGCTCGCTCACTACCAACATCTACATATGATTCTTCACTCTCGGAGTTGAAGCAACGACAACTCGAACCTAACATTACCACTTGGGAACACGAAACTCTTTTCTAACACACACGACAAACCTAACGATGACAAACAAGGAGAACAACACACATTCTCTATCGTACTTATTTCTACTTCCAACATGCCCTATCATCTTCGCTAGTCTTAACAGATAGCACCCGGTACTTGACAAGGTATGTTATCTCGAATGGGAGGAACCATGAATGACCATGCAAAGCAAATTAGAATCACGGGTGCACACGTAATTATAATTTTTCATAAATGAGAATTCTGGCAACTCTATCGGTGATAACGGTCATAATCAGTACAAATTTTCATTTCTATACTTGGAGACATGAGGTCTCGGTTCTCATAAAACCTCACTATGATATGCAAACAAATCCTTCATTCCTACTAGTATGGAAGTTCTCATCTACCCCGAGCTTTAATGAGATTCGTGTTATGACATTAGCCCTAGTCTCTATGAGACGTGCTCTTTTTAGCATTTCAGTGTTCGTGTAACACTATCCATCTACATTGTGCCAGATCTTCAAAAGTTGCAATAAAGTGATAATATTCTTGACGCGTGTAGTCCTTGTTCACTGGATTGATCTTAAGACTTAGAGTCTCAGTAATTTCATCGTTCCAGCATTCATTTCATTTGATATCTATCCTGTTTAAGCATACGTTACATTTGTTTGTCTCCCTGGCTGTGGGAATCCCATCGGATTTTTCTGGCTTACTACGCTTGGCGTAGGACCAAAAGGCAAGACATTATGACGATCCCGTCCAATATATCTCAGCCTTTTCATTATGAGCATCAAGTGCAACTATCCCTCCCAATGACTCGTGCAATAAGAACATTTGAGGGCACTGTAGAGAAATTTGGTCGTACCTTTAAGAACCGTCGTGTGAACATCTAGGCCAAGTTATATCAACCACAAGAAGCACTGAAAGGATGCTAGGAGTATAGACAACTTATGCAATTGAAGAGAAACCATCCAAGGCTTAAGAAAATTGGAAACCGGTAGAAATGGTAGTTCTGTTTCAGTATTATCTCATTCGCGTGGCGATGGAAGTTTCATACCCAGTAACTTGAGTGGACTGCTAGAGGTAGTTCTTACCAGTTTAAGTTCCAGAATATACCATAGAAGTAATCGATGGTAGAGCTATAACCGCCACCCATGTGCTTGACAGTCGTAATCTAGAGTTTTCTAGACATTCGTTCGATATTAATCTGATTCCTATTACCCATGGTAGCTTTGATGTGGTTGTTGGTATGAACTGGTTGTCTAAGAACCAAGCTGAGATCATCTGTTGTGAGAAAATCATTCGTGTACCACTTCTAGTGGTGAAATTTTGTCAGTTCATGGCGAGAAGAGTGGTACAGTCTCAGGAATCATCTCCTACATGAAAGCCCAGAAGTGCTTACGCAAAGGCCATACTGCCATCTTAGCTATGATCATAGAGAAGACCACCGAAGAAAAGAAGATTGAAGATATCCCTGTCGTACGTGATTATCCCGAGGTTTTCCCTGAAGACCTACCTGGCCTCCCACCGCATCGCCAAGTCGAATTCCAATTGATTTGGTACCTGGAGCCGCACCTATTGTGAAAGCACCATACAGATTAGCTCCAAAAGAACTGCAAGAGCTGTCTACGCAATTGCAGGAGCTATTGGATAAAGGATTTATCAGACCTAGTTCATCACCGTGGGGAGCTCCAGTCCTGTTTATTAAGAAAAAGGATGGAACTTTTCGCATGTGTATTGACTATAGGGAATTGAACAAAGTAACGGTTAAGAATCGCTATCCTCTTCCGCGCATCGATGATTTGTTCGATCAGCTTCAAGGGTCGAGTTTCTATTCCAAGATAGACTTGAGGTCGGGATATCATCAACTAAGGGTTCGTGATGAAGACATTTCAAAGACCACGTTCAGAACTAGGTATGGCCAGTACGAGTTTTTGGTTATGCCATTCGGGTTGACCAACGCGCCAGCGGTTTTCATGGACCTCATGAACCGAGTGTGCAAACCCTATTTGGACAAGTTCATCATTGTCTTCATCGATGACATCCTTATTTATTCAAAGAATAAGGAAGAACACGAGGAGCACCTTAGACTGATTCTGGAGCTACTGAAACGAAAACAACTGTATGCTAAATTTTCAAAGTGTGACTTCTGGATACGAGAGGTCCATTCTTGGGTCATGTGGTCAATGAGAATGGAATACATGTTGACCCGGCAAAAATAGAAGCCATCAAGAACTGGGCTACACCTAAGACTCCGACTGAGGTACGACAGTTTCTTGGGTTGGCTGGCTATTATCGACAATTCATCGAAGGGTTTTCAAAGATTGCTCAACCTCTCACCGTGTTAACTCATAAAGGCACTACGAACAATTGGGGTGACAAACAAGAATCCGCATTTCAAGTTCTGAAGCAGAAACTCTGTACGACACCAATTCTATCCCTGCCTGAGGGAACAGACGATTTTGTAGTTTATTGTGATGCTTCTATTCAAGGTCTCGGTTGTGTGCTAATGCAACGCGAGAAGGTGATTGCTTATGCTTCCCGACAATTGAAAGTTCACGAGAAAAACTACACGACACATGACTTAGAATTGGGAGCCGTTGTGTTTGCGCTCAAGATATGGAGACACTACTTGTACGGTACCAAGTGCACCATTTACACCGATCACAAGAGTCTCCGGCACATCTTTGAACAGAAGGAGCTGAACATGAGACAACGTCGTTGGGTCGAGTTGTTGAATGACTACGACTGTGCAATCAAATATCATCCGGGTAAGGCTAACGTAGTATCCGACGCCTTAAGTCGAAAGGAGACACCTAAGCCGAAGCGAGTTCGAGCATTACAACTCACCATTCATACTGGATTACCCGATCAAATGCGTAATGCTCAACTTGAAGCTTTGAAAGACGAGAACCTGGAAGCCGAATCGCTACGAGGCATGGGGAAACAAATAGAGGTCAAATCTGACGGAATCCGCTACCTCATGGACCGAATATGGGTTCCTTTGTATGGAGACCTACGAGAACTAGTAATGGACGAAGCTTACAAGTCACGATACTCTATTCATCCGGGTTCAGACAAGATGTACCATGATTTAAAAGTCCTTTACTGGTGGCCAAACATGAAAGTGGATATTGCCACTTACGTAAGTAGATGCTTAACCTGTTCTAAGGTTAAGGTGGAGTATCAACGACCATCTGGTTTACTTCAACAACCAAAAATTCCAGTATGGAAGTGGGAGCAGATATCTATGGACTTTATCACGAAACTGCCTCGGACTCCCAGCGGATGCGATACCATTTGGGTAATTGTAGATCGTTTGACGAAATCCGCACACTTCCTACCAGTTAGGGAGGCTGACCGAATGGAAAAGTTGACTCGTATCTACCTAAGGGAAATAGTCGCTCGGCACGGTGTGCCAATTTCCATCATCTCTGATCGTGACGCTCGATTCACTTCACACTTCTGGCAATCTTTACAACGATCATTGGGAACACGGTTAGATATGAGCACTGCATATCATCCACAAACTGACGGCCAGAGTGAGCGTACGATCCAAACCTTGGAAGACATGTTGCGCGCTTGCGTGATTGATTTTGGCAGCAGTTGGGAAACTCACTTACCGTTAGTCGAGTTTTCATACAATAATAGCTATCACACGTCGATCAAAGCTGCTCCATTTGAGGCACCGTATGGGCGTAAGTGCCAGTCACCTATTTGCTGGGCGGAAGTTGGAGAAAGTCAACTTACCAGTCCTGAACTTGTGCACGAGACGACTGAGAAGATTGTGCAAATTCGTGACCGCATGGCAGCAGCACGTGACCGACAGAAGAGTTACGCTGATAAACGCCGCCGACCATTGGAATTTCAAATAGGTGACAAAGTGATTTTGAAAGTGTCACCTTGGAAGGGTGTGATTCGTTTCGGGAAACGTGGAAAACTAAACCCTAGGTACGTGGGACCGTTTGAGATTGTCAAACAGGTTGGCCACGTAGCCTATCAGTTGAACCTACCTGAAGAACTCAGTGGAGTACATGATGTGTTCCATGTTTCAAACCTGAGGAAATGTCTTGCTGACGAGACTCTCGTCGTTCCGTTAGACGAGGTACATGTTGACGAACAACTACGTTTCATCGAGGAACCAGTGGAAATTATGGATCGAGAGGTCAAGACACTCAAACACAGTCGTACCCTATTGTCAAAGTCCGATGAAACTCAAAGCATGGACCAGAGTTCACCTCGGAACGTGAGGATCAAATGAAATCCAAGTATCCTCATCTTTTCGTTTCAGCCTCCTCGTGAACAAATTTCGGGATGAAATTTCATAAAGTAGGGGAGACTGTAACATCTCGTATTTTTCGGTAAATAAAAGTTAATTTTATAAACAAAAGAGTTTAATACGTTGATGTTAATTCCAATAATTACAATAATAACGTTAATAATAATAATAATAATAATAATAATAATAATAATAATAATAAATAATAATAAAAGTTTTATTAAAGCCTATAACTAATAATTTTTACATAAAATAATAACAATCCAAACTGCAGGGGCTAAATTGTAATTTACTTAAAACTGAAACAGGACTTTGAAATTCATTTGCAAACTACTACAAACAACAGGGACCATTTGTGTAAATTATGAAATTACAACCCAACCCCCCGCCCACTATTCCCCTCGTTTTTCCGGTCGCCGGCCGGCGATGCTCCGGCGCGGCTCCGGCGACCACCAAACAACCTTAAAACCCGGCTTTTCGAACCCCACAAAGCACCAACATGATCATGAATGAAATTCCAACAATAATGCAACCTTTAATTGGGGTAAAAGCATCCGGAATTTTGGTAATGGACCACTAACCGAACCCACTATTAAATACCTAATCTAATCCACTCAACCGTAAATTATAATTTAATTAACCACACCTAAACAATCATCTACATAATTCTAAACGAATACGGTTTCCAGTTGCACCTAAAACAACCATTTGCATTACCTTCGATCCTCTCCATTGCCGCGGACCTGCAACTCATTCGAACACCGTTAACAGGACATCAAAACCCAAATTAACATAGGGCTTTTGATCATCGAGACCCTTAGAAGCTTCATATAAGTTTAATTCGGTTAACATCAACAATTTCTCCTCAAACGAATTCAAGCATCGGTCGAAGCTGTTAAGCACCTGTTCTTATCATTCAAGCATCCATTCGGGTAATTAAGTATGTCCACAGACTCGAAATCATATAGGGATTAAAAGCCCTAATGTTGATTTCACTATCACGAACGAATTGATGATCAATTCGTTCGATTTCATTCTAGGGTTCTTGGGAAATTGGGGATTTGTATAAAGGTTTGTTTTTAAGGATTAGAAACTGACTCATATCGCGGCTGAGGCCTTTGGTTTACTGGCATGTGTGTGGGAGTGTGGGATGGAGGTCACGGGTTCGAACCCGGACACCCTCTTTTATTTTTTTGAAGCCTTTTTAAGCTTTTAAAAATTACAGAAAATTTCTAAAAATTATAAAAATTTTTTATAAACTTTGTTTATATTTTTGGGCACCAGATAATTTTCTGGATTATATTAAAGAGTTATCAATTATTTACAAATATTGTATGTTTTATAAAATATACTTTAACGAACGGGTTAAATTAATATTTTTTTTGCAATTATTCTTCGTTAATCATACAGACTTAATTACATGTTGAACTTCATCATTATATCTAAATTCATTTCTAAAACACTTAATAATTCACCAAATGGATTAAAAATATGATATTTATTTTATAATTCTAATTACCTACACAAAACACATAATTCTATCCAAACCTTAATTCTTATTCGAACGTAATCATATTATTAACCATAAACTTGTAAATAATAACTAACGTTAATTATATTCCTATTAAATGAAATCCAGGTTAACCAAAACCCTAATCGTTGTACGAACATTATTTCCTTGCTGTGCAATCAAGGTGAGTCTTCATGGCCCCTATTTTACTTTCTTTCATTTTGAGGGGAGAAAACATGCAAACATATTTTATGAATGGTTTTAGTATTATTGATATCGCCTGTTACGTTAGTGCAAACATACAAACAGTCCTGACACTCTCGAACCGTTAGTAATGGGGTTAGCGAGGTAATTCTGAGTAGTACTACTGGGTCTGACAAACCCCGCCCGAGCTAGTCGCGCTAGCTTGATTGAAGGTCAAATGGGTGCATTATTGACCTAACATTTGTCACTGTCTTGCGAGACGTGACGGGGGAACAACAAACATATAGGACACGCAAACAGTCAGCTTCGGTTCGAAACGCTAAGTAACATGATTATAGGCTAGCTACCTATCGATATGCTTTAATTACTATACCATTCGAACAAACAGTTACAAACAGTCGAACAGTTACAAACATTCAAACAGTTACAAACATTTTTATCTGTGATAAAACCTGTGAGCTCACCAACTTTATGTTGACACACTTTAGCATGTTTTCTCAGGTCACAGGAACGCTTAAGCTCATGATGCACGATTAAGGACGCACTCAGGACATTCATTCACCAGTTTCATTTAGTTGCATTGAATATTTGTTTTGGCATAACATTTTCAGACTTTCTGTATCGTTTACATTTCCGTTTTACGCTTCCGCACTGTTATTCATTTCTTTTATGTACTCTGATTAAGTCAAACGTTTATTTTTAAACTCATATAGTGTCGTTTGATATGACCGTGTCTGAGATCCTGGTAAGTCACACGCCTAATGGTAAAACCTCGTTTGTGAAAATTGAGGGTGTGACATCCGGTTTCTTAGTAGTCTAATCCATTGTCTAAATGGCATAAATACCAAATAACTTTCACATTTGTTCTCATTTGAGTCATTTTGAAACGTTCTTAGTGTCATCAGAGCATTCACACCAGATTCCTTATATATATGTTATTGTGTTTCATATATAACATATAAAGTGGTTATGAATGGTTACGAGTAAAAAAGAGAAAAAATGTTTCTGTTCATTTGTACATTTGGTAAGACACTATTTACCTCTATTGAATTTATAATAGTTTTTAAAAGTGGTTGCGAGAAAAAAAAATGTAATGATAAATGTATAAACAATATTATTTAATGGAAAAAAGAAATATAAAAAATAATAACTTTCAGTATAATTATAAGAATAAATATAAAAAATCCATTCTAAATGCTCTTAAAAATGATTTTTGTTTTACCATTTGGTCATCTGATGACCCGATAACGAAAAATAAAAGTAATGTTAATATGTTCACATGACACTTATGTTTCACTTTTGTTCGATTTTCATAATAAGAAACTTTTCGTACGTACAAGTTATTGTACATAGCATAATTACTGAACACGTGCTTTTTGTATTAAACTAGTAAAAATCTCGCGCGTTGCGGCGAACTAATACGGTTTATTCGTTTGAAGCAAAGGGAAAATAAACATCGTCTCATCTGTCAGTTCTAAATCTTTAGTGTCGTATCTTCAGTTTTAAACCTTTCTTTAGTTATTTTTAGAGTTTTTTTGTCTTTGGTACAAAATCAATTCTAATTGTGTTTTCTAAAGGCCAAATATCCTATGAGGCGAGGTAGGCTACTGTTTATGTAAGAGAATAGAACGTGTTTCGTTTTTTTAGAAATAAATTAAGTTACCTAATAATCCCTAGCTTTGATCAAATGATCAATATGTATCTCATTGTAAGAGGATATTTGAAAGCATAGTTGTTGAGAATTGAGATAAATAATATTTCCTAAATTTATATAGCTTTGATCTAGTAACTGTGCATGGTCAGATTAGCTTCAAAGACAACATCCAAACATCTAAACATCCCCTAATTCCACATATAACCCAATCACTTGATGAATAAAATCTTACATCACAGTAATGTGTTTTCAAATTCCGAAACAACTGCGAATTACAGGATAAAAATATAGAATAGGATGATAGGAAATCAGCATCACCTCTTCACCAAATCTTCACGTCAACAGCAAAAAAGAAAAAAACTCATTACAATCATCAGATCATTCCTCCAAAAATAAATAAAACCTAGGTTAATAGATTATATTAGCATCAAATTATGAAAACATATCAAATTTCAAAGAAAATACCATGAAGATCATTGATGATTAGGACCAGTGAAGGATTCATAATTGAAAGATTGAAACTAACAAATTTCTAAAAATCAAAAGCTCTTTGAAGATGATTAAACTAAGATAAAGATCAAATAATTAGAAGATTCACACCACACGATTCTCGCCTAGTTATTCGACCGCATGACACCATTTTAGGATTTCATCCAGGTTCAAAAATTCAATTGCAGACTGTTTAAAAGATCGGATCAGATCATCCGCTATAGCGCCATCACACTTGTTCTAGTTTCGATGAGCAACGATCGTTCTTGCGTGAAACCTCCGTTGGTCGCCGCGGCAAACCACCAGCGAGTCGCCTAGATATCTTAATCGTGCCATTGTTTACACCCTTCTCAGTCACCAACGATGACTATTTCGCATTCAACTCGTGATTTTTTTCGCCGTTTCTTTAGCACCACCAGCATCAATAGTGGTTGCAATTCCTCTGTGAGAGAGAGAGAGCGAAACAATTAGAGAATGAGCTAAAGTCAAAGGCGGTGAAAGAAGTGAGGCAAGGATAGAGGAAGTCTAAAACTGAATGCATTGTGAAGTTGTACGTTATGCTTTAAGTGTTTACAGTTTGGTTTTAAAGTATATATAATTTCATGTAACAAGAAAAAGTTATATGGTAAATAATGTTATGGTATCACATTATTATTATCGTTACCATTTTCCTCTTTTTCTCCCACAAGCTCTCCCTCATGTAACATTTTAGATTTCTCAAGTTATCATTTCCCAATCTCTCTCTAATTTCTCAACTCTCCCTCATACTGTTGGTTTTTAGAACTTTGCCTATGACTCTTCATTATTTATTTTTAATATGGTTAAGATACAACTTTTCTACCACTCTATACGGATGCTATGCTATTACTGGCTTCTCTAGTAAGTTAATACGTCGCATCATCTCTTGAGTTAATTACCTGACGATCCACTTCTAGGTGTTGTATGTTCCTAGGTTATAACTTGTTATCTTGGTCTTTCAAATGTCAGGCTATTGTTTTTCACCCAAATTTTGAAGCTGAATGCCATGGAGTTGCTAATGGCGTTGATGAAACATGTCGGATGTAACATCCCACATTGGTTGGGAAGGGGAACGAAAGTCTCTTTATAAGGGGATGAATACATTCCCCTATCAAACGTGTTTTAAACCCGTGATGGTGGTATTATCCCCAAGTAGCGGATAATATCCGATACGGTTTTTTGTTTGTTACAGTTGGTATCAGAGCCAGGGCAAGCCGGTGTGCCAGCGAGGACGCTGGTCTCCCAAGTTGGGGAGGATGTAACATCCTACATCGGTTGGGAAGAGGAACGGAAGTCTCTTTATAAGGTGTTGGATACCTTATCCTATTGGACGCTTTTTAAACCCATGACGGGGGTATTCTCTCTAAGTAGCGGACAATATCCGTTGCGGTTTTCTTCTTGTTACATCAGATACACAATATTCTTCTTATGCTTCACTCTCCTTTTCTTCATGCCATGATTTTCTACTCTACCACGTTAGTGTAGTCTATTTTTCTACTAATCCGGTACACATCAACGCAACAACATATTAATATAGAGATTCACTTTACCAGGGAAAAATGGCTATGGGTTAGCGTGTGTTCTTTATGTTCCGTCAATCTCTTAATATTCTAACCTCTTTAGCATATATGGGTATGTTTTCATCACTGTTCCTCGATTTTCTTTACTCTTCGTACAATTCAAACTGCGTGGGTGTAATAGATGTAGAATATAATTTACGATTAAACACATTAGGGTTAAGCCAGTTAAGTTAATTACTCATTAGGGTTAGCCAACTATTTCAATATTAAGTTTGTACATCAATTGCTTGATAAAAACCTTCAAGATTAACCTTAATATTAGTATAGACAGTACTTGTAATGATTTTAATTTATATCCTCAACATATTAATATGCATTTAAATTCGATACATCAAAAGTGTGATTTTTGTTTTATTTTAGAACGAGTCAAAACTTAAAAAAGATAGAAAAATATTTAGAATAGTAAAAAAAAAACATCCATATTTCAATCGAGTTACCATCCTCAGAAGTATAAGGATATCCAATCAAGTGTAGGCATTTCATTGATTCAATCTTGTTCTGGTCAACAAACCCTTGCAGAAAAATAGAAAACTAAGATGAAATATATTTTCAAAATTAACAAAATATTATTTCCTTTGATCCTCATTTAATTAATGAATCGACAACCCATTTTTGTTTGGGGCCTTTCCTCTGGTTAATGTCAATATTTTTGCATCAAAAGTGAGAAAGAAAATAATAAGAAACAATGTCATTCACAGGAACTTTGGATAAATGTAAAGCTTGCGACAAGACTGTTTATTTTGTGGATTTATTGACTGCTGATGGGGTTACGTATCATAAATCTTGTTTTAGATGCAGTCATTGCAAAGGCACTCTTTCGGTTTGTCCTATATCTGTTCTATATTATTTTCCACAGATCACCAATGGTTTTGCTCGTCATTGATAGCTATTTTCATATAAAAGAAATAATTTCTTATTTCATGCACAAGGAAATAACATTTGGCAACATAGTTAAGAATTATAAATCAAAAAAGTTTCATAACTATCAAAAAAAGTTTTTGATGTATAAGATTATATTGCAGATGAGCAGTTACTCATCAATGGATGGAGTCCTTTATTGCAAGCCTCACTTGAACAACTCTTCAAGGAATCTGGGAATTTCAGCAAGAATTTCCAAACATGTAAGATTTTTTAATGTTATACATACATACATGCAATTTTTTTTAAGTTTGAAAAGCATGTTATTATTTATTGGATCTTTTGTATTACAACTGTTTTTTATATATTCATTTTATATCCATTTTTTGCAGCAAAACCAGATAGAGAAACACGGTACGTTAATCATGTATTTCTAACAATTTTTTTTCATTGATAATGAGTTAAATTCTACATATTATTATGTTTAACATGAGTATTTAGAAGCTAAAATGTTGTTGCAGTCAAGAGCTCCAAACAAACTTTCATCCATGTTCTCTGGTACCCAAGATAAATGTAGACAATGTAACAAAACTGTCTACCCTCTTGAAAAGGTTAGTACAACGCTTAATATTATTGATAAAAGATAGTCTTTCAATAGAGCATCCACAATAAAAGGCTACAAAACTTTCATCTATGTTCTCTTAATTTTTAAATATGCACTAACTATTTTAACATGTATGCATTTATGTACAAAAAATATTTGGTTAGGCTAGTTAGGGGACATTTGATTCACTGAATGTTTTTAAAGAAATTGTAAAGGGTTAAGTCTAGTTAGTGTAATCGTTAGCCTATTATATATCTTTATATATTCATCTATTTTGGTTCATTGTATACAAACATGTATAGGTGACAATGGAAGGTGAACTTATCATAAATTATGCTTTAAATGTGCTCATGGTGGATGCCCTCTTACACACTCATCATATGCTTCCCTTGATGGTGTTCTTTATTGCAAACATCATTTTGCTCAACTATTCATGGAGAAAGGAATTACAGTCATGTCCTCGAGGCCGCCAACCGAAAGAGCAACGCAAAGCCGGAGGATGTTGCTCCTGAGCCACCACCGCCAGAGGAGGAAAATGGCGGAGATGGAGGAGAGAGGCGGCAGAGGAGGATAACCAACCAGAACAACCACCAGAAGAGAGCAATCTTAAGCCACCACCATTGGAGGATAAATATATTCAATACTTATATATACACAAATCTTGGTTAATTTCTTTGTTAATGTAACTTTGTTAAGCCTTTTTTTTTCTATTTTTTTTACCATTGAAGTTATGAGTTTCAATGGCTTTGCTTTCATATTTTTTTCCTTTTTTTTCAAAGTTGATGGTTTATTATGTGTAAACTTCTAAAATTTAAGTATAAAGCTGCAAGGAGTTATCTTGAGGATATGTGTAATCGGTATGGAATATCAGAAGTTATTGTTACCAAATTTCTATAGTGTAATTAAGGTAATTTACTAATTGGGTAAATTCATGGGACTATATATATTTATGGGTAAATTCTCTCTTTTGTCTATAGTTTTTGACTCCATGCATCTTGAATTCTTGATTCCTCTAGCATTCGTATCTATTGATGGTGTTGGAAAAATAATGAAATGATAGCTTTTCACTAAAGTCAGACACTAATAATTATATTTATATATATAATATAATTAATTATATATTGACTAATGTTACTATACGAGAGCTTCCTACAAACCAAACGATGTCCAAATGAAGTTATGATATATGAAATATATATATATATATATATAATTATATATATTATATATATATATATATATATATATATATATATAATATATATATATATATATGTATGCTTGAAGAAATATTTAAGAGTTGAAATGTTTGTTCTAATTTTCCAAGAGATAAAGATCTATTTTTAATTTGTTCAAAGACCTTTCATTCATTTTTTTCGCACAAATGTGAAAAACACCCATTAACCTTACGATTCAACAACTAACGTGTGAGATGTTTTTAATAGTCTACACTGCTTAGGATTTTTTACCCTTAAGACATTGATGGATGGTGATTTATATGTGCTAACTATAGTTAATTATATATTTTTAAACTTTACTTCATGACTAATGATCCATCTTTAGATTTTGAAGGTTTCAAGATATTACGTGTTATAAAGATATATTTTCAATTAAACTATAGATTTGCGAGTGATTAAATATTTAAAAAAAATAAATAAAAAATTATAAGACATCACTATCTAAATTTGAGTTAAATTAGATGGGCAATATAATTATCTGTGATTTCAGTTTATATAGTGAAAATGTGAATCCGTATTTTATTACTTCAGGCACATGATTGACAATTGCAAAAATGAAAAAATTGAAAGTTTTTCAAGAAAGTTACACACATGGATTTAGAATAAGGTGTATTAAAAAACCGGTTTGGAAAAAACCATCAAAAAAAACAAAAAAAAAACTAAACGGGTTTAAAAAAATAATTTGAGCCAAACCGGTTTCTAACCCCCACTCGAACCGGTGGTTTGTATACAGGTTTAAAACCCGGCATTAAAAGCTGGTTTCAGTTAACCGTTATAAACTGTTTTTTCTAAAGAACCAGTTTTAAACCGGTCCAAACCGTTTTGAGCGGTTTGAGGATTCTTGATGAAAAACCAGTTTGAAACAGAATCGTTTGTTAAAAAAACGCGTTTCTACATATTAGAAAAACCCGGTTCGATTTAAAACCGAACCTTTAGAGAAAAAACGGGTTGTACACCTCTGATTTAGAAGCAATACGTTGTTATCGAGTTTTGCATGTGTATGAGTTGCAATCATCGTCGTCCTCATAATAAACATCATAATACTTCATTCAAGGTATGATGGTGCTCCCTTGTATTAAAACTAAAAGGGTGCCCGCGTAATGCGGCGAGAGCGACATTTAAATCTAATACGTGTTTCTAATTTTTGTTATTCTTAAGGTACTGCGGTTTGAGGATTCTTGATGAAAAACCAGTTTGAAACAGAATCGGTTTGTTAAAAAAAACCGTTTTCTACATATTAGAAAAAACCCGGTTCGATTTAAAACCGAACCTTTAGAGAAAAAAACGGTTTGTACACCTCTGATTTAGAAGCAATACGTTGTTATCGAGTTTTGCATGTGTATGAGTGCAATCATCGTCGTCCTCAAAATAAATTCATATATACTTCATTCAAGGTATGATGGTGCTCCCTTGTATTAAAACTAGAAGGGTGCCCGCGTAATGCGGGGGAGCGACATTTAAATCTAATACGTGTTTCTAATTTTTGTTATTCTTAAAGTACTTTTACAAATTCTTATATTTTTAAAGCTAAATTTCAAAAACACTAAAATATGGGTTTACATGACGACTTGTACATTTACGTATTACCTTATTGTATCTTATAACTAGAGATTGGTTTTAGCAAAAAATTTACACAAAAACATTAAAGAAAAACATAGGTTACAATTGTAGTCTCAAAAAATTTTTAAACATGAGAGATTAAAAGATATGGCTAAAATCTTAAAAAAATTAAGTATTTTTTGTAATCTCAATTTTTTTAAACATGATAGATTAAAATATATAGCTAAACTTCAATATAAATAAGTTTTTTTTATTTATGGGCAGATAATATAAAATTTTATACAAATTACAGTAAGTATAAGTTTATTATGTAACTAACTATAAGGGTTAATATGTGAATATTGTTTAAAAATTATTTTACTTTTAAAAAGATTGTATCATATAATAAAGTAATTATTCTTAATTTTATTATATCTTAAATACCACTCTCATATGTTTTAATATGCCATAGATTAATCAAAATCTCATGTAGATATTTTCGACTTAAAGTCCAATTAATAAATCAAGCTAATTGCCGGCAACTATTTGTAAATGACCGGTACAAGCCTAAATAAATATCAAAGAAATTGAACTTGGAAAGTTGGAAGATTTCAAGAAGGCAGTTCTGAGGACTTTATAATCATTCCTTACCACATGCGATCAATGATTTCGAAACCGGACCGGACCGCCGGTCCGACCGATTCGACCGGTAACCGGTGCCGGAGCCGGTCGGTTCGGGCTTTTGGACCGTTTTCCGGTTACCGGTCGGTTTCGTGCGGTCGACCGGTCCGACCGGAACCGGCGAACCGGGTTGAACCGGTTTTTGGTATTTTTTTTTTTTAATTTTAATAGAAAAAATATTATTGAATATGAATTAAGAAACACCGTTCGTTAATTTGGACTATATTTACTTGAATGGTATGTATTTTGGATGTTGTTTTGGATTAAGGAACACCGTTTAAACATGATATATTGTTTAAATTGTTAATTTTGGTATGTATATGATATATTGTGTTAATTTGACTATATTTACTTGAATGATATGTGTTTGTAGTTTTATAAATATTTAGAATTTTTTTATACTTTTTTAAATATTTATGACGTCATCCGTTCGTAATCCGGTCCGACCGTCCGACCAGTGAACCTCTAGACCGTCCGTTCGCTTTCCGGTCCGGTTTTGAAAACATTGCATGCGATTGTTGTGTCCACAAATTTCTTATGGTGTGAGTCAAATATTAATTATTATGCATAATTTAGGTTGTTCGAGCTTTATTTGGTTGATAATTTTCTGTATTTATCTTTTGGGCAAGTAATTATAGGTTTAGTTTTAGGAGATCTTTATTAAGTTTTTTAATATATTGATATGACAAAATTCCAATATCAAGAACTTTTTAATTTACTTGATGGATTTTTAGCAACAAAATGTGACTCAACTTAACCCACTAAAGTATAAAACTAGAAATTAACCCCCTTACATGTACATAATATAGAGTACCACAAGATCTAAGATTACAACCAATTAAACAAGATAAGTACAAGAAGATTTGATCAATCATGTTTCGAGTTTTGTTTTTTTCCAATATTCATCTTCCCACATTTCAACTTGTTTTATCGTGCTTGTTCTGTTGTCTATGATCGCTTTAACAGTTGATGATCGTATGGTGGAGGCAGAGTACATGGGATCGTGTTTGTAGGGCAGCGCACGAGTGAATCCTCCATGAACTTCCTCCACTTACCATTTGCATAGCATACCATTAACTCTGAACATAGCTCAATTGCATTTGGAGGGATAGTAGGTTTGAACTTCAAGAGCTTAGCATATTCGGTCAGTAGATGTAACATGTAGTCATAGACGTAGTCCATCTTCATGTCCTCTTGAACGAACCGACCTGATGCTTTACCAATCTCTTGAGCCTAGTAGGGTACATGTAATTAAGGCATCATTAAACAAAAAATGTTTGTGGTCACTCTTAATACATTGTTTGACAAAATCATCCCTTAAAAAGTGATTGTAATGCACATAAGTACCATTAAACACCTAAAAATATCATTATTTTGTAAAAGGATAAAACTACCCCTAAGAAAAAAAAGAACCTGTGATCACAACTCTATTTGGCATGTGATCAGAGGGGATGGAGTAAAAAAATCTAATAACCAAACGACAATTGAAGCAAAAATGAAACCTAAATAACTTTAAAAAATGAAAAACTGATTATGGTTTATAATTTTTAAATATTTTTTTATAGTTCGGTAATGGTTTATGTGTATTATAAATGACTTAACTAAACCGACATAAAACAAACATTTATACTTCTTATATTTTATTAACAATTTTTGGTAAGTGGAAATTAAAGCTTTGTTATAATTTTTGAAGTAACATATTTTCTCTTTTAGTATATTCTCCTTTATAAATTAAAGGATTGCTAATAATTCATTAAAATCAAATATAATTTAAATAAGCTTTTAATCCACCGGCGTCTAAAGCTAGCCAATGGCTAGAAAATTAGCCAAATCATCTTTTCTAATACCCAAACTAAGTGAACTATTTATAACTAAAACTAACTAGTTATATAAACCTAAAATCAAAACATCGATTTATAGCTGGGGTTTTAACCATTAACCGAACAGAACCAACAAATGATCACCCTTATTACCTTGAAAGTATGATTGTTTCCCCACTCGGCAAATTTATTGATCTACACATGTCTGTGTGTCGAATAGGCCAAAAATGCTCCAGAGGAGCCATCCCTCTAGCAAAGAAAGTGTGATACCGCGGAGTGATGTATAACGTTGGCGAGTCACAAGCCATTATGTATTTCTCGCTTACAGACCATGCCCATCCTTCAACGTATATTTATACCTGCTCATAAAGTTGTCAAATGATATCATGTAATATTCTTTAGCATATTCAGTAATATCAACCTGTAAGTACATTGATCTTCAATATTCGAGTTCTTGGATCCCTGTACTGATTCATTAATCCAATCCTGTTTCATATAAATACAAGTATTAAACTTAAGTGAAACTATTGTAGTTAGTATAAAATACAATCACAACTAGAAAACATTCTTTTTTCTGACAAAATAATTTTGTTTGAAATTCCGACAAGTTTTCAAAATTTTGGTTACATAAAGAAACCCTAAAATTTACGCCAACAATCCTGCAACCTTGCAATAAAATTCTACCATTTATGACAAATTGTTTTGTCAGAATTTCAGAGTTTCTTATAGTGAACTCAAGCTATGAATTTAAACTATAAGATACAAATAGGTGAATGATGGGCCAAAACAAATAAACTTTTTAGACATGTTAAAACACTCATCAAACTATTTTATAATTCTTTTGCTTATAAGTATATACTACAAAAATATGATTCAACTTTCCAATAAGACAATTTGTAAATAGTTTGATAAAATCAATGGCAAGATCAAAGGAGGGTCAAGAGGATCCATCCATCAATATCATTGGAATCTGCTAAGTAAAAAGTTAGTCTTAGGAGGAAATATGTTGGACTATACGAATTGTCATCCGCTAAGACTAAAATATGATTTTCTTAAGAAAAGTGTTGTAAAACCGAATCAATAAGAAACAAATCGAAGACAATCTATTCAATTCAATGAACGATTACATCAAGAACTAAAAACGAATACATTCGGAAGCAAAGTAATATGAATGAGAAAACGACTACTCTCTAACTTTTCCCCTCTATTTAAACGGAAGTTAACAAACATTAACAACCCAAGAATACAATGACAATTTACACCCCTTAAGATGTAAAAGTTATAAACAACACCCTGCACTTTACTAAAACTTCTATGATTGACTTTACCTTTAACAATCTCCACCTTAAAGTCAATATAGACTTTACCAATACCAAGAGCCTCCACACAGAACTCGAACTTGGACCCCGGTAGAGACTTTGTAAACATGTCAGCCGGATTGACATTAGTATCTATACTCATCACATTAATAGCACCTGAAGCAATCACCTCTCGAATGAAATGAAGCTTCACATTAATGTGCTTAGTACGGTCATGAAACATACTATTCTTAGCCAGTTGAACTACTCCTTGATTATCACAGGCAACAATAACTTTGTCCACATTGATGCCCATCTCAGCGATCAATCCTTTCAGCCATAATGCTTCCTTGACTCCCTCAGTCAAGGCTATATATTCAGCTTCAGTAGTGGATAAGGCCACTACATGCTGCAATTGTGCCTTCCAGCTTACACATTCCCAAGTATCTTGAAATCATACCCAGAGATGGATTGGCCTTTGTCTGGATCCTTAGTAAAATCTGCATCAACATAGCCATTAATAGACTTTTGATCACTACTATTATCACCAAACATCAATCCCCACTTCTGAGTACCCTTAAGATACCTCAGTATCCACTTTACAGCAGCCCAATGTGATTTACCTAGAGTTGATAAGTACCTACTTACAACACTAACCGCATACCCTAAATCTGGTCTAGTACACACCATCAGATACATAAGGCTCCCTACAACATTTGCATAAGGCACCTTCTCCATGTACCTAAACTCCTCTTCAGTGTGTGGGCTATCATGACTTGATAATTTGAAATGAGCAGCTAATGGAGTCTTTACAGCTTTACAATCAACCATCCCATAGGTAGCTAGCACTTTCCCAGCATATGACACTTGAGAAAGCTTTAATAACCTCAGTTGCCTATCTATATTAATTTCCATCCCCAATATCTTTCTTGCCTCACCTAGCTCTTTCATTTCAAACTTAGACATTAATAACTCTTTAACCTTTATCACTTCTAGTTTGTCAGAACAAGCTACCAACATGTCATCTACATATAGCAAGAGATACACATAACTTCCATCAACACATGCTTTTGAAGTAAACACAGCTATCATATGAGCTTCGATTAAGCCATGAGTGACTATAAAATCATCAAATCTCTTGTACCATTGCCTTGGGGACTGTTTAAGCCCATAAAGTGATTTTTTCAGCAAACAGACTTTATCTTCTTCACCAGTCTTTACAAACCCACATGGCTGTGACATATAGATTGTCTCATCTAAATACCCATGCAAGAAAGCAGTTTTCACATCTAACTGAGCTCTAAATCTAAGCATGCTACTATAGACAATAGCACCCGAATAGAAGTATGCTTTACTACTGGTGAGAAGATCTCAGTATAGTCCACCCCTTCCCTTTGAGTAAACCCCTTGGCAACTAATCTAGCCTTGTACCTAGGACATTTGCTGCCAGGCTCACCCTCTTTCAGCTTGTATAGCCACTTACAAGACACTAGTTTCTGCTCTTTTGGTCTCTCAACAAGTTGCCAAGTGCCATTCTTCTCCAAAGAAGCCATCTCTTCTCTCATAGCAGCATACCACTTGTCACTATCCTTGGATTTTATAGCCTTTGAGTATGTCATAGGTTCATAAATTGACTCCTGCTCAGCTGCTACAAATGCCACAGCAGAAACATTGTCTCTGAACCTCAGAGGTGGACTATATTCCTTCTTTCCCTGTCTCTTGCCAACCTGTAACTAGAATGAGCTTGTTCTTCATGATTACTACCCAGATCCTGGGAAGTCTCATGACCATCATGATCCACCTCAATCTGAACTTCACCCATACTTTCATTACTAGAATTCACATCTTTACTAGCAGCTCCAATAACATCCTTATACATAAGGGCCTCATTGAACACAACATCCCTACTAGTGATAACTTTGTGACTGCCTTTAACTTTCCACAACCTATAGCCCTTTACACCATCAGGGTATCCAAGAAATATACAATTACAAGCCCTGGGTTCTAACTTCCCTTGACTAGTGTGAGCATATGCCACTGAGCCAAACACCCGGAGCCCACTATAATCTGCCTTTACACCTGTCCATATTTCCATAGGACATCTCATGTTCAATACTCTAGATGGGGACATATTGATCAAATAGGCTGCAGTAGTTACAGCCTCAGCTCAAAACTGCTTAGGAAGACCTGAACCATTTAGCATACATCTCACTCTTTCCAATGAGTCCGGTTCATACGCTCAGCCAAGCCATTTTGCTGAGGTGTGCCCGGGACTGTGTAATGTCTAGCAATTCCTTTATCTTTGCAATAGTTATTAAACTCATTGCTATAGAATTCTAGGCCATTATCAGTCCTCAACTTCTTGACCCTCTTCTCAGTTTGGGTTTCAACCCTGGTTAGCCATTCCTTGAATGTTTTGAATGCCTTACTCTTAGCCTCCAGAACAACACCCAAACCCTCCTTGAGAAGTCATCAATTATAGACATGAAGTAACTAGCCCTTCCTAAAGAATTCACTTGAGCAGGTCCCCACAGATCTGAATGAATGTAGTCAAGTATCCCTTTAGTAGTGTGTTTCCCTCTACTAAACTTGACTCTTTTGTGTTTGCCCATTACACAAGTTTCACAGAAACCATAGTAGCTTTGAGTCAGTCCACCAACAAGTTTCTGCTTACATAACTCTCCCAGTCTTGTTCACTGATGTGGCCTAGCCGTTACGCCAAAGTAATGCTGTTTCTGCACTGTCAGCCGAAGTAGTTGTGTCAGCAGCACCAGCTTCTATACTTCCATCCAGCACATAGGTATTATTACCTTGTCTAGTACCTGTCATAAGCACTAATATGTCACACCCCCCGCTGATAGCGGAAACACGGGGAACGTGAGCTAGACGGATCGTCATAACACATGGTATGCAATAGAGTAGCAATAATAATATGATGACAGGCGTGTCATGATGACACCCGAACACAATTGGAGACTTGTGTCGTGTATTGTCAAAGATCACGACAGCATAGCCATAAACACAACATAATGTTCACATAAGCATTAAGAATAACTTGTAATGTAAATTCCCACAACTCGGGAACAAGTGTTCAAAAGAATGTTAATTGTTTAATGGACTGCAACAATGTACAAAATGTATGTTCAGTCTCAAAATACATCCTAGGGTCTCCACTAAAAGGCAGCACTCCTAGAACTTCAATTACCTTGATCACCTGAAAAGAAATGCTCAAAAACGGTCAACATAATTGTTGGTGAGCTTCGCGGTTTTAAGTAATGAAAGTATTAATGATGAAAATGCTAGGTTTAAATAAGGGTACCGCGACTACACTTATGCATAGGCGGTTTTACCAGTTATAAATAGCTACCGCCAAACCTAGTCATCGGTCTCACACGGGAATTGATGGCTGTAAAGAAACATTTCCAAAGTTTAAATAGTTTATAAAAGATGTAGCATGATCCACACAGCGCATACGTTTAGTTTATAACCAAACCAATCCTTAGGTCCCATTACCGGATTAATGGTTATATAAAAAGGGTTTCCATAGCATAGTAAGTTTAACTTGACGTAGCAAGATCCACACAGCGTATACGTGTCAAGTTAAACATGACGTAGCAAGATCCACACAGCGCATACGTATAGGTTACAACCAAACCAATCTTTAGGTCCCAATTACCGGGATTAATGGTTGTAATGGATGATCGGATTAGAAGAACCACACAGAAGAACCACACAGAAGAACCACACAGCCGAGAGCATCCAAGGTCAATGGCATCCACAAGTAGCATAAATCAGCACGTAACATCAAATAGTAGTGCATGGTAGTGTAAAACCCCTAAGTAACATACATAGGGTAACATAGCACATAGTTCAAGTTCATATAGCAGCAAACAGTCAGGATCATCATGTAACCCGGTTGAGCACATTCTTAGTATACCGGGGATGCTTATGTATAGGGTCCTCCGCAGCATTCCCACCACATCCGCGATATACATAGAATGATACCTAAACCAGTTACATGACATCCATTTATCCTTAGTATCAATCAACAAGTTTAGCAAGGTAAGTTACTCATATAAGTAGCAGCCAACTTCCACTAAGGAAGATGCCTGAAATTAAGTAAATAAGTGAGCATTCTTTTCCCCCAAGTAGAAATATATTCGAAAAGGTTTTATAAGCGTAAAAAGGGGCCACGAAACTCACAGAACAGATGATAAGCACAATCGATGTAAGATTTCCTGGGATAAGATGCTAGGAACCGTCAAACACCTATTGACAGTTACTGATAAGCATTAGTAATGATCATAAAGCATAAGATGATGTTCATGATTCGGGTAGTTCCGGTTCGGTCGTGGGTAGTATACACACAAGCAGACACACATACCTCAGACCTTATGTAGGTCCAAGCATTTAAAGATAGCCGTCATTGCCATGACATTCGAGCAATGACATTATTTCTGATGTTACCTCGTCAATACCAGACACTCAAAAGGGAAACCACACATACACGCATCACACACACCATAGGAAACTCCACACAATGATTCTATTTACACGACAAGACCAGACGCACGACTGACACTCCATTCGCACAAGTGGACCTTCAGTCATACGAATTAGCTACTTTCGTACGATTGAACCTTCATTCGTGCGACTAAGCTTTCAATCGTACCATGCATCACCAGTCGCACGACCCAACAGCCAGTCACGCGACTCAACGTCCCTTCGCGCGAATCAGCTTCATTCGCGCGATTGGACCTTTTCTTCGCGCGACAGGCCTCCGATCGTGCGATTCACACACAATCGCACACATTTCACATTCGCATGTCTCTGTCGTGCAACAACTCCAGTCGCCCCACTCGGTCACGCGACACACATTCATTCGCACCCACCGACAGCCGACGCGCGCACAACCGCGCGACTTACCCAATCGCACAGACACAAGTCGCACACACACCCAGTCGCATGCCCCATTCGCGCGACAATCCCATTCGCATCGACGGGGGTCGCGACTGCAGGAAGTTGCAGGGCGGCCTTCGGCTGCCCGAACACGAGTTTTACCCACCCAGAACCTCCAGAACTCATATCCTAACCTGTCTAGACAAGATGCACACTCAAAAACGCGACATGCAAGCCCACACGACCTCATGTGCTCGGATGAACCCGAGCACCCGAAAACCCTAAAACGCAACAGCTAAATCGGGCTAAAACGAGGTAAGTGAGGTTATCTACCTGCTAGGAACGAGTATTCACGATGATGCTCAAGATTTGACGACGAAAATGCAACAAACGGTTTGATTTTTGGTGTAAGATCGGGAGAGAAATGGAGAAAATGGTGGAGATGAAGAAGAAATGAGGAGGAGAAGATGAAGAAGAGGCTGGGAATGGATTTATACCCAGCCTAGTTTGCCATTTGTCAAGTTTAGTCCCCGCACTTTGCCCCCAGGTTCCCAAATTTTGTTTCGGTTGAAAACGTTATTAATTAGTCTTGTTTTATTGATGATAAAATGTTATTAATGTTATTTATAAGTTAAAAATGATTTTTATTCGTGACAATTATTTTAATATAAAAATGACGTGTTTAGTGTTAACGGGGCAAATCTTGGAGAAACGTCTTAAGATAACGACAAGTCAAGCAACGATAACACGCATATAAGGACAACTAAGTAAAACAAATATGGTATCCACGTAGATGGTTTATAAAATTGAGGAATGACTAACAACGAAGGTTAATCGATCACGTTAAATGACGGACCTTTGGTGACGGATGTCACAGTATCCCCTAGTTGAGGGAATTTCGTCCCGAAATTCAACTGGTGCTAGGTCTAAGAGCGTCATCCTCGAATAGATGGGGATATTTAAGTCTCATCTGATCTTCACGTTCCCATGTAAACTCTGGCCCTCGTTTGGAACTCCATCTCACATGGACGATAGGTATCTTGCTGTGCCTTAATCTTTTGACCTTTCGGTCCATGACCTCGATAGGTTCCTCCACAAAATGGAGGCTTTCATCAATCTTGATGTCCTCAACAGGTACGTGAAGTGATTCGTCAGCTAGACACTTCTTGAGGTTCGATACATGGAAAGTATCATGTACACTGTTAAGCTCTTGTGGCAACCTAAGTCGGTACGCCACCGGACCGATTCTTTCTATGATCTCGAATGGTCCAACATATCTTGGGCCAACTTCCTTTTCTTTCCAAACCGTACGATCCCTTTCCAAGGAGAGACCTTAAGTAACACTCGATCCCCAACGTTAAACTCTAGTGGCTTCCGACGGTTGTCGGCATAGCTCTTTTGGCGATCTCTAGCAGCTTTAAGTCGGTCTTTGATTTGGAAGATCTTATCGGTGGTTTCTTGAATGATCTCTGGGCCCGTAAGCTGACTTTCACCAACTTCATCCCAACAAACTGGTGATCTACATTTTCGGCCATACAACGCTTCGAACGGTGCACACCCAATACTAGTATGGTAACTGTTATTGTAGGAAAACTCGATCAGCGGTAGATGAGTATCCCAACTGCCACCAAAATCAATGACACATGCCCTCAGCATGTCCTCAAGCGTTTGTATCGTTCGTTCACTTTGGCCGTCTGTCTGGGGGTGATAGGCTGTACTCATGTCTAATCGAGTGCCCATCGCTTTCTGTAACGTCTGCCAAAAGCGTGAAGTAAATCGACTGTCTCGGTCGGATATGATTGACACCGGCACCCCGTGCCGTGTCACGACCTCTTTGATGTACAACCTTGCCAGCTTATCCATTTTATAGTCTTCCCGGATAGGCAAGAAGTGAACGGATTTTGTCATTCGATCCACCACGACCCATATCGTGTCGTGTCCGCTTGGCGTTCTTGGGAGTTTGGTAATAAAATCCATAGTGATATTCTCCCATTTCCACTCAGGAATTTCAGGTTGTTGCAATAATCCCGATGGTTTCTGGTGTTCAGCCTTGACCTTTGAACAAGTCAAGCATTTGCTCACATATATAGCAATATCTTTCTTCATACCTGGCCACCAGTACAGCTCTTTCAGATCATGGTACATCTTGTCTGCATAAGGATGAACAGAGTATCTAGTCTTGTGTGCTTCATCCAAGACTAGTGCACGTACACTCCCCATCTGGGGACCCATATACGATCCACGAAGTAATGTACGCCATCATCCTTGCGAGTCATTTGTTTATCCAACCCTCGGAATTCTTCTCCCGCAAGGTTCTCTTCTTTCAAAGCCTCGTTTTGTGCAATTTGAATCTGAGCCTTTAAATTAGTTTGAATAGTCAAACCTAGCGCTCGAGCACGTAATGGTTTCACGCGTTCTTTGCGGCTTAAAGCATCAGCCACCACGTTAGCTTTCCCCGGATGATACCGGATTTCACAATCGTAGTCGCTAAGTAGCTCTACCCAGCGTCGCTGTCGCATGTTAAGTTCTTTCTGATCATGATGTGTTGAAGGCTCTTATGGTCTGTGTAGATGATGCATTTGGTTCCATATAGATAATGCCTCCATATCTTGAGTGCAAACACTACGGCACCTAACTCCAAGTCGTGAGTTGTGTAGTTCTTTTCATGCACCTTGAGTTGTCGCGAAGCGTAAGCAATTACCTTATCTTTCTGCATTAGTACACAACCCAAACCTTGATGTGAAGCATCGCAGTACACTACAAAATCGTCAGTTCCGTCTGGGAGGGACAATATTGGTGCGTTGCAAAACTTCTCCTTCAATGTTTGGAATGCCTGTTCTTGTGCTTTCCCCCAATCGAACTTCTTGTCTTTCTGAGTCAACAAAGTTAACGGTTGGGCAATCTTTGAGAAGTTCGCAATGAAGCGACGATAGTATCCGGCCAATCCTAGAATTGTCGTATCTCTGAAGGTGTTTGGGGAGTATCCCACTCTTCACAGCTTCAATCTTACCGGGGTCCACATGAATTCCATTTTGTTAACTATATGACCCAAGAACTTCACTTCTCGAAGCCAGAATTCACACTTCGAGAACTTGGCGAAAAGTTTCTCTTCCTTCAACAGTTCTAGAATTGCTTGGAGGTGTTTTTCGTGATCCTCCTTCGAACGGGAGTAGATGACTATGTCGTCTATGAATACATCACGAACTTATCAAGATAAGGCTTGCACACCCGATTCATCAGATCCATAAAGACAGCTGGTGCATTGGTCAACCCAAACGGCATGACCAAGAACTCATAGTGCCCGTAACGAGTTCTGAATGCTGTTTTTGGAATATCGTCCTCGAATACTCTTAATTGATGATAACCAGATCGAAGGTCGATCTTAGAGAAATACGAGGCTCCTTGCAACTGATCGAACAGGTCGTCGATTCTAGGAAGAGGGTACCGATTCTTCACGGTCAATTTGTTCAATTCCCTGTAGTCGATACACATACGGAACGACCCATCCTTCTTCTTGACAAATAGCACCAGTGCTCCCCACGGTGAATGACTCGGTCGAATGAAACCTTTCTCCAGTAGTTCCTGTAGTTGGCTTGACAACTCTTGCATCTCTGAGGGTGCTAACCGATACGGTGTCTTAGCTACCGGTGTAGCTCCAGGAACTAGCTCTATATGGAATTCCACCTGTCGTGGAGGAGGCAATCCAGACAAATCATCAGGGAACACTTCCGGTAATCCTGTACAATCGGAATGTCTGCCAATTTTGTCTCTTCTTCCTTCTTTTCTACCACGTGAGCCAGAAAGGTGTAACACTGCTTTCGTAGACCTTGGCGTGCTTTCATGCAGGAGATAAGCTTCAAGTTCTTTCCCGGTCGCTCTCCTTGTATTCTGAGTGCTTTCCCGTCTGACGTGGGAATCCGCACTACTTTATCTCGGCAAACAATCTCGGCTCCATGCTTAGACAACCAATGCATTCCCACTATTACGTCAAAGCTCCCCAACTCAAAAGGTATCAAATCTATGTTGAAGACCTGGTCTTCCAACATTAGGGTGCAGTCCTTAATAATTTCTCCGCCTGTTCAACCCTACCATTTGCCATTTCTACGGAGTAACTAGTTTCTAGTCTACTGGTACTCAAATCAAGCATTTGCACAAATTCAGATGATATAAAACTATTGTCTGCCCCGGTATCAAACAGTATAGATGCGAAGTGGTTATTGAGTAAGTGCGTACCCGTGACAACGTTCGGATCCTGACGGGCATCATTAGCTCCAATGAAGAAGGCACAACCCCGTGCAGCATTTCCTTAGTTTCCTTGGCCTTGCGCACCCGCTATGGCCATTATCTGCTGCTGGTTGTTTCCCTGCTGACCCGGTGCCCTATTCAGTCGGGGGCACATGTTTCCTGAAGTGATCGAGGGCTCCACACTCGTAGCAAGCCCTGGCATTCCCAGCGGGGTTAACCGCGTTGATGGGTGCCACCAGGTTTGGTGCTACTCTACAGTCTCTTGCTTGATGCCCCGGGCGTCTGCAGTTCAAACACACCCGGCACGGTGCTGCTGGAGGATGATGAAGATTACACCTGTCACATTTCGGGTGCGGCCTAGCATATTCCTTCTTCCCTTGAGTCACGGCCACAAAGTTTCTGGTCGTTTGGCCCTCTTATCAAACTTTCCTGTACCGGACCGCTTGTTTCCCCATCTCTTTCCTTTTCTCCGCTCCCCTACCTAATACTCCTGTTCTTTCATCTCGTCTGTGAGAGCGCCAACTTTCAGAATTGCGCTCTGGATTGTAGGAGGAGCAGTTGCAGTTACCATTGCTCGGATTTGAGGCGCGAGTCCCAAATGTACCTCTCAATCCTCTTAGATTCCGGAGTGACTAGGTGTGGAACTAGTCTAGCCAGCTCGTGGAATCGGTCAGTATAAGCTGCGTGCCCTGTCCCCACCATAGCATGATTCCAGAACTCATGCTCAAGCTTCTACATCTCGTTGAGAGGGCAGTATTCCTCGGTAATCAAGGCTTTGAATTCATCCCAGGTCATCTGCATCGCAGATTCCCTTCCCCTAGCTTGCACCTGGGTGTTCCACCAGGTTAGTGCTCTGCCCTGCATGAGCACGTAACATACTTGATCCGCTGGCTGTCGAGGCATTCACTGATGTCGATCATAGCCTCCATTTTCTCCAGCCATCTAATCAGGGCTATCGCCCCACCTTTACCATCAAAATCCCGGGGCTTACAGGCCACAAACTCCTTGTAAGAACAGCCCCGTTTGGCGTTAGCAGCCCAGCTTCATAACCTGCTGTACCACCATTTCCGGTCTCCTGATAGCTTTCATTCCCAATCGGGTTCCCAGTATCCTCATTTTCATTACCACCATCCCCGTGGGGTGGTTTTGTTATTGTAAGGCATCGCTCACCTGAGCTACAATAATCGGAATCAGGGCAGTTAATTATTGAGCAATTAAGGCTGCCATATCAGGGTTTCCAGCCCTTGATTATTGCCAGAAGGGCCTTCATTTGCTATTGGAGGTCTACCCCTGCCTCTGCCTCTGCCCTCGGGGCTTCACTTCCGCTACTATTGCTGCGGGTAGATCTTCGAGGCGGCATGTTCTATTCATACAAGAGGCAACATATAAGCTTTAGTCACCTTAAGATACACAAGTACTTTACTTATCAACTTCCAATGTTTCGTGTTCCAGTCGGTCAAGATCACCATGCAGCCCATTTTAAGCATATTCTCGGTATACCGGTGGTGTTATATATACGGTTCCCCGTAGCGTTCCCACCACACCTACGATGTACCGAGAATGATGCCTAATCCGGTTACATGACATCCGACCTTCCTTCACATCATATCCATAATAATCCATCAAGTCAACTGAGAGCCAAACATGTAATCACGTATAGTCTAGCGGAGGTTGTCTATATCGGGTCCTTGGGAGGACTCAGACATGGCCTCCTCGGTCGGTCTCTCAGTGTATGAGGTCAAGCGCGATGTATCATCTGTGAAGATCTCTTTGGGTCTCAATATCCGAATTTTGGCTATGATAACTTGGCGCACAGAGGGAACGGAAGATCCAATAGAAAGCACCTCATAAGAGACGAGCACAAGGGCTCAAACACAAGGTGAAGATCACATGACAATAGGCTAATCGAACATGTAAAGAGGAACACATACACGAGATATATAAATGCACACAAGCTTAAGCATGCAAATCTACATGAAGGTTCCTGGGTTATAGTCTAGGTTAAGTGTAATTGTCTAATTCTCTATAACCAATGGCTCTGATACCAGTCTGTCACACCCCCCGCTGATAGCGGAAACACGGGGAATGTGAGCTAGACGGGATCGTCATAACACATGGTATGCAATAGAGTAGCAATAATAATATGATGACAGGCGTGTCATGACGACACCCGAACACAATTGGAGACTTGTGTCGTGTATTGTCAAAGATCACGACAGCATAGCCATAAACACAACATAATGTTCACATAAGCATTAAGGATAACTTGTAATGTAAATTCCCACAACTCGAGAACAAGTGTTCAAAAGATGTTAATTGTTTAGTGGACTGCAACAATGTACAAAATGTATGTTCAGTCTCAAAAATGCATCCTAGGGTCTCCACTAAAAGGCAGCACTCCTAGAACTTCAATTACCTTGATCACCTGAAAAGAAATGCTCAAAAACGGTCAACATAATTGTTGGTGAGCTTCGCAGTTTTAAGTAATGAAAGTATTAATGATGAAAACGCTAGGTTTAAATAAGGGTTACCGCGACTACACTTATGCATAGGCGGTTTTACCAGTTATAAATAGCTACCGCCAAACCTAGTCATCGGTCCCACACGGGAATTGATGGCTGTAAAGAAACATTTCCAAAGTTTAAATAGTTTATAAAAGACGTAGCATGATCCACACAGCGCATACGTTTAGTTTATAACCAAACCATCCTTAGGTCCCATTACCGGGATTAATGGTTATATAAAAAGGGTTTTCCATAGCATAGTAAGTTTAACTTGACATAGCAAGATCCACACAGCGCATACGTGTCAAGTTAAACATGACGTAGCAAGATCCACACAGCGCATACGTATAGGTTACAACCAAACCAATCTTTAGATCCCAATTACCGGGATTAATGGTTGTAATGGATATCGGCTTAGAAGAACCACACAGAAGAACCACACAGAAGAACCACACAGCCGAGAGCATCCAAGGTCAATGGCATCCACAAGTAGCATAAATCAACATGTAACATCAAATAGTAGTGCATGGTAGTGTAAAACCCCTAAGTAACATACATAGGGTAACATAGCACATAGTTCAAGTTCATATAGCAGCAAACAGTTAGGATCATCATGTAACCCGGTTTGAGCACATTCTTAGTATACCGGGGATGCTTATGTATAGGGTCCTCCGCAACATTCCCACCACATCCGCGATATACATAGAATGATACCTAAACCAGTTACATGACATCCATTTATCCTTAGTATCAATCAACAAGTTTAGCAAGGTAAGTTACTCATATAAGTAGCAGCCAACTTCCACTAAGGAAGGTGCCTGAAATTAAGTAAATAAGTGAGCATTCTTTTCCCCCAAGTAGAAATATATTCGAAAAGGTTTTATAAGCGTAAAAAGGGCCACAAAACTCACAGAACAGATGATAAGCACAATCGAAGTAAGATTTCCTGGGATAAGATGCTAGGAACCGTCAAACACCTATTGACAGTTACTGATAAGCATTAGTAATGATCATAAAGCATAAGATGATGTTCATGATTCGGGTAGTTCCGGTTCGGTCGTGGGTAGTATACACACAAGCAGACACACATACCCCAGACCTTATGTAGGTCCAAGCATTTAAAGATAGCCGTCATTGCTATGACATTCGAGCAATGACATTATTTCTGATGTTACCTCGTCATACCAGACACTCAAAAGGGGAAACCACACATACACGCATCACACACAACACACAGGAAAACTCCACACAATGATTCTACTTACACAACAAGACCAGACGCATGACTGACACTCCATTCGCACGAGTGGACCTTCAGTCATACGAATTAGCTACTTTCGTATGATTGAACCTTCATTCGTGCGACTCATCTTTCAATCGTACCATGCATCACCAGTCGCACAACCCAACAGCCAGTCACGCGACTCAACGTCCCTTCGCGCGAATCAGCTTCATTCGCGCGATTGGACCTTCTTTCGCGCGACAGGCCTCCGATCGTGCGATTCACACACAATCGCACACATTTCACATTCGCATGTCTCTGTCGCGCGACAACTCCAGTCGCCCCACTCGGTCGCGCGACACACATTCATTCGCACCCACCGACAGCCGCGCGACACAACCGCGTGACTTACCCAATCGCACAGACACAAGTCGCACACACACCCAGTCGCATGCCCCATTCGCGCGACAATCCCATTCGCATCGACGGGGGTCGCGACTGCAGGAAGTTGCAGGGCGGCCTTCGGCTGCCCGAACACGAGTTTTACCCACCCAGAACCTCCAGAACTCATATCCTAACCTGTCTAGACAAATGCACACTCAAAACACAACATGCATGCCCACACGACCTCATGTGCTCGGATGAACCCGAGCACCCGAAAACCCTAAAACGCAGTAGCTAAATCGGGCTAAAACGAGGTAAGTGAGGTTATCTACCTGCTAGGAACGAGTATTCACGATGATGCTCAAGATTTGACGACGAAAATGCAACAAACGGTTCGATTTTTGGTGTAAGACCGGGAGAGAAATGGAGAAAATGGTGGAGATGAAGAAGAAATGAGGAGGAGAAGATGAAGAAGAGGCTGGGAATAGGGATTTATACCAGCCTAGTTTGGCCATTTGTCAAGTTTAGTCCCCGCACTTTGCCCCCAGGTTCCCAAATTTTGTTTCGGTTGAAAACGTTTATTAATTAGTCTTGTTTTATTGATGATAAAATGTTATTAATGTTATTTATAAGTTAAAATGATTTTTATTCGTGACAATTATTTTAATATAAAAATGACGTGTTTAGTGTTAACGGGGCAAATCTTGGAGAAACGTCTTAAGATAACGACAAGTCAAGCAACGATAACACGCATATAAGGACAACTAAGTAAAACAATATGGTATCCACGTAGATGGTTTATATAATTGAGGAAAGACTGACAACGAAGGTTAATCGATCACGTTAAATGACGGACCTTTGGTGAGGGATGTCACAAATGACCCTTTACATACTTTAGCCTTTCCATCTTTAAGGCTCACATGATATCCTCCTTTCTCAAATGTCCCTATGACATTAGACTTCTTTTAGACTAGGGATATGTGACAACCGGTCCCAAGGTCACTATTCTAAACCCTAATTTATTTGCATCATATCCCATCTTATGTGTACTAATAATGGAAAACAATTTAATTATATCAAGAATGTTAGAATCACCAATTGTTATTTGATCTATTTTTATGATTCTATGTGATTTATGTGAATTTAGTCATTTTAAGTCTTGCCTTTTAGAAAATTCGTGCCCGAGAATATTGATTAGTCACCCTAGCTAGAATACAAAGCCTTAATTGAAACAATTTAAAAGCATGCATACATACACACACTTGGAAATTTCGGATTTATGCATGAATGACCATGCCATGATAACTACTAATATCATCTAATAACTAATAATTTTACACTACACTACAAAACAATACTACTAATTATCTTATGATAAAAAAAATAAATTGAAAAGCCTTCCACTGAAGGCCAAATCGGCCGCCCCCCTGCCACTAATCACCACACTTGTCCACCACTACACACAACCCACTCCTATCATCCATTCTCCTTACATGCAATTGCAAGACACACTCCTCTCATTCCTCTCTCTCATTTTCGAAATCCATCAGCTGAACCCATCTCTCCCTCTCAAAATTCTCTCCATTTCAGCCCCTTTCCAACTCCAAAATCGCGAACCTCAACAACAACAACTTCGGCCAGCAGCAAACCGCAAGAAAAGTGACCTTTTGGTGATGTTTTGAAGCTTGGAACGTGCAAGACTTGAGGTTCCATCTCTTGTTCGAGGTTCTACAGTCAAGTCCAAGGAGATTTCATCCATTCACGACCATCCACACCTTCTAAACCGTGAGATACATCAAGTGTAAGCTCACTATGTTCGGTTTTGGTCATTTCTCAAGTTTAACTTCATTGTTCACCTAAAACCCTATTTTTCTTGTTGTAGCAGAAACCTCTCACTACTACCTTGTTCTTGGAGAGCTTTCCACTTTCTTGAAGGTATTCCACAAGTATAACATGTCGATATATAGGTGTAACAAGAGTTACACCTAGAAAACCCTCTTTTTGGGTGATTCTCACACCCAACTTGTGCATCTTGTAAATTTTAAGAACCAACATTGTAACTTCTTTCTAATGACTTATTAAACTCTTAATAATCTGATTTGAATGTTAAAAATGGTTTTACACCATGAATGGAAGGTGTTAACACAAGAACACCATGAAAAACCACTCTTTCTACAAGTTACAACACACCTTAAACGCTTTCTTAAAATCCCTCTTAGACAAGGGTTATAACCTGCTCAAAAATGTTTTAGACACCCAAAAACCTGATTTTAAGTTAGATGAAGTTTTGGTAATGAATAAACTTGAGTTACAATGATTTACACAAGTGTAATGGTCGGTTATGGCATTTCTATGAATTTGAAGGCTATGGATGTGTAGAATGACTAGGCCACGATTTAGGACTGTTATTTCAGTAGGTTTTGATGAATATTAAGAGTTTAATATTATTTAATCTCTAAAACAAATAACATGTTGTGTTTAGACCCATTTTGGTCACTTTCGGGACCCGAAAACAACCTAAAATTACTTAAAAACAAGAAATCTTGAACTATAAACTTTTTAAAGAGAATTCCAGGTCCATTAAGGATTAATAAAGTGTTCTGGAGCTAATGGTAATTATTAGTGGTCAAAAGATAATTTAAATGGAATTTAAGTGAAAACGGGTGCTAACCGGGAGACGTTTTTAGGAAAATCTAAGAAAAATGAATATAAGGTGAGAAAGTATAAAAATCATGGCATTCCAGTAAGATATATAATAAAATAACTTATAAAATGGAAAAGTTGGTCAAACAAGCTTTAAAATGGTCAAACCCGGTTAAAAACGCGTTTTAACGGTTTAAACGTAAAAACGAGTCTTCCCACTACTAGGGTAAATTTTGTGATTTAAAAGGTTAGAAACTCATGAAAATGACTTTTAAAAGTTAGCTACTGGACCTAGACTCAAAAATATGAAAACCCATAGTCAACCATCTTAACCCTTCGGTTTTACCGTAACCGGCAACGGTAAACGCGTAAATTATAAACCGAGCCCATAAACTGAAAATTTGAGTATACATTCTTAAAATAAAGTTATATTAAGTTCTTGAAACTTATTTTTGATTATAAGGGTCATCTAATACAAGAAACCAAACTTAAGGGTAGAAACTGTCAATTTGGAAACTTCTGGGGCTAAACTGTAAAATTTGGTTAAACTTCATAACCGACTCCAATAAGCACTTAGTCACTTTATTAGCATATTTATCATATATTCTGAACTTAGTAATGTAAAAACCCTTAATTGTAGGAGAAACCTTGACTTTCCATAAAAGAAAACTTTTATACAAACCCTAATCGAATCAAAGTCGAACCCGACCAACTAAGGCTTAGACACTCTTGATGCACCTTAAATAGGTTTAGAGCAGTAGCTAATAACTTAATATATTCATGTTAGGGTGCTAGACTTGAGACATTCCCGGCACACGAAGGATTTCTTTGCTTAACGTCTAAGGTGAGTTCTAGTGATCCCTTTTTACTTACTGTTTTTGGATGGAACATGCTCTTTGTTATGAACTATGATTGTGCTTTATTTGATGCTTGTATGTGGGACTTTTTGGATACCTGCTGATACTTATGTCATGATCATTAATTCTTTTGTGAACCGCTTGTTTTATGTGAATAGATCTATTTGGGGAATCCCCCACGCACAGTGGCTCCCGCTACAGGGAGGTACCCCACTGAGATCCTGAGGGGTCGTTTGTGGCATGTAACAGGTTTTGAATAAGATACTATGGTGAACCATCCTAGCAGGAATGGTTCACTGTTCTGAGGCTTGGTTCTTTCCTTCGGGAATATCCGGTTAAACACAAGTTTAGAAGAGGCCAACCGGGGACCAAGTGCAGGGTTGATAGTGATACCCCACGATGACTGATACTAAAATGATGCTTTTAAAATCAAATGAGATTTTTCATAAACTTTCACACTTGATTCTAAAACCTTTACTGTGGACTTTAAGAGTTCCTTTTATTGTTTTGAAACTTTAAGCACTTGAATTCACCAACTTTTTAGTTGACATAATTTTCTTTTGAGCATGTTTCAAGTAACCTGTGAAGACTCTTAGCTATTATGGAAGACTTAGACTCAACCCCGAGACCATGGCATTTGCTTGTGTGACCAAAATCATGACTTGAACAATTTGATTTAATGACGATTTTATTTTGTTGAACTATGTAAACATTTGGGGCTGGATCTGTTCCTAGCCCGAAGTCTTTTAAAACTTTAAATGCCATGTGATGTTCTCTCCCTTTGAGCTCCTATATTGGTTTGTTTCCGCTGCCATGTATGTTTGTTGCTAATCTGTGACGTCCCACCCTACCAGGGCCCGGGGGTGTGACAGATTGGTATCAGAGCCAAAGGTTGTAGAGAAGTCAGGAATACTATAGTAGACCCTAGGCTACAACCTGATACCCTAGGACTGTCCTTGTGGGAGAGTGTTGGAATGATCGGTTGGGTAAATTGATGATTACACTTGATCAACGTAATTATGAATTTACCGGACGCGTAATTTCCATCACGGACCTCTAAGTTATGTTTGGACCTTTCTGTTTCATGCTGATTAACTTTGAAATTTATTTTGACTGGGATTTGAAATTGATTTTTAAAGATGAACTGTTTTGCCTGACACTATTATGAAAACAACTGATTCTAACATCATTGATGAGGAATACGTAGAGATTCCTGATACTAATGCCATCACCAGTACTATGAGTATATTATTATTAGTAAGATTATCAGAGCTATGAAACCAATTACTCATGATGTCTTTTACAGGAAACAACTATGGCTGACAAAGGAAAAACACCGGCCTACCCTACTAGAGCAGTGCACCAACGGGGGACACCAAGAAGGCAAAACCGCGCACGGAGTATGAGGAATTCCTTAGGAGGTGTGGACACCCGGGTTGGATATCCATCACGTCGGAGGACACTGAAGCTTCCGAGGACTCTTCTTCGCGACGACACCTTCCAGGAGCCGGACGCGCTCCCACTCGCCGCATGTTGTCGCTCCATCCCACTCACCTATCCCTCCCATTGGGAATAGGGGAGCATGCACCGTCACTCGTCCACGAAAGAGTGCTAGACCTGGAACTTCGGTCTCATTTAGGATGCCTCCTCCTTCACCACCACCGGTTAGGACTCCCATACCCGCACCACCGCCGTTCGAGCCACACCGACGCCACCCACAGGAGGAGCCCTGGATGCCTCCGAGGCACAGCATGTACGACGCCCCAGCGTACTGGCAGGGGATAGGTATTCACAATCTAGCCGTCGGGCTAGTGACGTAGGACCTACTGATGCAGCACTAGAGAAGCTCCTGAAGACTGTCCGTCGCCACGAGCTGACTCTTTAGCACGCTACCCGGACCTCCCATCTGCTCAATTCCAAGCTATGATGGCGTCGCACGGGGTGCAGAGATTGGAGCAGGAGCAGAGGAAGAAGAGCTCTGGATGGATGCGATGGCTGAAAAAGAAGTGGATGTGAAGGCGACATGTGAAAGGAGAAGAACTATCTGTCTTTGAACAGTTGAAGGAAACAAACTTATCATTATCTGACATTTATTATTATTTATGGGGGTGATGGCACATTCCACTTTGTAAGAGCTAGACTCTGATACTATGAACTTGTCTTGTTTTGAACTGATTCCTATGATACAATGTTGTTGAAACATTTATGGTTATCTGTCATGTGTTGTTTATATCATGGTGTTGGGCCATGCCATTCTTTATGACTGCTTAAACTGTTTAAATTGGTAATCTGTGGAACTTGGTAAGTTGTGTGTAATTATACACTGTATTCTCTCCTCGTATAGAGGGAGCCTTGTAGGGAATTGATGCATAGACTGTTTGAAACAAATTATGAGATGCTAAATGACTTTATCTGTAGTACTACCAAATGCCTACCAGAAGAGGAACACGCATCGGAAGGCAAGGAGCGTACCGAGGTCGTCACGAAGGAACAAGGCGAACCAGAAACCAACCACCTACTCCTCCAGGGACTCCCATCGGGAGAATTCTAACTCAGGAAATGACGAGGGGTGGCAAATCTTGTGGCACAGCAAATTGTGCACGCTATACCACCATCATTGCTCAAATCATGCTGACCGGAATGACGCCAGAGGTGGTACTGGGACTGCAAACAACGAGGAATCTGACGCTATCAGGAAGGGGTGTTCCTACAAAACATTCATAGCTTGCAAGCCAAAGGACTTCCATGGCACCGAGGGTGCAATTGAAACATATAGGTGGCTGGATGAAATCGAAGTTGTGTTAGACATCAGTGAATGCAAATTGGAACACATGGTGAGGTTTGCTTCTCAATCTCTCAAGGGACCAACACTTGAATGGTGGAAAACCATCATTCAGCCTCGAGGCCGGCGACGCCGAACTGGCCTGAGTTCAGGGAACTAATCACCAACAAGTACTGCCTGATCAACCACTAGAAAAACTAGAGGCTAGATTTCTGAATCTGGAGATGAGGGGCCCAAACTACACAGAATACATCAACCAGTTCCTTGCATTGTCCCGACTGGTACCACACTTGGTGATGCCAGAATCCAAGGGCGTGGCCCGCTTCATCTGGGGGTTACACCCAAGTGTGAGGGGCATGGTTCGGTCATCCAGCCTACAACCATACAGGCTGCGGTCAACTTTACCAGTAGTCTGACCGACGACCTAGTTAGAGCTGGTAGACTGAACATGGGAAAACTGAGGACAAAAGAAGGCTGTGGAAGAAAAGAGGAAGTGGTTTGATACTAGAAAGGTGGTCGGCAGCAGTAGCGGTTCAAACAAGAGACCTAGAGAAGAAGCGAGACAAATTGACCATGGTGGAAAGGCAAGGAGGTTGTATCTAGGCACAAGCCCCTTCTGCGATAAATGCAAGCTTCATCACCATGGGAGTGCAATCCCATGCCTTGTTATCGTGCAAGAAACCTAATCACCTGATTAAAGACTGTACTACGAGCCTGGAAAGCAATGCTATGAGTGCGGAGATCCAGGGCATATGAGGAACAAATGCCCCAAGCTAGCAAGAAACAAGACACCCGACCCAACAAGCCAAGGGAAGAGCTTTTATGATGGACCCAGCTGGAGCCCGAAAGGAACCTGAGGTGGTTAATGGTACGTTTCTTGTAAACGATCATCCTGCTACCATTTTGTTTGATACTGGAGCGACTGCTAGTTTTATCTCTAGTGCTTTTAGATCCTTGATTGACCTAGCTACGTGTACCTTAGCCGATATGTTTACCGTCGAATTAGCTAATGACAACATTTTAGAAACTAATGAAATCATAAAGGATTGTTCAATAAATCTAAATGGAAATACATTTAAGATAGATCTGATGCCCATTAAGTTAGGAGGATTTGATGTGGTTGTTGGCATGGACTGGTTAGCTAAGAACAGAGTCGAAATTGTTTGTGATGAACGCCTACTCAAGATACCATTGAACGACAAGGAAGAGTTAGTGGTGCAAGGAGAAAGGAGTAACACTTTATGCCCCATGATATCCCATTTAAAAGCTACCAAGAGCTTAAGAAGGGATGCTCAGCTTTCATCATCTACATGATAAAGACCAAGTGGGGAAGAAGATTTCGGACATCCCAGTAGTTTCTGAATACCCTGAGGTGTTTCCGGAAGACCTACCGGGACTTCCCCCGAATCGACAAGTTGAGTTTCCAAATAGATTTGCTGCCTGGCGCTGCACCGGTAGCCAAAGCGCCGTATCGACTCGCCCCTCCTGAGATGAAAGAACTGATGACGCAAATTCAAGAACTATTGGACAAAGGATTCATACGTCCGAGTGTCTCTCCATGGGGTGCCCCGGTGTTATTTGTGAAAACAAGGATGGAACCTTACGCATGTGCATTGACTACCGGGAGTTAAATAAGTTGACCATAAAGAACCGTTACCCACTTCCAAGGATAGATGACCTATTCGATCAACTTCAAGGAGCAAGCTACTTTTCCAAGATAGATTTAAGATCCGGTTACCACCAACTAAAGATAAGGGAAGAAGACATACCCAAGACGGCTTTCCGAACTAGGTATGGGCACTATGAGTACTTAGTCATGCCCTTCGGGCTGACCAATGCACCAGCAGCATTCATGGATCTCATGAACCGTGTATGCCGCCCATATCTTGACAAGTTTGTGATCGTGTTCATCGACGACATTCTGATCTACTCCAGTAATAAGGAAGAGCACGAGAAACATCTCAACTAATTCTTGAATTGCTCAAGAATGAGCAACTATATGCCAAATTTCAAAATGTGAATTTGGATGCGAGAGATCCAATTTTTAGGCATGTAGTGAAGAAGAATGGAATTCAAGTTGACCCTTCCAAGATAGAGGCTATAAAGAATTGGAAGATTCCTGAGACTCCCACTGAGATTAGGCAATTCCTAGGACTGGCCGATACTACCGACGATTCATAAAGGACTTCTCGCGCATTGTGCAACCATTGACCGCACTGACTAAGAAGAGCAAAACCTTTGTGTGGGAACCAGAGCAAGATGAAGCCTTTGAGACACTCAAGGAAAAGTTATGCAGTGCACCTGTTCTAGCCCTCCCAGAAGGAGTCGAAGACTTTGTAGTCTATTGTGACGCCTCGCGTCAGGGGTTAGGATGTGTGCTAATGCAATGCAACAAGGTCATTGCCTATGCATCTAGATTGCTAACGATCACGAGAAGAACTATACTACGCATGATTTGGAATTAGGTGCCGTGGTGTTTGCTCTCAAAATGTGGAGGCACTACCTCTATGGCACGAAGTGCATCATTTACACTGACCATCGAGTTTGCAACACATTCTCGACCAGAAGATGCTAAACATGCATCAAGAAGATGGGTTGAGTTGTTGAATGACTATGAGTGTGAAATCCGTTATCATCCCGGCAAGGCCAATGTGGTGGCAGATGCTTTGAGCAGAAAGGAGAGAGAAAAACCTCTTCGTGTACGAGCTTTAAGAATAAGTGTGTACACTGACCTAATTGCAAGGTTGAAAGAAGCTCAAAGTGAAGCGTTAAAGGAGGAAAAATTAGCAGGAGAAGGATTAACCTGGAATGGAAATCGATTTGAAACAGGAAATGATAGTACACATAAGTGCGAAGGAGAACTTGGGTGCCAAAGCATGGGAGAATTCGGGAGGTAATTCTCGATGAAGCCCATAAATCTAGGTATTCAGTTCACCGTGGGAGTGATAAAATGTACCAGATTTGAAGGCACTTTTCTGGTGGCCTGGAATCAAGAATCAATCGCTATGTATGTCGGAAAATGTCTAACCTGTGCCATGGTAAAAGCCGAAAACCAAAACCGTCAGGGACGTTACAGCAGCAAGAACTCCCAGAATGGAAATGGGATAATGTCACGATGGACTTTGTTACCAAGTTACCCAGAATGTCTAGGGGTCATGATGCTATTTGGGTAATAGTGGATAGACTAACCAAATCAGCTCACTTCTTACCAATTCGGGAAGACTATGACATGTCAAGACTGGCTCAACTGTATATCAATGAAATAGTGGCTAGGCATGGTGTGCCACTATCCGTAATCTCCGACCGTGATAGTCGTTTTACTTCACGTTTCTGGAAATCACTATAACGAGCTTTAGGAACCCGGCTGGACTTAAGCACGGCTTACCACCCGCAAACTGACGGTCAAAGCGAAAGGACTATTCAAACCTTGGAAGATATGCTAAGAGCTTGTGTCATTGATTTTGGTGGGAACTGGGATAACCATCTTCCATTGGTAGAGTTCTCCTATAATAACAGTTACCATGCAAGTATCAATGCTGCTCCGTAGAGGCTCTCTATGGTAGGAAATGTCGGTCACCCTTGAGTTGGAATGAAATTGGTGATAGTCAAGTATTGGACCCGACATCGTATTAGAGACCACTGATAAGATTTTCAAGATCAAGGAACGTCTACGGGCAGCAAGGGACCGTCAAAAGAAGTAAACTGACAGAAGACGAAAACCATTAGAGTTTCAGATAGGTGATAGGGTAATGCTGAAGGTAGCATCATGGAAGGGAACCGTGAGATTCGGAAAAAGAGGCAAGTTAAGCCAAGATACATTGGACCACTGAAATACTTGCAAGAATTGGTCCTGTGGCTTACAAGTTGAAACTACCTCAGAAATTGAGTTATATACATGACACCTTCCATGTGTCAACTTGAAGAAATGCCTGGTAGATAAAACCTTAGAGCTACCGTTGAAGGAGACAAGAATCAATGATAAGCTGAACTTCGTGGAATAGCCTATAGAGATCACGGACCGCTTGGTTAAGCAACTCAGACGAAGCCGCATACCCAAGGTTAAGGTTAGATGGAACTCGAGACGAGGCTGGAATTCACTTGGGAACGTGAGGACGAGATGAGGAAGAACTACCCGCATCTCTTTAAACCCACCCATACCAATACTAAGCGAAGTTAAAATTTCGGACGAATTTCCTAAACGGTGGGAGAATGTGACAACCGTCCCAAGGTCACTATTCTAAACCCTGATTTATTTGCATCATATCCCATCTTATGTGTACTAATAATGGAAACCATTTATTATATCAAGATGTTAGAATCACCAACTGTTATTTGATCTATTTTATAATTCTATGTGATTTATGTGAATTTAGTCATTTTAAGTCTTGCCTTTTAGAAAATTTATGCCCGGGAATATTGATTAGTCACCCTATCTAGAATACAAAGCCTTAATTGAAACAATTTAAAAGCATGCATACATACACACACTTGGAAATTTTGGATTTATGCATGAATGACCATGCACATGATAACTACTAATATCATCTAATAACTAACAATTTTACACTACACTACAAAACAATACTACTAATTATCTTGTGATAAAAATAAATAAATTGAAAGGCCTTCCACTGAAGGCCAAATCAGCCGCCCCCTTTGCCACCATCACCACACTTGTCCACCACTACACACGACCCACTCCTATCATCCATTCTCCTTACATGCAATTGCAAGACATACTCCTCTCATTCTCTCTCTCTCATTTTTGAAATCCATCAGCTGAACCCATCTCTCCCTCTCAAAATTCTCTCCATTTCAGCCCCTTTCCAACTCCAAAATCGCGAACCACAACAACAACAACTTCGGCCAGCAGCAAACCGCAAGAAAGGTGACCTTTTGGTGATGTTTTGAAGCTTGGAACGTGCAAGACTTGAGGTTCCATCTCTTGTTCGAGGTTCTACAGTCAAGTCCAAGGAGATTTCATCCATTCACGACCATCCACACCTTGTAAACCGTGAGATACATCAAGTGTAAGCTCACTATGTTCGGTTTTGGTCATTTCTCAAGTTTAACTTCATTGTTCATCTAAAAACCCTATTTTTCTTGTCGTAGCAGAAACCTCTCACTACTACCTTGTTCTTGGAGATCTTTCCATGTTCTTGAAGGTATTCCACAAGTATAACATGTCGATTTATAGGTGTAACAAGAGTTACACCTAGAAAACCCTCTTTTGGGTGATTCTCACCACCCAACTTGTGCATTGTGACAACCGAAATTTTTCGGTTAATACTATTTAATTAACTTTCTCCGTTTATCGTGAAGTAATCCATTTTACTATTATTTAAGAATAATAATAATAATAATAATAATAATAATATAATAATAATAATAATAATAATATTAATATTAATATTAATAAAATGATTGTAATAATAATAATACTACGAATAATAATAATAATATTGTTATGTATAAAGTTGGATTTAAAAAGTTAGGGGTGAAAATGCAAAATTTAAAACTTATTTTAAAAGTATTTGACATAAATGATAAACTCTAAAACCACAAGGACCATTTGTGTAATTTTTTTAAAAACACCCAACCCACCGCCCGTCGCCCCTCTTTCCCTCCGGCGAGCCTCCGGCGTCTTTCTGCGAGAGCCAAACTCCCAAATAACGCGGTTTTGACCAGAATAATGGTCCCGACACAATCCCGTGGATAATCGAACCTGGCCTCCTTTCAATTTAAAAATACTAGTGCGATTACCACCAAACCCGACCACCCCCATTTTCTGCCAAACAACCGGGCCACGATCACCACTAACACCAATAATCGCTTAATTAATTGACTATAAATGAACCTTCATCTGCCTCTAATCGCATTCACATTCAATTAAACACACACAGACACCACGTTTGATCACCATCACCATCCGCGACCTGTTCTTCGTCGGGTTCATCGTCAAATCGACACTTTCTGGTAATTAAACACACCCAAATGCTTGTTTTTACATGGGGATCAAAAGCCCCATGGTTTTAATCGCTAACAGATTCGAGTGGTGGATCAATTTGGATCGAGTTCGATCTAGGTTCATAGTGGATTCGGGGGAATAGGTTAAACAAGCATAAAAGGAATTGGACCGGGGTTATGTCGCGGCTGAGGCCTTTGGTTCACTGGTTCCATGATTCCATCTCGACCTTGAGGTCCCGGGTTCGACCCCGGGCCACCTCATTATTTTTTTAAAAAGCCTTTTAAGCGTTTAAAATTTCAGAAAAATTCCTAAAATTATAAAAATCATTTTTGTAAACTTTGTTTATTTTTAGAATCATCAAATAATTTTCGGCAATTTTTCTTTAAATTTTAATATTTATACAACATTATAAAAAAGGTTATTTTTGGATATTTTCGTGTAAAATGGACTTTAATTTATGGTTTAAATTAATAAATTATTATTGGTTCAAATATTAATTTAATTATAGTTTAATCCTGTTATTTAAAATAATTATAGAAATTATTTACACTTTACATTTAAGTTTACCCGTTCTTATAAATACTTCAATCACGGAAATTATTTAAATGAAATAATATTTTTCATGAAATTACATATAAGAGATTCTATTATTAAAATTTTATTTATATATTAAAAACCCCATATTCATATTGAAACCCTAGTTCGCGTTTAATCGTTAAACCTTAATATTAACCTAAATCTTAGAATATATATACATGCTTAGGTACCTCGTGAAGGAGTTCATTGGAACATCAATTATTATCCTATTCAATCATCGTATATACATACTTATACGCCAAGTGAGTCTACAGCCCCACTTTTACTTTATACTACTTTTTGGGGGAGAGAAACATGCTGTTTTCATAAACGTTACATTACATTGGATTTTTGTGATACTGCATATACATGATACTATGTTTGTATACTTTGCCCTTCGGACCGTTAATATACAAATAGCGAGGTGATTGTTAGTAGATCTACTGGGATTGACATACCTCGCCCGGCTATCGCACTAGCTGGTCAAACGGTGAACGGTTGTCCTGTTTTACAGTGTTGTGGTGGGAATCCACAGCCGGGCCTACTTTATTATTTGATTACATGTCAGCTCGGTCGCGACTTCGTACACATAGTGATCATTATGGACTAGCTACCCATTATATGCTTGATTACAAAATCCGGGAATTTCATTACTTTTAGTTACTGTTTTCTGATAAACCTGTGAACTCACCAGTCTTGTATTGACTTTTGCATGTTTTCTCTCAGGACATTAATGTGGAACGGTTAGAGCACAGCATCCACTGATGTCATTCCACGTTCATCCCCAAACTGTTTTCGGGATTTAATTTCATGTACTTTACATAAATTGGATTGGACCGTGTTTGCGTATTCCAAAACCGTTGCTAATGTTTCCTGATTTCGCTTCTGCAATACTTAAATATATTTGGTTTGTTTCATTAAAATTAATCAACTTATATGATTTGTAATTATCAAGTCGTTCGGTGTAACTGATACTTATCTGAGATCCTGGTTATGTCACACGCCTGACGGTAAAACCCCGTTCGTGGAAATAAGGGTGTGACAGATAGGTGGAAGGCTAGATTGAATTAGCACCCGGAGTCTAGTCCGATCGCTCGGCGCCGTTCCGACTGGCACCGAACGAACTACAAGAGCTGTCTAAACAATTGCAAGAATTGTTAGACAAGGGATTCATATGTCCCAGCTCTTCACCTTGGGGAGCTCCAGTGCTTTTCGTTAAAAAGAAGATGGAACCTTCAAATCTGTATTGACTACCGCGAACTGAACAAGGTGACAATCAAGAATAGTATCCACTTCCATGTATTGATGACTTGTTCGACCAATTGCAAGGATCTAGCTACTATTCCAAGATTAACTTGAGATCAGTTATCATCAGTTGAGGTTCGAGAGGAAGACATCTCCAAGACTGCATTCCGGACTCGCTATGGCACTACGAGTTCACTGTAATCCCTTTTGGGCTGATCAATGCCCCAGCAGTTTTCATGGACCTCATGAACCGTGTCTGCAAACCTTATATGGATAAGTTTGTCATTGTCTTCATTGATGACATACTGATCTACTCCCGTAATAAGGAAGATCATGAGGAACATTTGAGGACCATACTGGAATTGCTGAGGAATCACAGCTTTACGCGAAGTTCTCAAAATACGACTTCTGGATGCGTGAAGTGCAATTCCTTGGGCACGTGGTGAATGAAAAGGGTATACATGTTGATCCTTCAAAGATAAAGCAATCAAGACTGCCGGCACCAAAGACGCCTACTAAGATGCGGCAATTCCTTGGTTTGGCAGGCTATTACCGGAGGTTCATCGAAGGATTTTCGAAATTGGCGCAACCTTTGACTGCCCTAACTCATAAGAGAACAGTTTACAGGTGGGGCAGCAAAGAGGAACAGCGTTTCAGACGCTTAAAGACAAACTCTGCAGCGCACCAATCCTAGCCTTACCAGAAGGAACTGATGACTTTGTTGTTTACTATGATGCATCCATCCAGGGTTTGGGGTGTGTATTGATGCAACGTGACAAAGTCATAGCTTATGCATCTAGACAGCTCAAGGTGCATGAGAAGAACTACACAACGCATGATCTGGAACTGGGAGCTGTAGTTTTTTGCGTTGAAGATCTGGAGGCACTACTTATAATGGAACCAGGTGCACGATCTACACAGATCATAAGAGCCTCCAGCACATATATGATCAGAAGGAACTGAATATGAAGCAACTATGATGGTTAAAATTACTCATTATTATGACTGTGTGATCAAGTACCATCCGGGTAAGGCTAATGTGGTAGCCGATGCCCTTAGTTAAGGAACCCTAAAGCCTCGTCGGGTGCGCGCATTACAAATGACTATCCACTCTGACCTACCAGTGCAAATCAAAGCTGCTCAATCTGAGGCCTTGAAGACGGAGAATCTGAAAGCAGAATCCATGCGAGGCTGGAGAAACAGTTGGAGATTAAAGCTGATGGAATCCGTTATTTTATGAAACGGATCTGGGTACCATAGTATGGGAAATTGCGAGAGCTGATAGTGGATGAAGCTCATAAGTCACGTTACTCGATCCATCCAGGTTCAGACAAATGTATCAGGACCTGAAAGAATTTTACTGGTGGCCGAAAATGAAGGCGGAGATAGCCACATACGTAAGCAGATGCCTAACTTGTTCCAAGGTTAAGGTGGAATACCAGAGACCATCCGGTTTACTCCAACAACTGGAAATTCCAGTGTGGAAATGTGACATCCGTCACCAAAGGTCCGTCTACTACGTAATCTGTTATTTGGTTGTCGGTCATCCCTCACCTTTATAGCCCATCTATGTGGATATTATGCCTGTTTAGTTGCTTAGTTATCCTTCTATGCGTGTTATCGTTGCTTGCCTTGTCGTTACCTTAAGACGTTTTTCTGAGATTTGCCCCGTTAACACTAAACGCGTTTTTTATATTAAAATAATTGTCACGAACAAAATCATTTTTAACTTGTAAATAACATTAACAACGTTTTATCATTAATGAAACAAGACTAATAAAATACGTTTTAAACCGAAACAAAGTTGGGAACCCGGGGGCAAAGTGTGGGACTAAACTTGACATTTTGAGAAACTAGGCTAGGTATAAATACCCATTTCCTAGCCATTCTTCACACCATCTTCATCTTCATCGCTCCTTCTTCTTCATCATCACTCTCTCTCAAACTAGCACCGAAATCGGGTCCGTTTGTCGCGTCTTCACCGTCAAATCTTGGTTATCATCGTGAATACTCACTCCTAGCAGGTAGATAACCTCGTTTGACCCGTATTTAGCTCGATTTAGCTGCTGCTTTTCTAGGGTTTCAGGTGCTCGGGTACATCCGAGCACATGAGGTCGTGTGGCTTGTGTGTTGTGTTCCAGTGTGTGATTCACGTCTAGACATGTTAGAATATGAGTTCTGGAAGTTTTGGTGGTGTAAAACTCGTGTTCGGGCCGCCGAAGGCCGCCCTGCACCTTCCAGCAGTCACGACCTGCTGCACAGGACGACTGGGCCTTCCGGCCGACTGAGCCGTGCGACTGGGTAGGGCGTATGAGTGTGTCACGCGACTGAGCCGTGCGATTGGGCAAATCGTGCGACTAAGTCAGGCGTATGGGTGTGTGTGATTGAATGCGAACGAATGAGTCATGCGAATGAGGCAGTGCGATTGAAATGGAGTGCGATTGTGTGTGAGTCGTACGACTGAAAGGCCAATCGCACGAATGAATGTTCAATCGCACGAATGAAGCTGATTCGTGCGAATGAAGGTCCAATCGTGTGTATGGAGGTTGGGTCGTATGAATGAGTCTTGCATGGTACGACTGAGTGCTTAGTCGCACGAATGAAGGTTCAATCATACGAAAGTAGCTAATTCGTACGACTGAAGTCCACTCGTGTGAATGGAGCGTTAGTCGTGCGTTCGGTCCTATTGTATGACTAATGATGTGTGTGTGCGTATGGATCCCCTCTTCGGAGATCTCACGACGATAATGTAATATTAATAAAGTGTCATAGCTTGACCATAAAGATTAAAGTCAACGCTATTAACAGGCACATACTATTTAAAATAATCTAGTCTAAGATGTGTGTGACTGCTTGTGTGTGTACCACCCACGACCGAACCAAAACTGCCCGAGCCTATTGATATCATCTTATGCTTTATGATCATTATTAATGCTTGTCAGTAACTGTCAATAGGTGTTTGACTGTTCATAGCATCCTACCGTTGGAATCTTTCATCATACGTGCCTATCATCTGTTCAGTGAGTTTCGTGGCCCCTTTTTACTCTTATAAAACCTTTTCAAATATCTTTAACTTGGGGGAAAAGAATGCTCACCTACTTAACTTGTTTTCAGGCGCCTTCCCTAGTAGAAGTTGGCTACTACTACTATGAGTACCTTAACTTGCTTATCTTGTGATTGCTGCTATGTGAACTTGAACTATGTGCTACGTTACCCCTATGTATGACTTAGGGGTATCACCCTACTATGTATTACTACTTGATGTTATGTGTTGATTGATGCTATATGTGGATGCCATTGACCTTGGATGCTCTCGGCTGTGTGGTTCTTCTGTGTGGTTCTTCTGTGTGGTTCTTCTAAGCCGATCATCCACTACAACCATTAATCCCGGTAATGGGACCTAAAGATTGGCTTGGTTGTAACCTAAACGTATGTGCTGTGTGGATCTTGCTATGTCACCTTAAACTTATTATGCTATGGAAAACCTTTTTCATATAACCATTAATCCCGGTAATGGGACCTAAGGATTGGCTTGGTTATAAACTATACGTACGCGCTGTGTGGATCTTGCTACGTCTTAATAAACTATTTAAACTATGGGAGTGTTTCTTTACATCCATCAATTCCCGTGAGGAACCGAACATTAGGCTTGGTTGTAGCTATTTATAACTAGTAAAACCGCCTATACATAAGTGTAGTCGCGGTAACTTTTATTAGACTTACACACTGTTTTCATCTTAACATCTTTATTACTTAAAACCTGCGAAGCTCACCAACAATTATGTTGACCTTTTTGAGCGTTTCTTTTCAGGTGATCAGGGTAATTGAAGATCTAGGAGTGCTGCCTTTTAGAGGAGACCCTAGGATGCATTTTGTAATTATTACCCTTGTAAAGCTTGAACATGACTTTTGTATACTTGTTCCCGAGTTGTGGGAATCTACTTTACAAGTTATCACCAATGTTTATGTGATCATTTATGTTGTGCTTATGACTATGCTGTCGTGAACATTGATTATACACGACACAAGTCTCCATTTGTGTTCGGGTGTCGTCATGACACGCTTGTCATCATATTTTTATTGCTACTCTATCATATACCATGTGTTATGATGATCCCGTCTAGCTCGCATCCCCGTGTTTCCGCTATCAGCGGGGTGTGACAGACTGGTATCAGAGCCATTGGTTATAGAGAATTAGGCAATTACACTTGACCTAGACTATAACCTAGGAACCTTCATGTATATTTGCATGCTTAAGCTTGTGTGCATTATATATCTCGTGTATGTGTTCCTCCTTACATGTTTGGTTATCCTCCTGTTATGTGATCTTTTACTTTGTGCTTGAGCCCTTGTGCTCGACCCCTATAGGATGCTTCCTATTGGATCTTCCGTTCCCTCTGTGTGCCAAGTTATCATAACCAAATTCGGGTATTGAGACCCGAAGAGATCTTCACAGATCATACATCGCGCTTGACCTTATATACTGAGAGACCGACCCGAGGAGGCCATGTCTGAGTCCTCCCAAGGACGCGAGATAGACAACCTCCGCTAGACTATACGTGATTACATGTTTGGCTCTCAGTTGACTGATGGATTATTATGGATATGGTGTGAAGGAAGGTCGGATGTCATGTAACCGGATTAGGCATCATTCTCGGTACATCGTGGGTGTGGTGGGAACGCTGCGGGGAACCCTATATATAAACACCACCGATATACCGAGAATATGCTTGAAATGGGCTGCATGGTGATCTTGACTGACCGGAACATGAGATGTTGGAACTTGACAAGTGGAGTACTTGTGTATCCTAAGGTGACTAAAGCTTATTTGTTGCCTCTTTTATGAATAGAACATGCCGCCTCGAAGATCTACCCCAGCAACAGTAGCGGAAGTGAAGCCCCGAGGGGCAGAGGCAGAGGCAGGGGTAGACCTCCAATAGCAAATGAAAGCCCTTCTAGCAATAACCAAGGGCTGGAAACCCTGATATGGAAGCCTTAATTGCTCAACAATTAACTGCCCTGATTCCGATTATTGTAGCTCAGGTGAGCGATGCCTTGCAACAACAAACCACCCCCACGGGGATGATGGTAATGAAAACAAGGATACTGGGAACCCGATTGGGAATGAAAGCAATCAGGAGACCGGAAATGGTGGTACAGCAGGTAAGGAAGCTGGGGCTGCTAACGCCAAACGGGGCTGTTCTTATAAGGAGTTTGTGGCCTGTAAGCCCCGGGATTTCGATGGTAAAGGTGGGGCGATAGCCCTGATTAGATGGCTTGAGAAAATGGAGGCTGTGATCGACATCAGTGAATGCCTCGACAGCCAGCGGATCAAGTATGTTACGTGCTCACTGCAGGGCAGAGCACTAACCTGGTGGAACACCCAGGTTCAAGCTAGGGGAAGGGAATCTGCGATGCAGATGACCTGGGATGAATTCAAAGCCTTGATTACCGAGGAATACTGTCCTCTCAACGAGATGCAGAAGCTTAAGCATGAGTTCTGGAATCATGCTATGGTGGGGGCAGGGCACGCAGCTTATACTGACCGATTCCACGAGCTGGCTAGACTAGTTCCACACCTAGTTACTCCGGAATCCAAGAGGATAGAAAGGTACATTTGGGGACTCGCGCCTCAAATCCGGGCGATGGTAACTGCAGCTGCTCCTCCTACAATCCAGAGCGCAATTCTGAAAGCTGGCGCTCTCACTGATGAGATGATAAGAACAGGGGTACTGGGTAAGGGAGCAGAGAAAAGGAAGGAAGCTGGGGAAACAAACCGGTCTGGTACTGGAAAGTCTGATAAGAGGGCCAAAACAACCAGAAACTTTGTGGCCGTGACTCAAGGGAAGAGGGAATACGTTGGTCCGCACCCGAATGTGACAGGTGTAATCTTCATCATCCTCCAGCAGCACCGTGCCGGGTGTGTTTGAACTGCAGACGCCCGGGGCATCAAGCAAGAGACTGTAGAGTATCACCAAACCTGGTGGCACCCATCAACGCGGTTAACCCGCTGGGAATGCCAGGGCTTGCTACGAGTGTGGAGCCCTCGATCACTTCAGGAATTTGTGCCCCCGACTGAACAGGCACCGGTTCAGCAGGGGAACAACCAACAGCAGATAATGGCCATAGCAGTGCTCAAGGCCAAGGAAACCAAGGTAATGCTGCACGGGGTCGTGCCTTCGTCATCGGAGCTAATGATGCCCGACAAGATCCGAACGTTGTCACGGGTACGCACTTACTCAATAACCACTTCGCATCTGTACTGTTTGATACTGGAGCAGACAATAGTTTTATATCATCTGAGTTTGTGCAAATGCTTGATTTGAGTGCCAGTAGACTAGAAACTAGTTACTCCGTAGAAATGGCAAATGGTAGAGTTGAACAGGCAGAGGAATTATTAAGAACTGCACCCTAATGTTGGAAGACCAGGTCTTCAACATATATTTGATACCTTTCGAGTTGGGGAGCTTTGACGTAATAGTGGGGATGGATTGGTTGTCGAAGCATGGAGCCGAGATTGTATGCCGAGATAAAGTAGTGCGGATTCCCGTGACAGACGGGAAAGTACTCAGAATACAAGGAGAGCGACCGGGAAGAAACTTGAAGCTTATCACCTGTATGAAAGCACGCCAAGGTCTACGGAAGCAATGTTACACTTTTCTGGCTCATGTGGTAGAAAAGAGGAAGAAGAGACAAAGTTGGCAGACATCCCGATTGTACGGGATTACCCGGAAGTGTTCCCTGATGATTTGTCTGGGTTGCCTCCTCCACGACAGGTGGAATTCCGTATAGAGCTAGTTCCTGGAGCTACACCGATAGCTAAGACACCGTATCGGTTAGCACCCTCAGAGATGCAAGTGTTGTCCAGCCAACTACAGGAACTACTGGAGAAGGGTTTCATTCGACCGAGTCATTCACCGTGGGGAGCGCCGGTGTTATTTGTCAAGAAGAAGGATGGGTCGTTCCGTATGTGTATCGACTACAGGGAATTGAACAAATTGACCGTGAAGAATCGGTATCCTCTTCCCAGAATTGACGACCTGTTCGATCAGTTGCAAGGAGCCTCGTATTTCTCTAAGATCAACCTTCGATCTGGATATCATCAACTAAGAGTATTCGAGGACGATATTCCAAAAACAGCATTTAGAACTCGCTATGGGCACTATGAGTTCTTGGTCATGACGTTTGGATTGACCAACGCACCAGCTGTCTTTATGGATTTAATGAATCGGGTATGCAAGCCTTACCTGGATAAGTTCGTGATCGTATTCATAGACGACATACACATCTACTCCAGTTCGAAGGAGGATCACGAAAAACACCTCCAAGCAATTCTAGAACTGTTGAAGGAAGAGAAACTTTTCGCCAAGTTCTCGAAGTGTGAATTCTGGCTTCGAGAAGTGAAATTCTTGGGTCATGTAGTTAACGAAAATGGAATTCATGTGGACCCCGGTAAGATTGAAGCTGTGAAGAAGTGGGATACTCCCCAAACACCCTCAGAAATACGGCAATTCTTGGGATTGGCCGGATACTATCGTCGCTTCATTGCCAATTTCTCCAAGATTGCCCAACCGTTAACTTTGTTGACTCAAAAAGACAAGAAGTTCGATTGGGGGAAAACACAAGAACAGGCGTTCCAAACATTGAAGGAGAAGTTGTGCAACGCACCGATATGTCCCTCCCAGACGGAAACCGATGATTTTGTGGTGTACTGTGATGCTTCACATCAAGGTTTGGGCTGTGTACTAATGCAGAAGGATAAGGTAATTGCTTACGCTTCGCGACAACCCAAGGTTCATGAAAAGAACTACACAACTCACGATTTGGAATTGGGTGCTGTAGTATTTGCACTCAAGATATGGAGGCATTATCTATATGGAACCAAATGCATCATCTACACAGACCATAAGAGCCTTCAACACATCATGAATCAGAAAGAACTTAACATGCGACAGCGACACTGGGTATAGCTACTTAGCGACTACGATTGTGAAATCCGGTATCATCCGGGGAAAGCTAATGCGGTAGCTGATGCTTTAAGCCGCAAGGAACGCGTGAAACCATTACGTGCTCGAGCGCTAGGTTTGACTATTCAAACCAATTTAAAGGCTCAGATTCAAACTGCACAAAACGAGGCTTTGAAAGAAGAGAACCTTGCGGGAGAAGAATTCCGAGGGTTGGATAAACAAATGACTCGCAAGGATGACGGCGTACATTACTTCGTGGATCGTATATGGGTCCCCAGATGGGGAGGTGTACGTACACTAGTCTTGGATGAAGCACACAAGACTCGATACTCTGTTCATCCTGGTGCAGACAAGATGTACCACGATCTGAAGGAGTTGTACTGATGGCCAGGCATGAAGAAAGATATTGCCATATATGTGAGCAAATGCTTGACTTGTTCAAAGGTCAAGGCTGAACACCAGAAACCATCGGGATTATTGCAACAACCTGAAATTCCCGAGTGGAAATGGGAGAACATCACTATGGATTTCATCACCAAACTCCCGAGAACACCAAGCGGACACGACATGATATGGGTCGTGGTGGATCGAATGACGAAATCCACTCACTTCTTGCCTATCCGAGAAGACTACAAGATGGATAAGCTGGCAAGGGTGTACATCAAAGAGGTCGTGACACGGCACGGGGTGCCGGTGTCAATCATATCCAACCGAGACAGTCGATTCACTTCACGATTTTGTCAGACGTTACAGAAAGCGATGGGCACTCGATTAAACATGAGTACTGCCTATCACCCATAAACAGATGGCCAAAGTGAACGAACTATACAAACCTTGGAAGACATGCTTAGAGCTTGCGTAATCGATTTTGGTGGTAGCTGGGACACTCATTTACCATTGATTGAGTTCTCTTACAACAACAGCTACCATACAAGCATTGGATGCGCTCCATTTGAAGCCTCGTATGGACGGAAATGTAGATCGCCTGTGTGTTGGGCCGAGGTTGGTGAAAGCCAGCTAACGGGTCCCGAAATCATTCAAGAAACCACCGATAAGATCTTCCAAATCAAAGACAGACTCAAAGCTGCTAGAGACCGCCAAAAGAGCTACGCCGACAACCGTCGGAAGCCGCTAGAGTTTAACGTTGGGGATCGAGTGTTACTTAAGGTCTCTCCGTGGAAAGGAGTCGTACGGTTTGGAAAGAAAGGGAAGTTGGCCCCAAGATATGTTGGACCATTCGAGATCACATAAAGAATCGGTCCGGTGGCGTACCGATTACGGTTGCCACAAGAACTTAACAGTGTACATGATACTTTCCATGTATCGAACCTTAAGAAGTGTTTAGCTGACGAATCACTTCACATACCTATTGAAGACATCAAGATTGATCAAAGCCTCCATTTTGTGGAGGAACCTATTGAGGTCATGGACCGAAAGGTCAAAAAGTTGAGGCGCAGCAAGATACCTATCGTTCGTATAAGATGGAATTCCAAACGAGGGCCAGAGTTTACATGGGAACGTGAAGATCAGATGAGACTCAAATATCCACACCTGTTCAAGGATGACGCCCTCGGACCTAGCACCAGTTGAATTTCGGGACGAAATTCCCTCAACTGGGGGATACTGTGACATCCGTCACCAAAGGTCCGTCTACTGACGTAATCTGTTATTTGGTTGTCGGTCATCCCGCACCTTTATAGCCCATCTATGTGGATATTATGCCTGTTTAGTTGCTTAGTTATCCTTCTATGCGTGTTATCGTTGCTTGCCTTGTCGTTACCTTAAGACGTTTTTCTGAGATTTGCCCCGTTAACACTAAACGTGTCATTTTATATTAAAATAATTGTCACGAACAAAATCATTTTTAACTTGTAAATAACATTAACGACGTTTTATCATTAATGAAAACAAGACTAATAAAATAACGTTTTTAAAAAACAAAAGTTGGGAACCCGGGGGCAAAGTGCTGGGACTAAACTTGACATTTTGAGAAACTAGGCTGGGTATAAATACCCATTTCCCAGCCATTCTTCACACCATCTTCATCTTCATCGCTCCTTCTTCTTCATCTTCACTCTCTCTCGAACTAGCACCGAAATCGGGTCCGTTTGTCGCGTCTTCACCGTCAAATCTTGGTTATCATCGTGAATACTCACTCCTAGCAGGTAGATAAACTCGTTTGACCCGTATTTAGCTCGATTTAGCTGCTGCGTTTTCTAGGGTTTCGGGTGCTCGGGTTCATCCGAGCACATGAGGTCGTGTGGGCTTGTGTGTTGTGTTCCAGTGTGTGATTCACGTCTAGACATGTTAGAATATGAGTTCTGGAAGTTTTGGTGGTGTAAAACTCGTGTTCGGGCCGCCGAAGGCCGCCCTGCACCTTCCAGCAGTCGCGACCTGCTGCACAGGGCGACTGGGCCTTTCGGCCGACTGACCCGTGCGACTGGGATGAGTCGTGCGACTGGGTAGGGCGTATGAGTGTGTCACGCAACTGAGCCGTGCGATTGGGCAAATTGTGCGACTAAGTCAGGCGTACGGGTGTGTGCGATTGAATGCGAACGAATGATTCATGCGAATGAGTCATTGCGAATGAAATGGAGTGCGATTGTGTGTGAGTCGTACGACTGAAAGGCCAATCGCCCGAATGAATGTTCAATCGCACGAATGAAGCTGATTCGTGCGAATGAAGGTCCAACCGTGTGTATGGAGGTTGGGTTATTTGACTGAGTCTTGCATGGTACGACTAAGTGCTTAGTCGCACGAATGAAGGTTCAATCGTACGAAAGTAGCTAATTCGTACGACTGAAAGTCCACTCGTGCGAATGGAGCGTCAGTCGTGAGTCCGGTCCTATTGTATGACTAATGATGTGTGTGTGCGTATGGATCCTCTCTTCGGAGATCTCACGACGATAATGTAATATTAATAAAGTGTCATAGCTTGACCACAAAGATTAAAGTCAACGCTATTAACAGGCACATACTATTTAAAATAATCTAGTCTAAGATGTGTGTGACTGCTTGTGTGTGTACCACCCACGACCGAACCGAAATTTCCCGAGCCTATTGATATCATCTTATGCTTTATGATCATTATTAATGCTTGTCAGTAACTGTCAATAGGTGTTTGACTTTTCATAGCATCCTACCGTTGGAATCTTTCATCATACGTGCCTATCATCTGTTCAGTGAGTTTCGTGGCCCCTTTTTACTCTTATAAAACCTTTTCAAATATCTTTAACTTGGGGGAAAAGAATGCTCACCTACTTAACTTGTTTTCAGGCGCCTTCCCTAGTGGAAGTTGGCTACTACTACTGTGAGTACCTTAACTTGCTTATCTTGTGATTGCTTCTATGTGAACTTGAACTATGTGCTACGTTACCCCTATGTATGACTTAGGGGTATCAGCCTACTATGTATTACTACTTGATGTTATGTGTTGATTGATGCTATATGTGGATGCCATTGACCTTGGATGCTCTCGGCTGTGTGGTTCTTCTGTGTGGTTCTTCTGTGTGGTTCTTCTAAGCCGATCATCCACTACAACCATTAATCCCGGTAATGGGACCTAAAGATTGGCTTGGTTGTAACCTAAACGTATGCGCTGTGTGGATCTTGCTACATCACCTTAAACTTATTATGCTATGGAAAACCTTTTTCATATAACCATTAATCCTGGTAATGGGACCTAAGGATTGGCTTGGTTATAAACTATACGTACGCGCTGTGTGGATCTTGCTACGTCTTAATAAACTATTTAAACTTTGGGAGTGTTTCTTTACAGCCATCAATTCCCGTGAGGAACCGAACATTAGGCTTGGCTGTAGCTATTTATAACTAGTAAAACCGCCTATACATAGGTGTAGTCGTGGTAACTTTTATTAGACTTACACACTGTTTTCATCTTAACATCTTTTATTACTTAAAACCTGCGAAGCTCACCAACAATTATGTTGACCTTTTTGAGCGTTTCTTTTCAGGTGATCAGGGTAATTGAAGATCTAGGAGTGCTGCCTTTTAGAGGAGACCCTAGGATGCATTTTGTAATTATTACCCTTGTAAAGCTTGAACATGACTTTTGTATACTTGTTCCCGAGTTGTGGGAATCTACTTTACAAGTTATCACCAATGTTTATGTGATCATTTATGTTGTGCTTATGACTATGCTGTTGTGAACATTGATTATACACGACACAAGTCTCCATTTGTGATCGGGTGTCGTCATGACACGCTTGTCATCATATTTTTATTGCTACTCTATCATATACCATGTGTTATGACGATCCCGTCTAGCTCGCATCCCCGTGTTTCCGCTATCAGCGGGGGTGTGACAGAAAATGGGAGCAGATCTCTATGGACTTCATCACGAAGTTACCTAGGACTCCCAGCGGATGTGATACTATTTGGGTTATAGTAGATCGCTTAACGAAATCCGCACACTTTCTGGCAATCCGAGAGACTGATCGAATGGAGAAGCTGACACGTATCTATTTAAGGGAAATAGTCTCTCGGCATGGCGTGCCGATATCTATCATTTCTGATCATGACGCTCGGTTCACTTCTCACTTCTAGCAATCATTACAACGATCATTAGGAACGCGGCTGGATTATGAGTACTGCGTATCACCCGCAGGCCGATGGTCAAAGTGAGCGTACAATCCAGACACTGGAAGACATGTTGCGTGCCTATGTGATTGATTTTGGCAGCAGCTGAGAAACTCATTTACCATTGGTTGAGTTCTCCTACAATAACAGTTATCACACCTCGATCAAGGCAGCTCCATTTGAGGCACTATATGGACGTAAGTGCCGATCTCCTATCTGTTGGGCAGAAGTAGGAGAAAGCCAACTTATAAGACCTGAACTTGTGCACGAAACGACTGAGAAGATTGTACAAATTCGTAACCGTATGGCAGCAGCATGTGATCGACAAAAGAGTTACGCCGACAAGCGTCTTAAGTCATTGGAGTTTCAGATTGGTGATAAAGTACTGTTGAAAGTCTCATCCTGGAAGGGTGTAATACGCTTTGGAAAGCGGGGAAAACTAAACCCTAGATACGTGGGGCCGTTTGAGATTGTCAAACGGGTTGGCCCGGTGGCTTATCAACTGAACTTACCTGACGAACTCAGTGGAATACACAATGTGTTTCACGTGTCAAACCTAAGGAAGTGTCTTGCTGATGAATCACTTGTTGTTTCATTAGAAGAACTGGAAATCGATGAACAGCTTTGCTTCATTGAAGAACCAGTAGAGATTATGGATCGAGAAGTCAAAACGCTAAAGCGTAGCAAAATTCCCATTGTGCGCGTTAGATGGAACTCCAAGCGTGGACCAGAATTTACCTGGGAACGCGAGGATCAGATGAAGAAGAGGTATCCACATCTGTTCAACGATCAGACACCAATTTCTTAGGAAACCGTCAGAAAACCTAGCGCGTCTATGTTCTGGATAACTGACCTGTTGCTCATCACTCGTTTGTTAACCCTAGTGTTTTAATTTTCGGGACGAAAATTCCTTCAACAAGGGGATAATGTGACAACCCAAATTTTTCCGTTAATACTATTTAAATTAACTTTCTCCGTTTATCGCGAAGTAATCCATTTTACTATTATTTAAGAATAATAATAATAATAATAATAATAATAATAATAATAATAATAATAATAATAATAATAATAATAATGATAGTAATAATAATAATAATAATAAATAATAATAATAATAATAATAATAATAATAATAATAATAATATTGTTATGTATAAAGTTGGATTTAAAAAGTTTGGAGGGTGAAAATGCAAAATTTAAAACTTATTTTAAAAGTATTTGACATAAAATGATAAACTCTAAAACCATAGGGACCATTTGTGTAATTTTTTTAAAAACACCCAACCCACCGCCCGTCGCCCTTCTTTCCCTCCGGCGAGCCTCCGGCGTCTCTCCGGCGAGCCTCCGGCGTCTCTCCGGCGAGAGCCAAACTCCACAAATAACGCGGTTTTGACCAGAATAATGGTCCCGACACAATCCCGTGGATAAATCGAACCTGGGCCTCCTTTCAATTTAAAAATACTAGTGCGATTACCACAAAACCCGACCACCCCCATTTTCGGCCAAACAACTGGGCCATGATCACCACTAACACGAATAATCGCTTAGTTAATTGACTATAAATGAACCTTCATCTGCCTCTGATCGATTGCACCATTCACATTCAATTAAAACACACACAGACACCACGTTTGATCACCATCACCATCCGCGACCTGTTCTTCGTGGGTTCATCATCAAATCGACACCTCTCTGGTAATTAAACACACCCAAATGCTTGTTTTTACATGGGGATCAAAAGCCCCATGGTTTTAATCGCTAACAGATTCGAGTGGTGGATCAATTTGGATCGAGTTCGATCTAGGGTTCATAGTGGATTCGGGGGAAATGGGTTAAACAAGGTTATTTTTGGATATTTTCGTGTAAAATGGACTTTGTTTATTTTTAGAATCATCAAATAATTTTCGGCAATTTTTCTTTAAATTTTAATATTTATAAAACATTATAAAAAAGGTTATTTTTGGATATTTTCGTGTAAAATGGACTTTAAATTTATGGTTTAAATTAATAAATTATTATTGGTTCAAATGTTAATTTTAATTATAGTTTAATCCTGTTATTTAAAATAATTATAAAAATTATTTACACTTTACATTTAAGTTTACCCGTTCTTATAAATACTTCAATCACGTGAAATTATTTAAATGAAATAATATTTTTCATGGAATTATAATATAAGAGATTCTATTATTAAAATTTTATTTATATATTAAAAACCCCAAATTCATATTGAAACCCTAGTTCGCGTTTAATCGTTAAACCTTAATATTAACCTAAATCTTAGAATATATATGCATGCTTAGGTACCTCGTGAAGGAGTTCATTGGAACATCAATTATTATCCTATTCAATCATCGTATATACATACTTATACGCCAAGTGAGTTTACAGCCCCACTTTTACTTTATACTATTTTTAGGGGAGAGAAACATGTTGTTTTCATAAACGTTACATTACATTGGATTTTTGTGATACTGCATATACATGATACTATGTTTGTATACTTTGCCCTTCGGACCGTTAATATGCATATATCGAGGTGATTGTTAGTAGATCTACTGGGATTGACATACCCCGCCCGGGCTAGTCGCGCTAGCTGGACAAACGGGTGAACGATTATCCTGTTTTACAGTGTTGTGGTGGGGAATCCACAGCCGGGCCTACTTTATTATTTGATTACATGTCAGCTCGGTCGCGACTTCGTACACATAGTGATCATTATGGACTAGCTACCCATTAAAAATCCGGGAATTTCATTACTGATACAAACTGTTTTCTTATAAACCTGTGAACTCTCCAGTCTTGTACTGACTTTTGCATGTTTTCTCTCAGGACATTGATGCGGCACGGTTTGGAGCACAACATCCACTGCATGTCATTCCACGTTCATCCCAAACTATTTTCGGGATTTAATTTCATGTACTTTACATAAATTGGATTGGACGTGTGTTTGCGTATTCCAAAACCGTTGCTAAATGTTTTCCTGATTTCGCTTCCGCAATACTTAAATATATTTGGTTTGTTTCATTAAAATTAATCAACTTATATGATTTGTAATTATCGAGTCTTTTGGTGTAACTGATGCTTATCTGAGATCCTGGTTATGTCACACGCCTGACGGTAAAACCCCGTTCGTGGAAATTGAGGGTGTGACATGCATCTTGTAACCTTTAAGAACCAACCTTGTAACCTGCTTTCTAATGACTTAGTAAACTCTTAGTAATCTGGTTTGAATGTTAAAAATGGTTGTACACCATGAATGGAAGGTGTTAACACAATAACACCATGAAAAAACACTCTTTCTACAAGTTACAACACACCTTAAATGCTTTCTTGAAAACCCTCTTAAACAAGGGTTATAACCTGCTCAAAAATGAGTTTTAGACACCCCAACAATCTGATTTTTAAGTTAGATGAAGTTTTGGTAATGAATAAACTTGAGTTACAACGATTTACACAAGTGTAATGGTCGGTTATGGCCTTTTCTATGAATTTGAAGGCTATGGATGTGTAGAATGACTAGGCCATGATTTAGGACTTTTATTTCAGTAGGTTTTGATAAATATTAAGAGTTTTAATATTATTTAATCTCTAGAACAAAGGACATGTTGTGTTTAGACCTATTTTGGTCACTTTCGTGACCCGAAAACAACCTAAAATTACTTAAAACAAGAAATCTTGAACTATAAACTTTTTAAAGATAATTACAGGTCCATTAAGGATTAATAAAGTGTTCTGGAGCTAATGGGAATTTTTAGTGGTCAAAAGATAATTTAAATGGAATTTTAAGTGAAAACGGGTGCTAACCGGGAGACGTTTTTAGGAAAATCTAAGAAAAATGAATATAAGGTGAGAAATTATAAAAATCATGGCATTCCAGTAAGATATGTAATAAAATAACTTATAAAGTGGAAAAGTTGGTCAAACAAGCTTTAAAATGGTCAAACCCGGTTAAAAACGCGTTTTAACGGTTTAAACGTAAAAACGAGTCTTCCCACTACTAGGGGTAAATTTTGTGATTTAAAAGGTTAGAAACTCATGAAAGTGACTTTTAAAATTTAGCTACTGGACCTAGACTCAAAAACATGAAAACCCATAGTCAACCATCTTAAACCCTTAGGTTTTATCGTAACCGGCAACGGTAAACGCGTAAATTATAAACCGAGCCCATAAACTGAAAATTTCAGTATACATTCTTAAAATAAAGTTATATTAAGTTCTTAAACTGATTTTTGATTATAAGGGTCATCTAATACAAGAAACCAAACTTAAGGGTAGAAACTGTCAATTTGGAAACTTCAGGGGCTAAACTGTAAAATTTGGTTAAACTTCATAACCGACTCCAATAAGCAACTTAGTCACTTTATTAGCATATTTATCATATATTCTGAACTTAGTAATGTAAAAACCCTTAATTGTAGGAGAAACCTTGACTTTCTATAAAAGGAAACTTTTATACAAACCCTAATCGAATCAAAGTCGAACCCGACCAACTAAGGCTTAGACACTCTTGATGCACCTTAAATAGGTTTAGAGCAGTATCTAATCACTTAATATATTCATGTTAGGGTGCTAGACTTGAGACATTCCCGGCACACGAAGGATTTCTTTGCTTAACGTCTAAGGTGAGTTCTAGTGATCCCTTTTTACTTACTGTTTTTGGGATGGAACATGCTCTTTGTTATGAACTATGATTGTGCTTTATTTGATGCTTGTATGTGGTACTTTTTGGATACCTGCTGATACTTATGTCATGATCATTAATTCTTTTGTGAACCGCTTGTTTTATGTGAATAGATCTATTTGGGGAATCCCCCACGCACAGTGGCTCCCGCTACAGGGAGGTACCCCACTGAGATCCTGAGGGGTCGTTTGTGGCATGTAACAGGTTTTGAATAAGATACTATGGTGAACCATCCTAGCAGGAATGGTTCACTGTTCTGAGGCTTGGTTCTTTCCTTCGGGAATATCCGGTTAAACACAAGTTTAGAAGAGGCCAACCGGGGACCAAGTGCAGGGTTGATTGTGATACCCCACGATGACTGATACTAAAAATGATGCTTTTAAAATCAAATGATATTTTTCATAAACTTTCACACTTGATTCTAAAACCTTTACTGTGGACTTTAAGAGTTCCTTTATTGTTTTGAAACTTTAAGCACTTGAATTCACCGACATTTTAGTTGACACAATTTTCTTTTAAGCATGTTTTAGGTAACCCGTGAAGACTCTTAGCTATTATGGAAGACTCAGACTCAACCCCGAGACCATGCCATTTGCTTGTGTGACCAAAATCATGACTTGAACAATTTGATTTAATGACTATTTTATTTTGTTGAACTATGTAAACATTTGGGCCTGGATCTGTTCCTAGCCCGGAGTCTTTTAAAACTTTAAATGCCATGTGATGTTCTCTCTCTTTGAGCTCCTATATTGGTTTGTTTCTGCTGCCATGAATGTTTGTTGCTAATCTGTGACGTCCCACCCTACCGGGGCCTGGGGGTGTGACAGGATATACCTCACCTCCCTAAGAAGTAAGTCATTCCCATTCTTCAACTTGATAGTGACTGTGCCAAGACCAATGATGTCACAGGGCCTATTATCTCCTAACTTTACAGACCCAAGACATTGATCCTTATATTCAGAGAAGTATTCCCTCTTGGGTGTCGTGTGAAATGAGCACCCAGAGTCCATGATCCACTGACCAGCTTCACCTTCACTTATGACACTTAGCACATTTGCACTATCATACCCTTCTGACAGATTATCTTGTGATGCACTGTTACCTTGGCTCTTTTTACCACCATTTACCTCTATTCTTTTTCTTTTCCACTCTGGGCAGTCTTTCTTGAGGTGTTTGTCTGAGTTGTAAACGAAGCACCTCCTTTTCACCTTAGATTTTGATCTAGAATGATTCTTGTACTTGTGACCTCTTTGTTCAGATCTTCCCCTCACCAACAAACCTTCTCCACCTTCTTCTTGACCTCCTGTTCTCCTCTTCAACTCTCTTGAGTTTAAAGCTGCAAGGACTTCCTCCATTGATAATGATTCCCTCCCATACATGAGGGTGTCTACAAAGTATTCATGTGATGGAGGGAGTGAGGTGAGAAAGATAATCGCCTGGTCCTCATCATCTAGTTCAACCTCAATATTTTCAAGATCCAAGATGAGTTTGTTAAACTCATCAGTGTGATCCTCGATTGACTTACCCGGATTCATCTGAAAAGTGTAGAGTCTCTTCTTGAGGTATAGCCTACTGGCCAAAGACTTGGTCATGTACAATGATTCCAGCCTTGACCAAATTCCAGCTGCAGTGGTTTCTTTTGAGACTTCCCTAAGCACTCGATCGCCGAGGCTTAGAATGATGGAGCTATAGGCCTTATCCATGATCTCTTTCTTCTCTTTGGCTATGAGTGTCGTCGGCAATTGATCAGCTCCCCCTAGCGCATCAACCACGCCATTCTGAACCAATAGTGCTCGCATCTTGACTCTCCAAATACCGAAGTCATTCTTCCCATCGAATTTCTCCAATTCAAATTTCGTCGACACCATCTTGATCTTCAATTGACTCCATTTTTCGCCGATTCGAGCCCTAAACGAGGCTCTGATACCAATTGTTGTAAAACCGAATCAATAAGAAACAAATCGAAGACAATCTATTCAGTTCAATGAACGATTACATCAAGAACCAAAAACGAATACATTCGGAAGCAAAGTAATATGAATGAGAAAAACGACTACTCTCTAACTACCTTTTCCCCTCTATTTAAACGGAAGTTAACAAACATTAACAACCCAAGAATACAGTTGATAATTTACACCCCTTAAAAATGTAAAAGTTACAAACAACACCCTGCACTTTACTAAAACTTCTATGATTGACTTTACCTTTAACAAGTAAATTTAAATTACTAAAACATGGTCTCTTTGGATTATAAAGAAAAATCTTTGCACTATATCAAACTCTTCATGTGACACTTTTAGGAGAAAACATAAGTATTTATTTAAAAAAACATGAAATTTCTTGCAATTTATCAAAACTTCTTTTGTTAAAGTTACTTGTATACCACAAGTACTTTATAAGCGACCAGCGTGTTCAAACAAAAATAACGTCAAAAAATTATTATTAGATGTTGTTAACATTGCACTTGTTTGAAATATATAAAAGTAATGACAACCTGGATAAACAAATGGGCATCCCAATCAACATTATGAGTGTTGGTAGCATTGCACTTGATAAGGTTAGCCCTAACACCGGAAACACTAGGGTTACCCCTCCAATAAGCAAAGGGTACTCTGTCCTTCCATTTTACTCTCTTGTTACCTTCTTTAATATCCTTCAATGTCATCTCCCATGGCTTTTGATTTGTCTCTGCCCTATCACATGCAACACGATAAACACCAACCATTTATAACAAAGTTAATAAGACCCGACTAATTAATGGGATCGTATAAAATGCATCTCAGGTTGCAAATGGATGGGTGAGTTTTAGATGGAATAATGACAGAATACCAGTGAAAGATCGCAAATTTGAGTATATGTACAAAGGTGTCGCATGTTAAGTTCTAACTTCTGAAAATTTGATATTTCCTGCTCATAAAAAGATGATCACCTCACTCAAAGGAAACAAATATGCATTTACTTGCATGATATTCAAATTCTTATAAATAATGATACATATTCTAGCACAACTTAACCATACAAATATGCATAAATGCATATTCATTTGTGAGGTGTAAATCTTTGAAGCATAGTATCCAAACGTTTATAATATAACTTTATGGAAGTAAATACATTTATATCTCACTAACATGCTATAACTTTTCAAAGAAACAAAATTAAAAGTTTAGTGTGTAATTAACACCATCACATATATATTTCTAGTTCAACTTGGTTGCAATTTTCTAATTAAATTTAAAAAAATTTAAGAATTTTTATTGTAATAACTTTACCTGAAAATTTCAACTAACTTTTAATAAGCTTTATTAATGTGCATGTAAATCGTTATTGCTTAATTAATGTAAAATGTGACCTCTCGTCACACATAAGTTTGTGATGCTTTATGTTTTGTCTTGATTTGAGCCAACTAAGTTGACAAATCATTACATTAGAAACATATATACGTGATTAGTGTATGGGCTAAATACCCAAGGTAATATTTTGATGGCTTATGCTACATAACTTGTATGACACAAGTCATATATCACATATTGTATGTATATAAAGTTTGTTTTTTGGTGTATAAATTACATTTCAAGAAAAAGCAAGGGCGTAAACAAGATTCAAGCCATCGAGCTCTACTTCTATAAAAGCGTCACAAGCCATCGAGCTCTACTTGTACTCGTGAATATGTTAGTACAAAATCATTATGGAGAAATAAAAAAGCACTAATAAATCAATCTTGATAGTTTTGAATTTGTAAGGAAATAATTGTCAATCATACGACTAGCATTTCTCAACTATAACAATAGCATTGTTTTATAAAACAAATTAACGGTCATAATTCTTTTGAAACAATTTCATATTAACCAAATTATGCTAAGCAAAGTGGTGATATATAGTTGCACCTTAAAACCACATCAAGCCAAACGGTTGATACCTTATATTATAGATTTAATACTTAGTCAATTAATTAAAGAGCGAAAAGTAATAGAGAGATTAAATAGTTACCATCCCCAAAACGACCAATCTGGTGCGACGATGTCCAAGCTCATTGGATCAGAACAATACTTGAACAACGGAGGAGGCCCGGAATTGGGCCTCCTTTTGAAGTATTGTTTTATGTTGAACACTGGTCGATCATCACAATCGAACATAAGTTCCAGATCAGGAATCCTACCGGGGTATAGCCTTAGCAATTGTTGAAACCCCCAAAGTGTGAACAAATCTTGAGTCTGAATTGATTTTCTGAACTTTTCCACATATAGTTTTCTGACAGGATCTCAGCCTCTCGTGTTGATCAATTAGATTATGTTTGCAGCGGATTTAGCACATTAATTAGCAATTAAAGCAAGAACATAAAAGATATTGCAATTAAAGCATAAACATAGAGAGAGAAGAGTTCTGCGAAGCAATAAATGTTCTATTGGTCGCACGTTTTGGCAATTAAAACTGTATGGCTTGCCATCCTTATATAGGCGGCAAAAGCATGGTGGTGATGTCCTTTTCTGACATCACTGAATATTCAAATTACAGCTGTCAAAACATAAAACTACTGAAGATGTCAACAACTGACATCTTCTTACAAAAGTTCCTAAGTGCTGACAAAAGTAAACTACTGAAATCCTACAACGACTGAAGAACAAACTCTTCAGTCGTTTATAACTACTGATACTATAACAACTGAAGAACATGCTCTTCAGTTGTTGTACAACTACTGAAACAAAATAAACTACTGAAAAAGAAAAACCACCACAACAACTGAAGAAGACTTCTTCAGTTATTGTGACAAACTCTGAGTCTTCAGTACTTGGTCTTCAGACTTGGCTTCAGATGATATAACAACTGATGACTTCAGTAGATATCATCAGTTCTTGTCTTCAGTCTTTGTCTTCAGACTTTGTGCTTCAGTAGAAGGTCTTCAGTTCTTTAGTTCTTCAGCTTTTGATTCTTCAGTACTTGTCTTCAGTACTTGAAGTCTTCAGTACTTGTAAGATCAGTACTTCAGACTTCAGTACTTGGTCTTCAGTACTTTGGAGTCTTCAGCTGATATTCTTCAGTTCTTTGATCTTCATACTTTGTTCTTCAGACTTTGTCATAACAGCAGAAGGCTGGAGCTAAGATGCTCTCGAGTTTGACATTCAAGCAAGAGAACACAATAGCTGATGAGAGTCTTCAGATGTTCTCGAGTCTGACATTCAAGCAAGAGAACATTGTAACTGATGGGAGTCTTCAGCAGTTGTAGCAGTGGCATGTGGGACTTAGAGGTTTTCCTGATCTTGGCTCATTGGTTCTTTTGGTCCAACAAACTCCCCCTGAACCAATGCAGCCAAAACCTCTAATTATTGGATGTCCCACTTATTGATGGCATAAAGATTGGTCTATTTCCTTCTAGATCAGATTAGAAGTTGACCCAGATAAGCACTGGCCAGAGAGGTAGTCTCAAGTGTTTGTTTGGCTAAGTATGGATGGGAGCTCTGTCTTGGGGAATAGGACACAGAGCTGTTGCCCCATCCATGAGATCTACCTCCCACGTACAAGCCGGTAGGATTCTCTACAGTAAGCCTGAAGAAAGATCATTTGTTCTTCTTTGGACAGGTCTTCAGGCTCACCTTCTAATAACCCTCCCGACCGTACAGCTCTGAGAGGTACTTGACCTGTCTTCCATTTTTGAGCTCAAGTGTTGTGATTTGCCTATATGCAAACTCATCAGGGTGTTTACCCTCTAACAACAAAGTGAGCTCATTCCTACGGAAATTCTCAAGCTTCTTATAGACCAGACCCTTCCTAACCACCCTATTATCTAGCATTGAAAAGGGTGATTGGCCGGCTCTATAAGCTTTCTCGAATTCGTCCACTATTTCCCAGGGTGTTATTACAATAGCCACAGAGATCTCTTCATCTACGATTCTCTTTAGCTGGCTTTTGTATCTCACAGGCATGTCCTTCTTGACTATCCTATGAGCCACCCTTGGGTCAGGCCAAGTTCTCACCCTCTCCTTTTCATATTGAAAGGTTTGTTTGAGGGTGAATAATCTCAGAGCTTCTCTCTGCATGTTTATTATAGAGGTGGTAGCAGTATAACATTTGTCAATGCTTTTCAGCATTTCCTCATCATGTCTTTTCTGCTGCTCCTCCTCTTCTAACTTTACCTTCACAGTGTCCTGCTGTGAGGTGGGATTGATGGTTTGTGGTTTGGCTTTGGGTAGAGGTATAACTGCTGAGAGTGGCAGGCTATCCTTCTCATCATCCTCTTCTTCATCTTGCAGCCTCAGCACCCTTCTCTTCTTCTTCAAGGGTGGATCATTGGCTGCGGGTTTTGGTGGTAAAGGAGTTGGTTTTGTGGGTTGTGGTTGGGTTGTTGGTGTGGGAGTGTTGGCAGGCACTGCTAGCAGCCTAGAGATAAGGGCTGGTTTGGTTAGCTTGACTAGCAGTGTCCTGTTCCCAGCACCGGCTTCAGATAAGGCCTCTGCGACCAGTCCCTTTGTAAAATCACCAGCCGAACAAATCTTGGTGGTTATTGCCAAGAGTTTGTCCCTGGTCCATGCCTTAACATCAAGGACTGGTCTGCCCAGGTACTTCAAAGTGAACCTACTCATAGCCTCAAGTTTCTGTCTTTCCTCTTGGCTATGAGTAGTCCATCGGTACTCAATCTCTCTCCTCTCCATATTCCTGATCTCTTGATCTAGCAAAGCAGTGTCCTTGTCAAAGCCTTGCCTGAACAGCTGTTCAATGACTTTGTTCATTGAACGGTTATGTTCAGCATCAGCCTCCTTGACAAGGGCTGCTAGATCAGGATCAGCCACCTTCTTTCCCTCTCCCTTATTCTTATCAGTGATACTGAAATCCTTTTGGATTTCAGCCACTTCTATATGCTCTACCTCCCTCACTTTCCCTTCCCCTTCTCCCTCACCCTACTACTCTCCTCAGCCAACTCCCTCTCTACCACCACCTCTTTTTCTGCCTCTTTCTCCTCCTCTCCCCTCTTCCTCTTGTCTTGCACTGATGTCTCCCCCTTTTTGGTTGCATTGGTTGGGGTTTGACTATCAGCAAGAGCCTTAGATATGGCAACCTCCACCATGGGTTGTATATATGTGGGAAGCCTCTCATCAAGGGTTTGAATAACTATATCTTTAAGGATTGGTGTGATGAGAGGCAGGGATTTCTGGAGGATAGCATCCAGCTGCTCAGGGGGGTTCTGTCCCTGAGAGCTAGTGCCGGAAGCAGGGGCTGGTGGCTGAGTTTGTGGGAGTGGCTCAGTGTCTGTGAGACCTTCGGGTGAAGGTGCCATCTGTGGGGTAGTGGTGGCAGATGGACTTCTATCCTGAGTCATTTGAGCAAGCAGCTCTTTGAGTCTGCTTATCTCATCCTCAAGGATAGTGTTTTGAGCTACTACATCGTAGAAGAAGCTCAGGTCATCATCAGCATGAGCTGAATCACCTGACCTCCTGACATTGTCAGGATGAACATGTCCTGAGTGTGGCTCAGTAATGACATGTGCCCCTTGTTCATGGTACTGGGGACTTCTGGCCTCAGGATTGGATCCATCATCGGCCATTGCCTCTGGTGAGGTCTTAGTGATGTTACCAGCTTCACCCTGCTCAGATGTTGATGCAGGGGAAGTGGCAGCCTCACCAGATTGTTCTATCTCCCTAGCCACACTGGGAGATTGAACTGATTCTCTGTGCTGTGGGCTCCTATCAGCACTTGTGCCCACCCCCTCTTCGGTTGGAGTCTCCCCAGGTGTAATAGGTTTCTGGGGAGAGGGTGGAGTGCTCAGATCGATCAGCACTTTGGCTATTACCAATGTTGGGCTTAGTGGAGCGGTCTCCTCAGTATGTGGGCTAGAAGCAGTATGCACATGGGGAGGACTGTGCTCTTCAATGGCAGTCTCCTCAAGTGAGAGAGACCCCAGTAATGTGGTTGCCCCAAAATTGGTTGCATCAGGCTCCTGTTGAGAGGAAGCCTGTGCGGTTGTGGTGGGTGGAGTCGTGGTACCTGCTGGGAGAATCGAACCAGCAGGCACATCCTGCCTTTGTGTGGCAGGGGCATCCTCAGGGGACTCATCTCCCTGAGTAGCCTTTTTAGGCTTCTTTTTGGCTTTTGGCTTGGTGGGGACTATGGATTTGGAGGTGGAGGCTGTGGGTTCCAGCTGCGTGGGTTTTCGCAGCCGGCCAGCCTGTTTGAGTGTGGGGTCAGTGTTGTGCCTGGAGTATACCTCAGCTTGAACAGCCATGGCAGGGACCCCAGTGCCAACTAGTCCCTCAGCCTGAAGCTGGTATTCGATCATGGCCATTATGAACCGTGGATACAAGTTCCAACGGTTAGAAAAAGGTTTTGTGGCCATGTCCTTGAGTTCCAAAAATAAAAGATCAGTAAAATTTAAAGGTTGTTTCTCAAGGATAGAATACAATACCTGCTGCCACCTTGTGGACATCTGGTCCCACGAAGAGGTCTTGGGAGCCAGACAGACATTCACCATATGGAAGATCAAGCGTTGAGGGTCAGGGAAATGTTTCTTCAACAAGGTGGAGGCGGAGAGGTTACCCTGATAGTCATGGGATGTGAATGAAAGATCCAGGGTACCTTTGGGGTAGGAAGTTGGGTGAGTGGCATCCTCCAGCTCTAGGGTTTGTCGTATGGTGGCTGGAGTGATAACCACGGGTTTTCCATTGACGGAGGACCGGAGGGAGACCTCGGCATTCTGCTCTCCGGTATGGACGTTGACATTTGTCCAAAACTCCGTCAAGGAGTCGGTGTATAGAGTGGGGTTCAAGAGAAAAGCCGTTTTGTATGGTGAGTCATGCATAAGATCAACGGCTTGGTGAAATTTGGGCCATAATGGCGATTTTGTAAGGTGGGCGACACAGTTGTGTCGAGGTTTCAGTTGCATGTTCGCCATTAATGGTGTATGGGAATTTCAGAGATTTGTAAGGATTAGGTCAAGTGAGGAGTAAATGCTCTGAAGGTGGGGTATTTATAGGGTAGGGCAAAGGTTGAAAGAAAACTACTGAAGGTTTTGGTGTTAGTGATCAGTTGTTGTAACAGCTGATGACGTGGTTTTAACCTTCAGTGGTTGTAACATCTGAGGACTTGGTGTTAGCCTTCAGTAGTTGAAACTACTGAGACCTTGGTTTTGTCCTTCAGATGTTGTGAACGTCTGAAGAGTTACTTTCAGTCTTCAGTAGTTATGAACTACTGATGACCTAGTATTCTTCTTCAGACGTTGTAACAACTGAAGACTTGGTGTTAGCCTTCAGTAGTTGTGAACTACTGAGATCAGTAGTTGTGAACTACTGAAGACATGGTATTGCTTCAGTTGTTGTAAACAACTGAGGACTTGGTGTTAGCCTTCAGTAGTTGTGAACTACTGATGTCAGTAGTTATAAACTACTGAAGACATAGTTTTGTCCTTCAGTTGTTTGTGTATGAAACAGCAGCTGTTGTTATCAGCTGATGTGAAATTACTCATCAGCTGTTTCCGTCAAGTCAGTTGTTTCATACTAGCCTCGACATTTACTCATCAGCTCTTTGGCTGACTTTCAGATGTTTCATTGACCCTTCAGCTCTTGGGAATATGCCTTCAGCTCTTGTGATCAGATGTTCACAAGTGCTGATGAAATTCTTCAGAGCTGGTGAACAAATTTTGTCTTCAGTATTTGTGTAAAATTACACATCAGTACTTGTGAGCAAAATTTGTTCTTCAGTACTTATTTATTGAAAATCATACATCAGTAGTTGTAATCCACTTCACTACATCAGTTGTTTTTCAATAAATAATGTACATCAGTACTTTGAGTCAGTTTAGTCTTCAGTAGTTGTGAAAGAGCTGAAGACTAAATTACTCATCAGTACTTATATTTGACCTTTGCTCTTCAGTAGTTGTGAACTAAGAGTACCAGCATAGGTCAAATCATTCAAGCTGCAGCATACCAAGCCTTAGTACCAAATTTTGGAATGTGGCACTATCTAAAGGCTTAGTAAAAATGTCTGCAAGCTCATCAGCACTAGGCACAAACTTAGGATCAATCAGACCTTTCTCATAGCAATCCCTGATAAAATGATGTCTAATCTCAATATGCTTGGTCCTAGAGTGCTGGACTGGATTCTTAACAATACAAAGAGCTGAAGCACTATCCATTAATAATGGAGTCTGAGTCTCAGTAATGCCATAATCCAGAAGTTGGTTCTGAAGCCAGAGTATTTGAGAGGTACAGCTTGTAGCAGCAATATACTCAGCTTCAGCAGTGGATGTAGCAATTGATGTTTGTTTCTTACTCTGCCAAGAAACTAAACAATTGCCTAGGAATTGGCAACCACCAGAAGTGGATTTTCTGGTGACTTTGCATCCTGCATAGTCACTATCAGAGAAAGCAACTAATTTGCATGAATGCCCAGCTGAATACCAAAGTCCTAGTGATTGGGTACCTTGCAGATATCTAAAGATCCTTTTGACTGCAATCAAATGGGATTCTTTAGGTGCAGCCTGAAATCTAGCACAAGCACATGTTGAAAACATGATGTCTGGTCTAGAAGCTGTAAGGTACATCAAGGACCCAATCATACATCTGTAAAGGGTTTCATCAACCGCTTTACCTTTCTGATCAACATCTAGTTGTGTGATGCTGCTCATGGGAGTAGAACAGGGCTTACAGGTTTGTAAATCAAACTTATTCAACAAGTCTTTGGAATACTTGGACTGATGGATGAAGATTCCATCATCCAGTTGTTTGATTTGCAAACCCAGAAAATACTGTAATTCTCCCATAGCACTCATTTCAAATCTCAGCTTCATAAGCTTTGTAAATTCATCACACAACTTTGGATCAGAGGATGCAAAGATGATGTCATCAACATAAATCTGAACAAGGAGCTTATGTTGTCCCACAGTCTTGATGAATAAGGTTTTATCAATGGTGCCTCTAGTGAACTTATTCTCTAGAAGAAAGGTTGAGAGTGTCTCATACCAGGCTCTAGGTGCTTGCTTCAGCCCATAGAGAGCCTTATCAAGCTTGTACACCCAATCAGGATGTTTATTGTCCTCAAATCCTGGTGGTTGACACACATAAACCTCTTCTTTTATTTTTCCATATAGGAAGGCACTTTTGACATCCATTTGATAAACCTTGAGACTGTGAAAGGCAGCATAAGCTAAGAACAGTCTGATTGCTTCCAGTCTTGCCACAGGTGCAAAGGTCTCATCATAATCGATGCCTTCCTCCTGTGAAAACCCTTGAACAACCAGTCTGGCCTTGTTCTTGACAATTTGGCCCTTCTCATCTGTTTTGTTCCTGAATACCCACTTGGTGCCTATAGCACACTTACCTTTGGGTAATGGAACAAGCTCCCACACTTGCTGTTTCTTGAATTGAAGTAGCTCAAGCTGCATAGCTTCCACCCATCCATTGTCTCTTAAAGCAATATGATAGTTCTTTGGTTCTTGCTGACTGATGAAGAGAGCATAGAAGCAGAAGTTGGACAATTGATTCCTGGTTGAAACTCCAGCATGAATATCACCAATGATTTGTGAAGTGGGGTGATTCTTGAGCTCTTGATAGACTATGATATCTGTGCAAGTGTTTGTAGACCCATCAGCAGTAACAGATGGTGATGGAGATTCCTGAAACCATGTAGAGGATGGCAGCTCAAATGAAGTAGAGCAAGCAGAAATCTCATCAGCATTTGTAGTGGATGGAGCTGCTGAGGCTACAGGAGCATCAGGTTCAGTGGAATTAGGCAGGTTGTCACTAAACCTGAAGAGGTGAGTACTGACTTCATCATCTTCAGTACCACCAGGTGGAGATCTGTTGACAGGCTCAACAGATGGAGGTTGATAAGGAACATATTGCAGTATGTCCAGATCAAACAGCTCCACAGGGTTTTGTGGAATCTTGTCCTTTGGAGATTCATTGAACTTAACATGCAAAGTTTCTTCAACCCCTTGGTTCTACAGTTGAAGACTCTGTATGCTTTGCAAGTTGATGAATAACCAACAAAGTACCCTGCATCCACCTTACTAGCAAACTTATGGAGTGGGTTGCTAGTGTTGAGAATGAAACAAGGACACCCAAAGGCTCTAAAGAATGAAATAAGAGGGGCCAAATGATGAAGAACTTCATAGGGAGTCTTCATCAACCTCTTATTTACTAAGGCTCTATTCTGTACATAGCAAGCTGTATTGACAGCTTCAGCCCAAAAGGTCAGTGGCAGCCCTGAGTCAGCCAACATTGACCTTGCTGCTTCAATGAGGGTCCTGTTCTTTCTCTCCACCACTCCATTCTGCTCAGGAGTTCTAGGAATGCTAAACTGCCTTCTAATTCCCTTGGATAGGTAGAAGTCATCAAGTGTGTGGTTTCTAAATTCTGTTCCATTGTCACTCCTCACACACTTGACCTGTAGGGAATACTGCTTTTCTACTTGTAACACAAAGTTCATTATTGTCTTTGCTGCTTCATCCTTGGAGTGCAAGAAGAAAGTCCATACAAACCTGGAGTAATCATCCACAATTACCAGGCAGTATTTCTTCTTTGCCATGCTCATTACTCTGACAGGACCAAAGAGATCCATGTGCAGAAGTTGTAAGCAGGCAGTGGACTTTGGTTCTTCTATTGAAGGGAATGAAACTTTGTGTTGTTTTCCTTTCAAGCAAGCAGTGCAGTCATCTTCACACTTGAACTCCTTCAGAGGCAATCCTCTTACTAAACCATGGCTTATAAGCTGATTCATGTTCTTGAAATTTACATGACCCAGCCTTCTATGCCATAGTGTAGACTCTTGAGGAGATGCCTTGGAGAATAGGCAAGGATGGCCTTTTAGATCCATCTTTTTGGAAAGATCTAAGGCATACACTCTTCCTGTCCTGTTGGCCTTCAGGAGAGTGTGTTCATCCAATGCCTTGTCAATCAAACTCAGAACTTTGGATGACAGAATCCTACAATTCTGGCTTGTGAAAAGGGCAACATGGCCTTTGTCACACATTTGACTGACACTCAAGAGGTTGTACTTGAGATTCTCCACATGGTTAACATCATCAAACCTTATTTCCCCGTTGGAAACAAAGCCTTTTCCGACGATGTAACCCTTAGCATCATTGCCAAAAGAAACAAATCCCTTCTTTCCTTGAGAGTAGTCATTAAGAAGGGAGTTGCTTCCAGTCATATGCATGGATCCTCCACTGTCTACATACCAGATGCTTCTATGGCATGTTGAAGAACCCTGCAAACACAACCATGTGTTAGTTAGTCTTGGAGACCCAAACCTGCTTGGCTTTGGGTCTGTTCTCAGCTACAGGTGTAGCACTAACAGGTGTGTTAAGAGTGACAGCTTGAGGTGAAGAAGATGGTACAGAAGAGGAACCCTTTGGCTTGGACTTCCTTTTCTGTGGTTTCAACATAGGAGCATCTAAGTGGTTGACTCTTCCCACTAGTTGCTGAACCATCATCACCAACTGTGTCTGATTTTGTGATAAAGCCTTCAGCTCTTCAGACACATTGGAGTTTGCTGATGATGAGTTTCTATGTTGTACCATCTTTTTCTGAGCAACCTCAGCTGTTGCCTGAGTAATCCCTACCTTCTTGGATTTAACTTTGGGCCTAGGGATTTCAGGCTTGGATGTTGCCAGTACAAACTTGGTTTCAAACTCATTCTTCATTTTATTGATGCTCTCAGTAGTTTTCTCCTTCTGTTTGACTTTGGAACCCCTTTTGTACCAGCATTCATCAGTAAGATGATTGAACAAGCCACATATCTCACATGGCTTTTTCTTCATCTTATGCTGATCATCAGCTGAAGAGGATTTAACTGCTGAAGACTTGTTCTTCAGCTGTTTGTCATCAGTACTAGCAGTTTTCTTCCTAGTGCCTGCTTTCCTGGTATCCTCTTTAGCTGTCTTCAAACCTTTCCTACTGTTAGTTTTCTTCTCTTTAGTGCTAACAGTATTTGAGGTTTGAACTTCAGATGTTGTCACTTGCTCTCCAGTACCTTCAGTACTTCTAGTGACAACTCTGAGTTGATCAGCCTTTTGGTCATGTGATAGTCTATCTCTGATGATGCTGATTCAGAGGATAGTAAGTCACATGATGAGAAGGATTGGTTATTACTCTCCCCATCAGATTCAACTTCTGCTCTTGAAATGAAGTCTGTGGGAGGAGCAGTGTGATTATAACCAATGCCAAACTTCACATTGGAAGCTGTTTGCTTGCTAAGAAGCATTTCAAAACCCTTGCATGATTGCACCCATCGATCACACTCAACTTGGGTGGTTGCAAGAGTTTCCTTGAGGTCCTTGTACTTCTCTAGAAGTACATCTTCCCTAGCTTTACTATCTTTGATTTGGCAGTTGAGCTTGTAAATCTCATCATTTTTGTGACAACCCGAAATTTTCCGTGAATTAATATAAGATTTTTATGTGAATTTATGATTTATTTTTATATTTTTATTATTATTAATATTAATATTAATAATAATAAAATAATGATAATAATAATATAATGATATTATTATTCCGAATAATGATAATAATAATAATAATAATAATAATAATGATATTATTATTATTACAAATGATGATAATAATAATAATTATAATAATAATGATATTATTATCAAAAATAATGACAATAATAATAATAATAATATTATTATTAAAAATAATAATGTTAATAATGAAAATAATAATAATAGTGAAAGTATTATTATTTACAAAATTAGTTTAATTGATTTAATAAAGTATAGGGGCTGTTGTGTAAATTTTAAAACATGTTTTATAAACTTAAAACACAAAATGATAACATGTGAAACCTCAGGGACTATTCTGTAATTTCCGAAAACCCAACCCCGACCCCCCTCGATTTTCCGGCACCGGATCCGGCCGACCTCCGGCGGCTCCGGCGAGACCCCAAAACGCCAAAATACGCGGTTTCGATTCAATTAAATGATACCGACACAACCCCGTGAGTGTTTCGAACACAATGACCCACATTAATCAGGAATCAAGCTAAGTGCGATCGATCTACACCCCGTGAATACTGTCGGCTCCTTTACACCTTCGAATCGCACTGAAACTACAATAATAATCTAATTGATCGAATCTAAACAACCCTATAAATGATACTAATCAGGCTACACTTTGAATTGTGTCTTAAACATTCAAATTCATCGAATTTAATTCTCTCTTCTTCGCGGACCTGCAACTAACCGAACACCCCTGTTCGAGTTTCGAAACCCGAAATTGATAAAGATATTTCGATCATTAGCCTCATTAGAAGCTACCTGTGAAGTTAATTGCATTTTCATCCACGTCTGATCGTCGTTTGGATCCTCCCAAGCCGCGACCTGTTCTTCGAGGTGTTCATCATCGATCAGACATCTTTCTGGTAAATTAAATACACCCATATGTTCGATTATCATGGGGAACAAAAGCCCCATGAATATGATTGTTAACAGGAACGAATCATGGATCAATTTGGTCGATCCATGAATCTAGGGTTCTTGAATTGGGGATGAACATTCGGGATTGTGTTAAATTTAATGGGTCCGTGTTTTGTTCGATATGGAGCCTTTGGCTCACTGGTTTGTGCGCAGGGGTGTGGGGGGGGGAGGTCACGGGTTCGAACCGTGCACCTCCCATATTTTTTTTAAATCCTTTTTGGATTATTTAAAAATATATAAAAATTATTAAAAATTATAAAAATAATTTTTAAAAGCTTCTGTTATTTTTAACACCATTAAATATTTTTCTGTAAATTATTTAATTAAAAATACTTTAAATAAAATTTATAAAATATTAATTTAAAAATATTATAAATAACTATTTTATAAAAATAGACTTTAAATTATGATTTAAAGTATTAATTCATTAATTGAACACCATATCATTTTTAATTAATGATAAATCATAAAAATTGTAGAAATTCAATTAATTAAAAAACCCTAATTATTTATGTAAATAATTATTACATGTATTATAAATTATTACATGTATTATAAATTGTTATCCATACAAAAATGGGTTTTTAAATATAAATTAAAACAATCAAATTATTAATGGATATTATATTATTTAGGGATTTATTTTGATAATATAAATACAAATCAGATTTTATAAATTTAGACATTTATAAAATCTTACAAAAATTAAATATAAACTTATATGTTTATATAACGTCTATAGTTTAATTAGAATATAATGATATGTCAAAATCATTATTAAACTAATTAAATTTTATATAAATCATTAATTATTAACAAGAATAATTAAATGATTTAATGTTTATAACAAATCCCAGAAAACCAAACCCTAGATCAATTGGACGCCAGGTTCAAGATCTAACTTATTTAGGTTTTGGATTTGTATCTGTTTGCTTACGTGAAATTATAATACCTTAACAGGAATTTACTAGGTTGTCAACACCACACAAGGACTGAGGTGAGTTCATAACTATTCCCCTTTTTAATCATTTAAATATTTGGGGCTGGAATACATGTTGTAATTGAAATTACAAATTATTTTTTTGTGTATTATGTTAAATAATAATTTGATCACATTTATGATTACATATGGTTATTATGAAAATCCTTCTCTGTATACTGGACTATAAATAAGCAGGGATCTTTTGGATAGTACTATCGGGGAGTGACTTACCCCCACAAAGGTATGAACATGTGATCCATATCAGATGCACAAAGATCTTGATGTCATTTGGGATGACTGTTTCTGTAGTGAGAAGGCAGATGTGCACTTTATATAGTTTGCATTATAGTTCCATTTACAACCCATATGAGGATAAATGTAAAGGAGGATTTGCTCCCTCTGATTTGAAATTATTATGAAAATATAACATACACATAAAAGGATAATAAACTAAGTGACATGGACAAATTCAATGTGAAGGATTTGTTGGGCTTGTACTTAGTAGGTATGTGGGATAGCGGGTTCACCTTATTAAAAAGGGTTCCGACAGGCTATTCATATACCGGTGAGTAAATTAAACTCACACTTTTCTATAAATCCTATTTGATGATAATTGATGATTTATCACTATGTTTTACTTACCTGTGAACTCACCAACCCTGTGTTGACACTTGATTTACATGTATTCTCAGGTATCTACTAGGAGCTTACGGACATGCACGTAGGATCATATAAGAGCTCAAGATACCTATTGATTATCTGAAATATGATTTAGACATGTTGTCATGAAACAATATATATTTACTTCCGCTACGCGTAATATTACTCTGAACATTATTGTAATGATTATCTAAAAACTATCATATAGATATTTGCATCTCATGTGAACTACTGTGTTCGATCCTGTTTGCTCACCCCTCCGTGATAGATTCCAGATCCGGAATTTGAGGGTGTGACAGATTGGTATCAGAGCCACTGGTTATACTGAGTTAGGGATTGCATCTAGCCTATAGCCACACACAATAGTTGCACAAAGTAAATTGCCTTAGTTAGAGATAGGATAGGATTAAGAAGTTATATGCTTAAACTTAGATAGTTGTGTTCCTAAACATAACTTGACTCTTTGACTCTTTTCGATAATTCCTAAACTTATTCTCAACGACATGTGGGATCTACATTTATCATCGTGCCTAAATCAATTTTTTTTTATTCTCGTCAAAGTCTGTGTCTTACAACTTGAAACATGTAATGCTGGAAGAGCGTGATGCCTGTATCTCGGGGTGTTCTGTCTAGGCAAGGTATTCGCATATATCCAAATCAACCGATGGACCTGTTTACCTTACCTGGGACCCTTGGGATGAGTATCTGCTTATAGGTACGCATGTCTTCAACAAAGTTGTGATTGACCCAATACTTTGATTAGTCAACGTACTCGCTTTGATTTACAAATCAAACGATTACACCTGGAACATCTCATTGCTATTATGCCAAATTCTCGACCGTCGTTTTCGTATTGAATAACTCGTATTACCCAATTTCCATGAAAACTCTTAATGATCTTTCAGAATGACTTCTTGTCAAATCCGTTCACGGTCTAGAAACTCCGGCTGTAAGATTTCTGCTATTGTAGCACGTGAAGTTACTGCGATCATACACAAGTCTTTAAGGCAAATAGGTCAAATTACCTTGATATGTTCCATTCGGAAATCTAAGCTACGCTTGTCCTAACCTAAGGCGAGACTTGTTTCCTTAGTACTCGTGCCTTGCCGAATTTAATCGAAAAATCCAGTTTTCTTAAATTCCCATCTGTCCTACAGTAATTGTCCATACTTTGAATATTTGATATAAAATGCATCTATGGAATATGTCAAAGTGTGAATTCTCACCAAACAATTTCATGATAGATGGACGCACCAGCGGGCAGAGGCAGAGGTAGAGGACGCGCCAGAAGAACTGTCCCAATAGGGATGACTCCTGAAGAAATACAAGCCTTGGTCAATCAAGGTGTTGCTGCAGCCCTAGCCACTCAGGCTGCTCAGAATGGTCATCACTATTCATATAAAAAGTTCCTAGACTGCAAACCAGATATCTTCACTGGTGCAGAAGGGGCCATTGGGCTCATAAGGTGGTTCGAGAAATGTGAATCCATCTTCGCTATATCTGAATGTCCCGATGAGAGTAGGACCAAGTATGCCTCCGGAGCCTTGAGTGGAGCTGCACTCTCGTTCTGGAAGACAGAAGTTTCAAGACTTACTCTCTCCCTAGCCAATGCTATGGATTGGGAGGAATTCAAACAGCTGATGATGGAAGAATTCTGTCCGAGAGAAGAAGTACAAAGGTTTGAAACCGAGTGTTGGAACCACAAAATGGTGGGATCTGAAATTGAAAAGTATACCACCGAAAATCATGAGTACGCAACTTTGTGTCCTCATATGATGGAGCCTGCTCACAGAAGAATTGAAGGCTATATCCGTGGACTGTCTCCGGTCATTCAATCTATGGTCACTTCCTCCAACCCAACTTCAATCCAACAGGCCATTAGGATAGCTCACAAGCTGATTAATGAGGCTGTGGCTCAGGGGAAGTTACCACCAAGAAACAAGGGTAAGGGTGTTGCTGCTGAAAGCTCGGGGAAGAGAAAGTTTGAAGATGCTAAAGATGGTGAGAGTCAAGGTACAAGCAAGAAGCAAGATCAGAAAAAGCACCAAGACAATCAGGGCATTCCGCCTAGATGTCAGAGGTGTGGCAAGCGTCATCATGGCAAGTGTACCGCAATCATCTGCTACAAATGCAACAAGAGGGGGCACACTGCTCCTGAATGTAGAACCAAGACTCAAGACCAAGGAAAGAAGGATGGTAATCAGCAGAATGGTGGAAAGAAGGAAGTTATTTGTTTCAGATGTGGAGAAAAGGGCCATATTGCTAAAGACTGCACTGGGGAAAAGAAAGATACAGCCAAGGGCAGAGCCTTCGTTATTGGCAAAGGTGAGGCTCTCAAAGACCCTAACGTTATTATGGGAAAATTTTTGGTGAATAATGTTTATGCCATAGTATTATTTGACACGGGAGCTGATAGAAGCTTTGTATCTGATACTTTCTATAAGCACTTGAATGTAAACCCTGTACCCCTAGATGAGCCATATGTTGTAGAAGTAGCAAATGGTAAATCCTTGACCGCATCACAAATCCTGAAAAACTGTACACTAGATTTATCAGGTCATATCCTACCAATAGACCTCATGCCCATTACTTTGGGAAGCTTCGATGTGGTAATTGGTATGGATTGGCTATCCAAAAACTCTGCAGAAATTATCTGTAAAGACAAAATGATTCGTATCCCCCTACCAAATGATGAAGTCCTGTGCGTGGAGGGAGATAAGACTGGTGTCGTGATGGGAGTTATTTCTTACTTGAAGGCTCAAAAGTGTCTTCGAAAAGGACATACTGCTATCCTAGCCTTAGTCACTGACAAAGAGAAGAAGGAAAGGAAGATTGAAGATGTACCCGTCGTCAGGGAATTTCCTGAAGTGTTTCCTGATGAACTGCCTGGATTGCCCCCTAAAAGAGAGGTCGAGTTTTCAATCGAGTTAGTACCTGGAGCTACACCTATAGCTCGGGCACCATACCGTCTCGCACCTTCTGAATTAAAAGAACTATCTGACCAGCTTAGGGAACTCCTTGATAAAGGATTCATCCGACCTAGCTCGTCACCATGGGGAGCACCAGTGTTATTTGTGAAGAAGAAAGACGGAACCTTCAGAATGTGCATTGACTATCGGGAACTGAACAAAGTGACGATCAAGAACCGTTATCCCTTGCCACGTATTGACGACTTATTCGACCAACTGCAAGGTTCGAGCATTTACTCCAAGATAGATCTTAGAAGCGGCTATCATCAGCTGAGAGTCAGAGATGAAGATATTATGAAGACGGCTTTCAGAACTCGATACGGTCACTTTGAGTTCACAGTCATGCCATTTGGGCTAACAAATGCACCTGCTGTATTCATGGATCTCATGAATCGTGTATGCAAGCCTTATCTAGACAAGTTTGTCATTGTCTTCATTGATGACATCTTGATCTATTCCAAAAATGAGCAGGAGCATGAAGAACATCTGAGATTGATCCTTGAACTACTAAAGAGAGAGGAGCTTTATGCTAAGTTCTCGAAATGTGATTTCTGGCTTAAAGAAGTTCAATTCCTTGGTCATGTGATTGATGCTAATGGAATTCATGTAGACCCAGCTAAAATTGAATCCATCAAAAGTTGGCCTACACCTTCTAATCCAACGGAAATTAGACAATTTCTGGGACTAGCCGGCTATTATAGGAGATTTATCGAGGGATTCTCCAAGATAGCTCAACCATTGACTATGCTTACCCAAAAGGGGGTAGCATATCATTGGGGATTCAAGCAAGAGGCTGCTTTCCAAACACTGAAACAGAAGTTGTGCAGTGCACCTATTTTGTCCCTACCCGACGGTATTGAAGACTTTGTAGTCTACTGTGATGCTTCTGTTCAGGGACTGGGATGTGTTTTGATGCAGCGAGACAAAGTCATAGCCTATGCCTCAAGACAGTTAAAGGCTCATGAGAAGAACTATGCAACTCATGATCTAGAACTGGGAGCTGTTGTGTTTGCTATTAAATTATGGAACATTACTTGTACGGTACTAAGTGCACTATTTATACCGATCACAAGAGTCTTCAACACCTGTATAATCAAAAGGAGCTGAACATGAGGCAGAGGAGGTGGCTTGAACTATTAAACGATTATGATTGTGCCATCAAGTACCATCCTGGTAAAGCAAATATTGTGGCTGATGCTTTGAGTAGGAAAGAACATGTGAAACCTCGTAGAGTGCGAGCTCTACAACTTACCATTCAAAGCAACCTGCCGGCACAAATCTTGAAGGCTCAGACTGAAGCCCTGAAAGAAGAGAACATTAAAGATGAAAACCTTCGAGGGCTAGACCAACATTTTGAAGTTCATTCGGATGGGATACGCTTATAGCAGGAAGGATTTGGGTACCCCTGTACGGGAATCTGCAAAGCTTGATCATGGATGAAGCCCACAAGTCTAGATACTCTATCCACCCAGGTGCAGATAAGATGTATTACGACTTGAAGCTTGTTTACTGGTGGCCAAGAATGAAGGCAGATATTGCAACTTATGTCTCAAAGTGCTTGACTTGTTCTAAAGTCAAGGTCGAATACCAAAAGCCTTCAGGAATGTTAACCCAACCAGAAATTCCCGTGTGGAAGTGGGAAATGATAACCATGGATTTCGTCACTGGTTTACCCAAGTCTCAAACGGGCAATGACACCATTTGGGTTATCGTTGACCGTCTCACCAAATCCGCTCATTTCATACCCATCCGTGAGAAAGACAAGATGGAGAAACTTGCAAGGGTGTACATCAAAGAAATTATCTCTAGACACGGAGTACCAGTGTCTATTATCTCTGATCGTGATGCACGGTTTACATCAATCTTCTGGGGAAAACTTCAGAAAGCTCTAGGCACTCGCCTAGATATGAGCATAGCCTATCACCCTCAAACTGATGGTCAAAGTGAAAGAACCATACAGACTCTTGAGGATATGCTCAGGGCTTGTGTTATTGACTTTGGAAAGAACTGGGAAGGTCATTTACCTTTGGTAGAGTTCTCATATAACAATAGCTATCATTCGAGCATCAAGGCGGCACCATTCGATGCCTTATATGGACGTAAATGTAGATCACCGCTTTGCTGGGCAGAAGTTGGAGATAGTCAACTTACTGGTCCAGAGTTGATCTTTGAAACTCATGAGAAAATTGTCCAGATAAGAGAACGTATGGCTGCTGCCAGGGATCGCCAGAAAAGCTATGCTGATAAACGCCGCAAGCCACTGGAATTTCAGGAAAGGGATAAAGTTTTGCTAAAGGTATCTCCCTGGAAGGGAGTTATACGCTTTGGGAAACGAGGGAAATTGAACCCTCGCTACGTGGGACCTTTTGAAATTGTCAGAAGGATCGGCCCAGTAGCCTATGAATTAAATCTACCTGCTGAACTTGGTGGTGTGCACAATGTTTTCCACGTATCCAATCTAAGGAAGTGTTTATCCGATGAATCACTTGTTGTGCCTTTAGAGGAACTACAAGTAGATGAGAAACTCAGGTTTATCGAGGAACCAGTTGAAATCATGGATAAAGAAGTTAAACAACTTAAGCACAGCAAGATTCCGATTGTCAGAGTTCGATGGAACTCCCGGCGTGGTCCTGAGTTCACTTGGGAACGAGAGGACGAAATGATGCGCAAATATCCTAGCCTGTTCAAAAATATTACTAGTACATCTTAATTTTCGGGACGAAATTCCTCTAACAGGGGGATGATGTGACAACCCGAAATTTTCCATGAATTAATATAAGATTTTTATGTGAATTATGATTTATTTTTATATTTTTTATATTATAATATTAATATTAATAATAATAAAATAATGATAATAATAATAATAATAATGATATTATTATTCCGAATAATGATAATAATAATAATAATAATAATAATAATAATAATAATGATATTATTATTATTACAAATGATGATAATAATAATAATTATAATAATAATGATTATTATCAAAAATAATGACAATAATAATAATATATTATTATTATTAAAAATAATAATGTTAATAATGAAATGATAATAATAGTGAAAGTATTATTATTTACAAAATTAGTTTAATTGATTTAATAAAGTATAGGGGCTGTTGTGTAAATTTTAAAACATGTTTTATAAACTTAAAACACAAAATGATAACATGTGAAAACCTTAGGGACTATTCTGTAATTTCCGAAAACCCAACCCGACCCCCCTCGGTTTTCCGGCACCGGATCGGCCGACCTCCGGCGGCTCCGGCGAGACCCCAAAACGCCAAAAATACGCGGTTTCGATTCAATTAAATGATACCGACACAACCCCGTGAGTGTTTCGAACACAATGACCCACATTAATCAGGAATCAAGCTAAGTGCGATCGATCTACACCCCGTGAATACTGTCGGCTCCTTTACACCTTCGAATCGCACTGAAACTACAATAATAATCTAATTGATCGAATCTAAACAACCCTAAATGATACTAATCAGGCTACACTTGAATTGTGTCTTAAACATTCAAATTCATCGAATTTAATTCTCTCTTCTTCGCGGACCTGCAACTAACCGAACACCCCTGTTCGAGTTTCGAAACCCGAAATTGATAAAGATTTCGATCATTAGCCTCATTAGAAGCTACCTGTGAAGTTAATTGCATTTTCATCCACGTCTGATCGTCGTTTGGATCCTCCCAAGCCGCGACCTGTTCTTCGAGGTGTTCATCATCGATCAGACATCTTTCTGGTAAATTAAATACACCCATATGTTCGATTTATCATGGGGAACAAAAGCCCCATGAATATGATGTTAACAGGAACGAATCATGGATCAATTTGGTCGATCCATGAATCTAGGGTTCTTGAATTGGGGATGAACATTCGGGATTGTGTTTAAATTTAATCGGGTCCATGTTTTGTTCGATATGGAGCCTTTGGCTCACTGGTTGTGCGCAGGGGTGTGGGGGGGAGGTCACGGGTTCGAACCGTGCACCTCCCATATTTTTTTTAAATCCTTTTTGGATTATTTAAAAATATATAAAAATTATTAAAAATTATAAAAATAATTTTTAAAAGCTTCTGTTATTTTTAACACCGTTAAATATTTTTCTGTAAATTATTTAATTAAAAATACTTTAAATAAAATTTATAAAATATTAATTTAAAAATATTATAAATAACTATTTTTATAAAAATAGACTTTAAATTATGATTTAAAGTATTATTCATTAATTGAACACCATATCATTTTCAATTAATGATAAATCATAAAAATTGTAGAAATTCAATTAATTAAAAAACCCTAATTATTTATGTAAATAATTATTACATGTATTATAAATTATTACACGTATTATAAATTGTTATCCATACAAAAATGGGTTTTTAAATATAAATTAAAACAATCAAATTATTAATGGATATTATATATTTAGAGATTTATTTTGATAATATAAATACAAATCAGATTTTATAAATTTAGACATTTATAAAATCTTACAAAAATTAAATATAAACTTATATGTTTATATAACGTCTATAGTTTAATTAGAATATAATGATATGTCAAAATCATTATTAAACTAATTAAATTTTATATAAATCATTAATTATTAACAAGAATAATTAAATGATTTAATGTTTATAACAAATCCCAGAAACCAAACCCTAGATCAATTGGACGCCAGGTTCAAGATCTAACTTATTTAGGTTTTGGATTTGTATCTGTTTGCTTACGTGAAATTATAATACCTTAACAGGAATTTACTAGGTTGTCAACACCACACAAGGACTGAGGTGAGTTCAAACTATTCCCCTTTTTAATCATTTAAATATTTTGGGGCTGGAATACATGTTGTAATTGAAATTACAAATTATTTTTTGTGTATTATGTTAAATAATAATTTGATCACATTTATTATTACATATGGTTATTATGAAAATCCTTCTCTGTATACTGGACTATAAATAAGCAGGGATCTTTTGGATAGTACTATCGGGGAGTGACTTACCCCCACAAAGGTATAAACATGTGATCCATATCAGATGCACAAAGATCTTGATGTCATTTGGGATGACTGTTTCTGTAGTGAGAAGGCAGATGTGCACTTTATATAGTTTGCATTATAGTTCCATTTACAACCATATGAGGATAAATGTAAAGGAGGATTTGCTCCCTCTGATTTGAAATTATTATGAAAATATAACATACACATAAAAGGATAATAAACTAAGTGACATGGACAAATTCAATGTGAAGGATTTGTTGGGCTTGTACTTAGTAGGTATGTGGGATAGCGGGTTCACCTTATTAAAAAGGGTTCCGATAGGCTATTCATATACCGGTGAGTAAATTAAACTCACACTTTTCTATAAATCCTATTTGATGATAATTGATGATTTATCACTATGTTTTACTTACCTGTGAACTCACAACCCTGTGTTGACACTTGATTTACATGTATTCTCAGGTATCTACTAGGAGCTTACGGACATGCACGTAGGATCATATAAGAGCTCAAGATACCTATTGATTATCTGAAATATGATTTAGACATGTTGTCATGAAACAATCTATATTTACTTCCGCTACGCGTAATATTACTCTGAACATTATTGTAATGATTATCTAAAAACTATCATATAGATATTTGCATCTCATGTGTAACTATGTGTTCGATCCTGTTTGTTCACCCCTCCGTGATAGATTCCAGATCCGGAATTTGAGGGTGTGACAATTTTATCTTTTAGAGCAACCTCAAAATCAGCTTTTCTTTTGGAAATAGTGTGCTCAAGATCAAGATTTTTATCTATTAAAGCTACATTTGCTTCTCTAATAGAAGCAAATGCTGCTATGCATGACTCTGAACAAAGCTTGGCTTTTGCCTCAGTGGATACCTGAGATGAGGCATGGATGATGACCCTTCAGCAGAGTCAAGGGCCATCAGAGCAAGATTTCCAAAAGGTTGATCACCACCATGTTGACCAGCATCTTGGAGTAGTGGTTCCTGACCAGATAGCTCTTCTGGTAGACTACTCCAGTCAACAGCAGTTGGGGTGAAAAAGCTTGTTGTTGAGGTTGTGTGTGGTGATGAGATTGGGAAGAATGAGGCTCTGGAAGAGCATGAGGTGGTTGAGCCGGGGGTGCTTGAGTTTGACCAGGCTGAGGCATGTAGTAACAGGGGTAAGGATAGGCATATGACCTTGTGGCACAAAATAAGCAGGTGGTGCTTGTGCTTGAGATGGATGGGGAGAACTGTAGGAAGGTTGCCCTTTGTGCTGTGAGCTATTGCTAGGAAAAGTCACAAAGGGTGCAGAGAGTTAGATCCAGATGATCTACACTCTCTTGCAAAGTGTCCAAGCCTTTGGCACTTGTGACACCTCAACTTGCTCTTGTCAAAACCAACTTTGGTTTTGCCAGAGAGTCCTGGGAATTTCCTACCAGTTCTTTTGTAGAACTTCTGAGAGCGGATATTTATCATTGCCATTTGGTTCAAAATATCCATCTCTTCCAGATCATCATCTGGAATGCCCTTCAAATCCTCCATCAGAAAACACAAATTGTCACCACCACCTCCTGAACTACTAACACCAACAAAAGCTTGTTCTGAGTTTGTAGAGAAATCAATATGCTCATCATAAGAACTTTCTGATGAAGCATATTCTGACTCATGACTTATCAAGGCAGCATTACCTTGGACAAAGTCATCAGCAAGTTTGCCAGAAGATGACAACTTCCTCTTTTGCTCTACCTCTCTCTCAAAAGTGAGTAGTTTCCCATGAAGTTAGGTGAGAGATAGAGTGTCAAGGTCAGCACTAGAGCGTAGGACAATGGTATATGTGTCCCATCTCTCAGGCAATGACCTGAGGAACCTGTTGTTCATCTGGCTTTTGGAGTACTCTTGTTTAACCATCTTCAGCTCAGAGATTAAACAAGAGAACGCTCAAACTGCTGGGTCAGAGTCTCACCCTTCTATATGAGAAAGTCTCATATTGTTGGGCAAGGATTTCCCTATTGTTTGCTAAGACCGAATCAGTTCCTCCAAATTGTTCCTTTAGAGCAACCCATAGGTCATGAGCAGACTCATGATGCAAGAGCCCTGAATATATCTCGTTTGGAATGGCCATGGCTAAAATTCCATGGGCTCTAGCATCAATTTCAAACAGCTTTAGATCTTCGTCCGAATACTGTTCAGGTTTCTTCGCAACCTGTTCATTAGATTCCGGGACGCTCACCATAGGCTTGTATGGCCCATGCACCACTGACTTCCAACAACCAGCACTGTTGACAGCCAAGTGGTGTAGCATACGTCTTTGCCATATGTTATACTCGTTCCTAACCAGCATCGGAGGCTTGGTTGCGGAACCAGTATTGTGAGGATCATTGGTTGGTGTTGTCATCTCAGGTTTGGTCAAAAACAAGTTTAAACACGACAATCGTAACTCAAAACCACCAAAAGACCTCAAGATTTTGGCCGGAAACAGCAGAAACTCACTCTCTATGACTAACTCTTGCAAATTGCTAATTCGATCAAACTGAGAGATCAAAAGAGCAGTTTCAAATGATCAATGGTAAGATCGATCAATGATTAACCAGCTCTGATACCATTTGACAGGATCTCAGCCTCTCGTGTTGATCAATTAGATTATGTTTGCAGCGGATTTAGCACATTAATTAGCAATTAAAGCAAGAACATAAAAGATATTGCAATTAAAGCATAAACATAGAGAGAGAGAGTTCTGCGAAGCAATAAATGTTCTATTGGTCGCACGTTTCGGCAATTAAAACTGTATGGCTTGCCATCCTTATATAGGCGGCAAAAGCATGGTGGTGATGTCCTTTTCTGACATCACTGAATATTCAAATTACAGCTGTCAAAACATAAAACTACTGAAGATGTCAACAACTGACATCTTCTTACAAAAGTTCCTAAGTGCTGACAAAAGTAAACTACTGAAATCCTACAACGACTGAAGAACAAACTCTTCAGTCGTTTATAACTACTGATACTATAACAACTGAAGAACATGCTCTTCAGTTGTTGTACAACTACTGAAACAAAATAAACTACTGAAAAAGAAAAACCACCACAACAACTGAAGAAGACTTCTTCAGTTGTTGTGACAAACTCTGAGTCTTCAGTACTTGGTCTTCAGACTTGGCTTCAGATGATATAACAACTGATGACTTCAGTAGATATCATCAGTTGTTGTCTTCAGTCTTTGTCTTCAGACTTTGTGCTTCAGTAGAAGGTCTTCAGTTCTTTAGTTCTTCAGCTTTTGATTCTTCAGTACTTGTCTTCAGTACTTGAAGTCTTCAGTACTTGTAAGATCAGTACTTCAGATTTCAGTACTTGGTCTTCAGTACTTTGGAGTCTTCAGCTGATATTCTTCAGTTCTTTGATCTTCATACTTTGTTCTTCAGACTTTGTCATAACAGCAGAAGGCTGGAGCTAAGATGCTCTCGAGTTTGACATTCAAGCAAGAGAACACAATAGCTGATGAGAGTCTTCAGATGTTCTCGAGTCTGACATTCAAGCAAGAGAACATTGTAACTGATGGGAGTCTTCAGCAGTTGTAGCAGTGGCATGTGGGACTTAGAGGTTTCCTGATCTTGGCTCATTGGTTCTTTTGGTCCAACATTTTCCATCAAGGACTATTAGCCTGAAATGCGCACTTTGTCTCGCTCTCTCCACCATGTCTCTTGTGATCCCCGATGCTCTCCAATGTCGTAGATCTTCGTGGATCCAACGGAAGTAATCAGGACATGTGTTGGCCGATGAACGATCAAGATTTGTGTACGTTGTTGTCGGGTAGTTCTTCGGACATGATAGCGTTTGATTCCACCCAAAACATTCAAGAGGAAAATCATGAACCTCTTCTTTTTTAATTTTGGACGGGTTGACCTAAAAACGTGTACTAGATGCACAACAAGCAATAATAGTCAGATTAGCACATAAAACGAACAATTTGAATTATAAAAGTCATCATGTTATGCAACATGTAACCAAAAAAATATTTGCCAAAAGACTTAAAACATATATATCATCAGTATGACTACCAACGCTTATCGCTAGAAAAATGACCACATAAGTAGGGATATTTGTGGAGGTTCAAAAAGACTTACAAGGTTTAACCGGCGCACAACCATCACAAACATCACAAAGAAAACAAAGATCGCAAGTAGAACAAAAAACATACAAACTGTTATAACGTTGTTACGATGACTGAATGATGGCCTAAGCCGGTGTATGCTCTTACACTTATCTTTATACAACTCTTTCATATTTTTAAGTTGTCGAATATCTTCTCACTCACTATACATATCTCCACAATGTATCATGTTTAAATAGGTAGGTTGGTAGGGGTGGGGGTATCATGTTTGAGGTCATGGAGTTAGCATGTGAAAAGAAGCATTTGAGCCTAATTAAATGGTGACCTATAACTTTAATTGTGTGCAAAAATGGATAAAAATGTGACCAAAACATCGCAATAACATGATATTCTAGACTTGCACCTCATGCATTAGGACTTGTACCATGCATTAAAATTTGTACCATGAAGATTTCAATGGCTATGATATATCATGCATGTGATGCGTACGAGAAAGAGGTTAAAGGTATCCATCAAACTATTAAAGTTGTAAATAAATGAAGTTTTTTACGTTTTTGTAGATTATTTCTTTTATACGCAAAACTTTTGATCAAAAAGATACTAACGTGACGTAGCTTTTAAAATAATTAATCAAATGATAAATAGTTGATTTAAGGTAGTGATTTATATTAAATAGAAGCTCATTGGTTTTATATAAATCTCAACATTATTTACATACTAAACGTATTTTGTTATGAGAAAATTAAAGAAAAACAAACCATTGTTTTTAATATATCATATTTTTTTCTAACTTTATTTCAAAAACCAGTTTAAATAGCAGAGATTAGAGGCCGCTATATATAGGGCCGCTTGGAGGTGGGCGCCTGTATGGTCAGGTCGCCGCCTATTGAGGCGGGTGTACGGGCGGAAGCCTATAATGTACAGCGGACGCGTTAATGCAGACAAGACGGGCCGCCCGTAAAAGTTCATCACAGAGGCGTCAGCGCCTGCCCATGTGTGTAGGCGCTGTCCACAAAGAAGTATAAGCAGCGACCGTAAGGGACACGTGTCACCAAACCATTGGAACATTTGTTAGGTGTGGGTGTCATGTCTGAGAAGACGTCGATGCCTCCAAACACGTGAACATTTTAAGAATTTTAAAAAGTGGGACATTTTGAGAGAACCTATACTCAAAAATGACAACTTGGGATTTTCCAAAAATTATAGTTAATGTTTTTTATTACATACTTTATGAAGTAATATTAATTAACTTTTAATGATTTGAAATTCTAAAAACATATATTATAGCTCATTAAATAGATAAGCTAGAATTCTAATATATTGTACGTTGTAAGGGTACTTCATCTTTGTGCTATAAGTATATGCATTAATGTATATACATATATATATACATACATATATATATATATAACATACATATATATACATATATATACACATACATATATATATATACATATATATACATACATATATATACATATATATACATATATATGTACATATATACATATATACATATATACATATATACATACATATATACATATATACATACATATATACATATATACATACATATATACATATAACATATATACATATATATATATATACATATATATACATATATATACATATATATACATATATATATATACATATATATACATACATATATATATACATACATATATATATACATATATATATTTATGTGTTTGTTTCACTGTTTAATCTGTTCATAAGCTTTGGTTATCAAACAAACGGGTTAAATATTGCTAAATCGCCTAAAGGAAGGTTTACAAGGTAGAAACCTTGTATATCGGCCCCTAGACTCACGGGTTAAAAGAAATAATACCTTGTGTGTGGTTCAAGTTCAGAAACACGAAGTCTGAGCAGAGAAAACTTCTGTTAAAGCACTGAGAGTGGTGTTTTTATTAAGGTATGGATGAGTTTATAAATGTTTAATCAATAGAAGTTCATGATACTTATATGTGGGACAGTTTAGGAGGTTAGAAATGAGCAAAGATCTTCGAAATGAGGCTGGAACTTCTTATTCTTGCTAGAGGAAGAGAGAATAATGTGAGTGTGTGTTTCAGTTGAGAGGAAAAACCGAGTGAGAATGAATTATGAATAGATTTTGCATGTATAGAAAGAAGAGAAGAGGCGGAGTGTAAAAGTGGGTTATGGGGTTTCGCATAATTCATTTGGTTGGTGATTTGGGTGGCCATGCATAATAATATATTTTTAATTATTTTATTTGTATTCTATTATTATTATTATTATTATTATTATTATTATATTATTATTATTATATATATTATTATTATTATTATTATTATTATTATTATTATTATTATTGTGTTTAACCGCGGATGTGCATGGCACATAAATACTCATCCGAATTGCCTAAGTATTGGAAATACCATAATTGTCTCAAATAATCATACCAAAAGATAGTTTCTATAAAAAATTAGTTTCTACATGGTTACATACCAACAACGGATGTAAAATAAATATGAAAAAATAATCAGAAGTTGATTATATACACGATTACATAAGTAAATTTTAGGCGCATTACCACTGTTTAGGCGCATGACAACTGATTGGACGCCTGGGACTTAGGCGCATGATAACTGTGTGGGCGCATGACCACTGATGAAACATCCAAGAATTAGCCGCAATGGGCACTGTCCAGGCGCATGGGCACTGTCCAGGCGCATGGGCACTGTCCAGGCGCATGGGCACTGTCCAGGCGCATGGGCACTGTCCAGGCACATGGGCACTGTTCAGGTGCATGAGCACTATTCAGGCGCATGACTTAGAAATTTGCCTACTTAAATATTTGGCACAAGTATTTAACTCATCTTGGGGTCGAGGAAAGGTTGTTACATTAAAACCATCATGTACTCCATTAGGTATTTTTCATGTTATACTAAATTGGTTTATGATAATTTTATCATCAAAATTCTTTATGCTCTTTTTATCACATACACTGATTAGGGGTGTTCAAATTCGGATATCCAAAATTTAGATATCCGAATTTTGGATATCCGAAATTTTCAGATAGTGGATTTCACTATCTGAATCCGAATCTAAAATTTTGGATATCCGAAATTTCGGATTCAGATTCGGATATCCTTTCAGATATCCGAATTCAAAAATAAATTGTATTTTTAATAAATTTTATAAAATGTATTAATATTTATTAAAGTTTTTATCGGATATCAGAATTTATTTTATTAAAATGTCCAAAATATCTAAAAATATCCTAAATATTTATTTAATATTTAATATTTTTAATTTTTTATAAAAATATTTTGGATATTTCGGATATTTGGATATCCGAAATATCCGAAAATTCTGAAAATCACTATCCGAATCCGAATCCGAAATTTCGGATATCCGAAGTTTTGACATCCGAACTTTCGGATATCCGAACTTTCGGATATCCGAAGTTTCGGATATCCGAACTTTCGGATATCCGAAGTTCGGATATCCGAAGTTCGGATATCCGAACTTTCGGATATCCGAAAATTATCCGAAGTTTCGGATATCCGAACTTTCGGATATCAAAAGTTCGGATATCCGAACTTTCAGATATCCGAAGTTCGGATATCCGAACTTTCGGATATCCGAACTTTCGGATATCCGAACTTTCGGATATCCGAATTTCGGATTCTCGGGTATTTCGGATTCGGTTTCGGATTCGGATATTTTTGCACACCCCTACAAGTGATAAGACCCCACAATCAAGTGTTATTGGATAATATTAATCGATTATGCGGATGGGGTAAAAAGGTCATCCTTCTATACGGATTGAGAAAAGGTTCTTTCTACATTGATTAATCTATCTCTTGCATTACTTGCACTTTGACTAAGTAGTGACATGTCACTCATGATGTTTAAACATCCATTTTAGTCAGCTATGTTACTGTTGAAATTTTTGCACATAGGCTCACAAGTTCTTTTTAGAACCAATGCTACACATGGTAGGTGTGAGCTTGTCACATGACGAACGTTTAACATCAATGTTTTTATAACTGGTTCAGACGACAAATCGGACGTGTTACTGGTTCACTGGTCGAACCGATCGGACAGGTGGGACCGGATTAAAAAATCGGAATAGTTTATAATATATTTATAGTTTATAAAAATGCAGATTTAATAAAATATCAAACTAATAATAAATGATAGATAAATAATTTATATGGGTTATTTTTAATACACTAATAAAGAATAATAAAACAAAATTAATTATAGTTAAGTTTTTATATGGGTTATTTTTTGATTAACTTCTCGTTTTCCCAATTTTTTTGTTGTATTTGCTTTTGGCTTTAAAAACAAATAAAGTAATGAAAACCTTCCATCTTCTTCCTTTCATTCTTCTTCTTCCTTTCATTTTTTTTACTTTTTTTCAAAACTCCATTGTTGCTTCAAAAATGAAGATCTCAATCTTCACTTGTTCAATCTTTTGTTGTCGCTTTCCTGTCGAACATCCTACAGAATCAGCCGCTGAAGATACTTCTGGTCAGATCTAGGTTGTTGTATCAACTCCCGACGAGAAAATGATAACGATGGTCCGAGAAATGAAGAAATATGGTTCGACCGGTCACCCGGCTCACCGGTCCGACCTTAAGATCGCTTCTGACCGGCCGGTTATCTCAACAGAAAACGATTCACATACAACCAGACCGTTAACCTTGCCGATTCCTGGTCGGACCGGCCGGACCGGCCGATCCGAACCGGCCGTGAAAACGCAGTTTTAACATTGATAAAAACGAAAGTTTTTGTCACCTTTAAGCAAATAATTTCTAAAACGAATATAACTTCAGTCATAATTTTCGCTAAACCTAATGAATTTTTCTTATTAGAAAACTAGATAAAATCATTCCCATTAATAAGATTTTCCACATTTAATATTGGCACCACCCATTTATTAGATGATCATGTGTATCAGCATACGAGACACTCTAAGATTGGCTTACATTTTAGCCGAGGTATGTGATGGCTTGGTATCTCTGTTTGCACTATGCCTACTACCACACAGTTAGCTTATATTTTAACTCAATGGTTGCCACCTTTTTTTTACAATCTTAGGTCCAATCTTCATGTTGCTTCACCCTTTCAGCTTGAAGGGGCATGTTAGCACATATAGTAGGTAGTAAGTGGCAGCTACAATTTTAAGTGCTTATCTACTTGCCTTTCAGCTTTAGAGAATTCAATTCAGGTACCGTAGCAAACGACGACTTGTGATAATTTATGGATTATTATAGTTAAGTTTTTATCTTAACTTTATATATAGGAGGCCTTATATATTACATCCATTTATGGTGAGCATACGACACAAACACATATCTCGACTTTCTTTACACGGGATTCAAAAAGTACAAGGTTTTCATTCAAGATCAAGTCGCCCAATCATAGTGGCGGTGTTTATATTTTCACTCGGAAATACATATTGTATTACCCTTGATCATTTTTTTGATTCCTATGTTGACAACTCAAATATCTATAAAGAAATATGTTGCTTATTGTAATCACTTAAACACATTTGAAACACTTCACTAAATATAGATACTTGCACTTCAGAGTTTGATCCTCAGTATTCATTTACCTTCTCTGGAAGTTGAGTTTTGAAACAGAATATGCAAATAGAGAAGCAAGAACAACAGGATACAGTGCAAGTAGAACAAACACAAGTGGCAACTCATCATGATGATACCCAAAGTAATCTCTTATAAAAGCTTCAACGGGTTTAGTTTCCCCAAAAACCAAGATCTCCTTTTTCACATCACCATACTGAGAAGTAAGCAACGCGTTAAGCGACCATGAAGTAGGATTTAAATGGTACAGCCATATCCACCAGTTGGGAATTTCTACAAGAATTTAAGTGAAATAATACTAAGTTTAACAGAAACCTTTCAAGGCCAACATATTACAATCAATGGGGACTTACCGGTTGAGGGATTAAAAATCCACCAAACAAGTTAAACATTGTGTAACATGCAGAGGATAGAATGACAGCTACTTGTAAGCTAGGTGTCACAGCAGCAAGAAGCATTCCCATATATGTGAAGTACATCAATGTGCACAAGAACGTATAGAAGTACCAGAAAACCTTGTAAGCTGACCAATAGTATCCGATCATAGGATATGTAATACACACAAATACAAATGACTGGCCAAACAGATAAGGGAATTCAATTGCCACCTACAAGACACAATCAAACATTTTATATTACGAACAATGATGTTGTAAATAGTCTATATAAAATGTTTGTGATATGTGAAAAACAAATTTTTGATTATGATTACGAATATTTTACCACATAACTGTTGGTTCAGGCCCTTCAAATAAAACATATTACAATTTAGGACAATTTTTCTTATGGTTATTTTATCTAAATTTGGAGGTACAATATATAAACAAAATCAAGAGTTTAAACACATAGCCCAATATTGTACTTCCACAAAAGAAGGGGAGTAAAGACAAACAATCTAACGTAAACTCTCCTTGTCCTCCATGATCTTCTTATAATATTACATTCTTTAAACCCACATTTTCCTCCATATTACTTGGTTATTCCTTTGACCAAATTATATTAATATGCAAACTATTGATGACCTATGTAAATGACCCATAAACCATCTGACTCGTGACCCGTGAACAAACCCAATTAACCCAATAATCACTCCCTTAGTTCTTGTTTGCTCAAACCTTTTACTAATAACAACACGGAATCACTTTTACCTCAAACCATCTCGACCCTTTCTGGACCACCGACCTCCACCTCGGTTACGTCCAAAGTCTTCTTGGTTCAACCTGAATCAAGTTCACCACACTTATAACATCTCACATGGCATTCTACTGGAACTGTTCATTAACATCTTGACCATTCATGGATCGACGAACTCTTCCCCTGGCATATCCAAAGCCACCTAATTTGAACTCCATCACCACAATGTTTTCAATCCTGTAGTTTCTCAAAACTCTTCTTATCATACTTTTATTCAATCACACTTGTTCAAAAAGGCTTCTCCACCAACAAAGAAAACAAGGCCACCACCTTCTTTGTTTATATTCACCCGTCAAGGGAATCGAACCCAAAGTCATCTGCTTGATGGATCATTTTTGTTTGCTTTAATGCAAGTGCGTCGGTATCCACTTATCACGAAACAAGCCAATCAAGGTTATTTGATCACCTTTAATTGCCCCACAACAGCAATGTTAATCACCAGTCGGCTCGTCATCCCATATGGTATTTCCACTACAACAACAATTGAATTCAAACACCTTCATGTCTCCATTTTTTGTTGTAAAGACAGTCCCAAAACAATTGTTGTCATCCCAAAAGCCTCGATCCCTCCTGCGTTTGCCCATCGGTGAAGGGATACTCGCCTCTTCGAAGATCGACTCTAAAACCGACTTCACCGAATGCGGCTCTGATACCAAGTATTGGTTCAGTTTCTTTAATTAAAACACACTACACATGCACATAACTTAGGATGATTTCTTTGGTTATTTTATATAAAATTAGAGGTACAGTATGTAAAAACAATCAAAACCTTAAATAAATAAACTAACATTCTATGGTTATTACTGAATGTGGCTCTGATACCAAGTGTTACTTTAATCCCTTTAAATAAAACACATTATACCCACACACAATTTAGGATGATTTTTCTTTGGTTATTACTATACCTTTAAAAACCAAACTGTAAGTGTTAATGCACCATGTACAACATTTCAATGCATATACTCGATATGTACAAACTCTCCTGCGCAGAGTACAAATTGCTAGACATCTTTTGACTTTCTTACTCTTACTTTTTCTAACAGTCCACCTTCTTATTTCTATCCCGTCTCACACTAAATCAAACTGCAAAGTGTTGATGCGCCATGTACAATATTTCAATGCATATACTCGACATGTACAAACTCTCCTGCGCAGAGTACAAATTCCTATACATCTTTGACTTTCTTGCTCTTACTTTTCTAACAGTCCACCTTCTCATTTCTATACTATCTCATATGTTTTGATTATGATCATTTTTTTATTTATCTTAATCTGTTGTATCAAAAAATGTAACAATATATTATATTAAAATCTAATAGTTTCTTCTTTCTATTTCATTGAGGCGAAAATATTAATTTTTAGTTGTTATAATTATTTCCGGTCGTATTTTATTTTTCTCTTATAACTTTTGATGGATAATGTTTTCTTAATTTTTGAATATACGGTTGTGACATGACTATTTTTATCTACGTGTCGTAATAAATTTCATTCATAACAGATTCATGCGTAAAAATATACAAGTTACTGAAGCACAAACGTACAATCATCAATGCTATTTTAAAATTTTATGTTTATGCTTTTTCCTTGTATAACTTCTAAAATATTATATTGTACATGATATCATATATATTGTTGAGTCGTGTTTATTTTTTTCACTATTTCAGCTTGAGTTTATTACAAAACTAAGCTACTTGCGATAATTTTCTTTGAAACCGCGGAATAAATACTAGTGTACATGTTTTTTATTTGTCTAACCGTTTTAAGTGTATAAGGGAATTCATTTAATTTTAACATTTATGTTGTATAAATATTTCAAAATATAAAACCACGAATATGATACTGCCGCAAAAATACGGGTTTAATACTAGTTTTATATAAAATGGAAGATACACTTCATAAAAATCAAGGTTTTAAATACATAAATCAGTATTCTACTTGCATTAAACAAAATGGAGAAAACAAAAAACCCACTTAAACTGTCCCATGTTCCTCTTATAATATAACTTTTTTTTGTTTCATGTTACTTGGTCAAACCCTTGAACAAAATATGCAAACTATCGATAAACAAACAAACAAACATACCCAGTATGTCCCACTGATATTAAGGTCTGAGAGGAGTAGGTGGTGGCCGAACTATCGATGATCCATATAAATGACACATGACTGTCTGACTATTGACCCGTAAAGAAAACCAATACAAACCCAGCTAACCCAACAATAACAAATATAGTTTTTGTTTTATATATGTTAATATAAAAATATAAATTGTTAACATTAACAATTTGTTATAATTTACTTGATAAAAGTAGATGGCGCCAAAATATATGGACCAACCGTCCTAAATCGGCCAAAAATTTAAGCCTGTTAACAAAACCCTCATTATGTGATAGGTTGATTTAATGGTTTTAGAAGCCTTATGTGACATACATATTACTTATTGCGTACAACTAGGAAAAAAGGATTTTGTTTATACCTGTGCTAGAGCATAAGCCCAGATGCATACATCCCAGAAAACCTTTCTCGATACAAAACATTTCTCTCCATGGAAACATGTGGTATAACCGTAGAGGTGTTGTTTATACCACTAAAAAGTACAGCAGCAAACATTGATCCGAATACATTGAATAAACTCTGCTGGTTATGTCTGTCACGTGGAAGGATACCATATCAAATGATTTGAAGGAACATAAAGGAACTATATTCTAGGAAACAAAGCTAGCTAGAGACTAAGTTTTACTCTTGTAACCCTCTATTTTGTTCATTCTTTTGTGTGAGTTTTTCAAGTTTACTGGGCATAAAGTTATGTAAAAACAAGCAAGCAACAAATAAAATTATTGAATATTTTAACTTACATTTTCTCCCCTTCGTTCCAGAAGAGTAACCCAAACATAAATGATGCAAAGAGCATATACATGGAACGCGTCAAGTTGTATGAAGGACTTCTCCAGTAAGACAAGTGTTGCTTCCATAGGCAGGCCTTAAATTGTCCCCAACCATTTAGTGGGAAACGTGTAGGAAAATACAAGTCTTTTGAGCCGGGAGGTGGTTTACTTAATGTCTTTACAAGCTCTCTATTGCTCCTAATATAATACAAACAAGATAAAAGTAACCAGTTAGATACCACAACCAAGTGCTACAAGAATCAGGCGAATGTAATTTAGAGCTAAAAGCTTGAAATGAGTGACTAAACATAGGGCGTGCATTTTACAACTTCCTTAGAACCTGGTTTTTCACTGAGCTTCTTAGCATTATACCCACCAAGATATTGGCATCATGTTATAGAAGATGAAGCTTGAAGGAGTAACTTACTCATACAAAGTTGAAGTAGTATAGATTTGTCCAAAATCAACTCCTAGTTCAGCTTCCATTGACGCTGAACTGACTTCTAACATCCATGTTGCTGGATTATAGTTGGTCTTAATCTTTGGCACCCCAGGGATGCTCTATTTAAAAGAATTCATTTGAAATTAAGATTGTATTAGTTATAATATAAATTATTATTATACTATAAGCAAAAAAAGCCGAAGCGTACATAACATGTTCATATGTTATGAGCTCAACTAACCTCAAAGTATTGAATAACCCTACTTGAATTGCGACCCAGAGGCCCACAATAGATCATACGTCCACCATTTTTCAATAGGATTAACTGCATGAACATAGATGGGGCAGCATATAAGATAATTTTATGACGAAAGAAGGGTACCTGCGCTACATAGTGAACACCTCACTTTCCATATATAGTCGGTTTAAATTGAAAATTATGCTCATCACTTTCCATATATGGTTCCAGATCATGATCAAAGTAGCATTGGATGGCCTAGACTAAATGTACATGATTAGAAAGTTTTTGACTGTGTAGAATGGAACACTTTTCTTAAAAGATCTTAAAGTGAAGGCGTAAATGCTTTATATATAAACTAGTTGAAATACTCTTGAAAAGAACCCCAAGGAAGAGTTTAACCTCTTAGGGTACCTGCACAAGAATGTGTACATATATTGCACAACGTCATTGAGATTACACTACTCATCAAGACAAAAACACTTAAACATAGGCCTTTTGTATGTATGTTGGAGGCTGCTAGAGTTCTAAATATTTGGATTCAAGGTTAATAGGCATCTTTTTCTCAAAAGTATTTGAATATCTCTTTTTCACCTCATCGAATGCCTCAAATATGTCGATGCTCGGTTGATGAATGGTACAGACAATAGTTCTTCCTGTATCAACAATATTCTTTACAGCCCGCATGACAATGGCCGCTGATCTAGCATCCAGACCCGTTGTAGGCTCATCCATAAATATAATAGAGGGATTTGCAACAACTTCAACAGCAATCGTGAGCCGCTTACGCTGCTCTGTTGATAGACCACTAATCCCAGGAATGCCAACCAAAGCATCTTTTATGGCATGTAGCTCAACTGTTTCCAAGATTTCTTCTATGAATTTCTATAGGTGCCATCAGAAAAAGAGTTACAGACTATTACAAAAGTAACTAGCAAAGCAACATGTATGTAATGTTTCATACGTATTTAGTTTTTGGATCAATGTCAGGATGAAGACGGAGCCATGCAGAAAATACGACTGATTCTTCAACTGTTATTTGGGGTGAATGTATATCAGTTTGCTCACAGTAGCCTGAAATCCTAGCAAAGGTATCTTGAACCTTCGGATACCCCCCAATCTTAATATTTCCTTCCACAATGCCACTTGTTTTCCTTCCTGCAAGAACATCAAGAAGGGTAGTCTTTCCAGCACCACTTACACCCATCAAGGCAGTAAGAACACCGGGTCTTAAAGCCCCTGTGATATTGTGAAGTAATTGAAGTGTTTTTCCAGTGAAGCCATGCTCCCTCATTTCCTGATATCAAATTACCAGGACAGAACAATCACCTATAACTTTAATCTCAACAACATATTCGATAGAGTTCAGATTTAAATACACAATTTCAACTAGTTACTTGTGGGGGCTCGACATGGTACTGCAGATCTTGAAAGGTAATCGCTAGCGGTTCAAAAGGTAACACCATTTTTCCTGTAAAACAAGTGAATGAGATATTAACTGTCTACTGTTGCACAACTGACACCCTCTTGGAAGCAATGTAACATTCAATAAAGAACAACAAATTTTATGTGGCAGTTATGTATACCACCAACAGATGAAACAAAATATGACAATGAAAAATGAAAATATCCAAACCTTGATAAGGCTCTGAGCCAGCTTTTTGAGTAGTGTTACCGTTATGAGTGTGCTGTTTTGGTACTTCACCTCCACCTACTTGAGATAGCTTTTCCTTAGATATAATGGCGCGAGTACCAGGAGCTAAACCATCCAATAACCAGAATTATTCATGAATTGTGGCATTATGTATGTTCAAAGTTGACTTATGATTCAAATAAAAAAATGAATTTACCCTTAAAGTAGCTTAAAGCCAAGACGAAGCCTACATTGAACAGCAGAGCAAAACCTAAGATTGCACCAAGTGATATCCAATAAAAGTATTGCTCAAATTTTAATCCACGGCTTTCAAGTGTTTGCAGCCCTATGGTTGTGTTTGTAGACGTCATCTGCGTGGATAGAATTTCAAAACTGTATCAACACTCTCCATGAAATGTGGAAAAGATATGTTATGTTATGTTATTCATATTGATTGTGTGTATATATAGTTAAATAGGGGCTAAGAATAATATCATGCATCTATAGATAATAATATCACACTTGGATACCTTATAGATACTAATTAAATAAGTATTCTAATATGACTTTACAAGCCGCAGGAAGTTACAACTTATCTGAGACCTCTTTTGCTGAATCTCAAACCCCTCAGTCACCCCCTTGGGGTTCGCAGTAATATATATTGCAATGAAAGAAAGATCAAAAATCAAATAAAGATACTAGTGATTTAAGTATATACCTTGTTCCATCTTGGAGCATGAAATTCATTCACTGCAAGACCTATTTCACCATATGACAGTGGACAGATCCAGAATCCCCACTTCAACCAAACTGGCATTGAAGCTGCAACCAAGTTCCCATCCCTTAGATTGATCTGCCAATCTTTACTGAGCTATATATCAAATAGAAAAGGAATACCAGGAACTTACTGTGTGGTATAATAAAGCCCCCAAATGACAATGAGAGCAATATTGCTATGCTGCCTGCTGTTGTAGCACCAACCACAGTTTGGAAAACTGATGCAAAGAATCGGAACATGGCAACTGATGTGAAATGTATCGCCAAAAGTAGCACTAGCTGGCGGAAGAACCTACAAAGCATATAAAATAGTAAAAAAAGATCCAATATTGTAGTTTTGGAGCGAAATATTTATGAATGACGGTCAGCAGTGACATATGAGACTGATGAAGTGAATGATGAAATAGTTTATAAGATGCTCACCTTTCTGGTTCTGGGCTGTATCCAATTACATAATACGTGAGGCATGTCCAAATAATGGATTCCAACAATGACAGGGGAATCTTAAGAATGGATGCAGGAATCGCGTATGCCCAAGCAGGATAATAGTACATATCTCTTTGCTTATAAAAAACTTGAAGTCTTGAAACTGTCATTGATGCTTCTGGGAGCCCATCAACTAGAAGGATTACAAGTGCATAAAAGAGTGAACCAAGATAATAATTTGCATCGATTACATCAACCTTCAATCTAGTCCGAAAAAATACAGTCATTGTGATCAGTGCAATAATGACGAGCTGCACACAAGTAACCCACATAAATATACATTTTCAAGGCAACAGAAAAAAACTTATTACATGAGCTATTTACTGTCAAATGATGAATATTTATAAACTAAATTTAAAATAAAAAAGTTGAGAAATAGTGATGAGCACCTGGACGGATTTAAAGATGTAGACAAAAGAATTCCTTTTCATGAGAAGAATTTCCCTAGACATGCAAGTTCTAAAAAGAGTCCATTTAGAAAGAGAATATTTGTTGAAGGATATAGCTTTCTCGTGATTTTGCATTCTCGTGAAGGGTTTGGATATGTCGTCATCTATTTCTTTTCCGAAATAAGAATCCTTAAATCTCGTGGAAAAGGTGTCTACCGACACATAATTATATGACTGTTCATTTCTGCACCAGTAGGCCGCTTGATCTTTTCTTGACACAAGCTGTGAATAGGTTGTTATTGCATGAAAACTCAATTAACTAGCAAAAGCAAGATAATCAACTACAATATGTCATTTTGATATTGTTTCCAGGTGTTCTATATCATTGCACGTATACGACACAGTAGCAGACATGAATGTGACATTACCTCTTGAAGGAAGTCTGCAACACCTTTCCTCTCAGGGCATGTAAAACCAAGACCCTCAAAATACTCTAAAACATTACTGCGGGCCCCATGATACACGATCCTCCCTTCTGCCATCAGCAGAATGTCATCAAAGAGATCAAATACTTCTGGTGATGGCTGAAGAAGTGAAATGAGTATAGAAGCATCAGTTATGTGTGCCAAATGCTGAAGACAAGCGACTATCTGATACGTCGTGGAGCTGTCTAATCCATTTGATATTTCGTCCATAAATAAAGCTTTCGTGGGACCGACAATCATCTCTCCTACAAAGAACCATACAAGTTAGATTCTATTCATATTGCACACAAGTAATAAACCTCATCTTAAGCTAAAGAAGTTACCTGTAGTCAATCTTTTCTTCTGACCACCAGATATTCCTCTCCTCATGGCATCACCAAACATTGTATCAGCACATATGTCAAGGCCAAGAATCTGGGGTACCATGATAGTGAAAAGAAATGGAAAATATTAAAAATATGAAAATAATATAGGTAAAATCCAGTGCCAAGTCTCCACGAGAACGGGTCCCGCGGGGACAGTCAGACCACTTTGGGCCTGCTAAAAGAATTACCTTCAGGACGTAGTTTGTTTGAAGTGTTGTCTTTTGTCCTTCAATTGAAATTGCCTGTGAAAATTAAAAAATGGTTGACAATGATAGTTAATATCACAAAATGAAAGTTTATATTATTACATATGGAGAAAATTTGACCCCTTTGTCCAAATTACATTTGCTGCAAGCTTTTCTAGTTTTGAAGGGCATTATTTAGATGACTTTAAAATATTTTCTTCAAGAATCTAAACTTGTCATCAGGTATCTTGATATTAAATTGAACAGATCTTTTGATATAAAACTTATGTTTAAAATTAAGATTATATTGGGTTGGATAACCATTGCAAGAAGTTAATTTACTTTGGGAGATAGGTAGAGTATATACTAAGATTATAAATTACATTTGGAAATATGCAGTACCCTATAATCATAACTATACAAGGCTATTCACAAGTTGATGCATTTATCCTTTTTTAAAAATTGTGAAAATGATTTCCAACTGTCCTGTGCCATGACTAGAGAAATGACTTTTAGGGTTCATAAGTAAGATTGCAAAAGTTTCAAGTATTTCTAATAAAAGGTAAAAGGAAGCAGTTTCTTGTGCACTACAAACATTAATTTGTAAATAATCAAACAACAAATAATAATGCTTTACCTTCATAAAAGTGTCTATATCTGGATCTGGAATAATTCCTGCTTCTTTCTCCCTCCTGTGAACCTCCATCATAATCTCTGAATGAGATCGAAGAAACGACTTTCATTTATTCGTGAACCATCATTACATGGAATGCATCACCATATATATGGAATCGACGGAGTTGTTTATTATGGACATGAAGTAGGAATCAGACATACCTGCACGACTTCCAGCCCCCTGACAACGAGATGAAAAATCTAGTGTTTCCCTAACAGACATCTCAGGTATGTGCATATCAACTTGGCTTATATAAGCAGAAGTTTTCTGGGGAACAAATTCTTCTAGTTTGTACCCGTTGTAAGAAATTTCACCACTAATCTGTTTTAATACATTAACAAAGCAAAAATCGCAAAGTTAAAGTGATATAAAGATAGAACCATAGTCACTGCTCAATTCTTTGCATATACCATGCAGATAAAATCAGGCCAAATGAAAAATCAGAACCTTGAGAGATTTATTTAGGCTCCCTGCGAGTGCTTTCAACAATGTGGTTTTCCCGCATCCTGGAGGACCAAGAAGGAGAGTCATTCTGAAAGAAATTAAACAATCAAATAATGAATAAAGATTGATTGGATAACAATATTAGTTACCATTCAACTCACATCATTTAACATTCAACAACATCATAATGTACAATCAATAAGAATTGCTGTAACCCATGTAAAGTATTAGTTAATAGTTGACACCTTGGCTTGCCATTATATCGTTGCTCCTCACAACATTAATCTATTTAGGGAAATCACACATAGTCTATAGTGTGCAACCATACTGATGGTGGTAGGAAGCTGTCAATGTGATCAGTATATAGAAGAATATATGTTGCAGTATGAGTTTGAACATTTCAGCAAAAGAAAGGATATCATCAAGTATTGGAGAGACTGAAACTGTTTCCTACCTTCCTGGCTTAATGACACCACTAACATCCTTTAAGATGGTTATCTTTGCGTGTTTGGACTTTAAACCGGGTATCATAACAATCTCCTGTGACAGAAAAGAAAGTATTTTATCAATTAAAGCCTGTTTGATTTCAATCAGAAACATGATGAATCAACAAAACTTTACAGATCCTTGATTAATATTAGTCTAATTTTAAGTTAGCACCTGCGGTGCTTATAAAGTATGTATGAAGATGAAAGGTCACATTTAGATACTTACAGAAAGCAAACTTAGAAAAGAATTCCAGAGAGTTGGGAGAGGCTTTCCTTTGACCACTTGACACTCAGCGTCAACGCAAAGATTCTTATATTTTACCTCCACAGAAGGCAACTGGACACCAACTCTAAACAAACAAATTAAACTGTAAGCGCGCATACATCTAAACTAAAACTCTGAATGAAACAGAAAAGAAAACCATACTTGTCTGTTCGTTCTCTAAGTTTCTGCAGCAATCGAAGGTTGTCATTCTCGATGTGTTTGATGAGCTTCTCGATAAACATCTGTCGCTCAGGAGCATGGAGCTTTGTGACATCGACCACCTTCGTTCCGCTTTCTTCATCAAACAAAGATGATCTCAAACGTTCAAATGTTGGCAATCTATCGATTGCTTCCCACTTTTGAAGAAGAATCTCATCTGTATGGTCATTATTGTTCGCAGAACTTGTTTCACGAAAACTAGATGTATGACGACGTAAAGATGCCCTTAAACTTCTTCCTATTTCTGAAAGCTCAATTCTCGGTGATTCTATTTCTTCTGAACCCACAATTTGAGCCATATCAAATGGGCTTTTGGAGCTTTGTACTTTCAGTGACACCAAGAGCAGTCAATACACACAAAAATGTATATGTCGACACACATATGCATGTATATATATAAGGAGACTTTGTTCATTCATATGATGCTAAGGTAAGGTCACTGATGACGCACTAATAACATAAATCAGAGTTTTATAATGGGGAATGTAACAATTATTTTTTCCCTATAATTTTGCGTGTGTGATAAGTAATTTTTTTTACGTAAAGAGTATTTACAGTGGAATTTTTAAAAATATATATGTGAGTATGTTTGGTATATTATAGTAATAATTTTGAGTAGTTGTGAGTAAATGATATAGAAAATATTATTATTGATTGGTATATTTAAAGAATCATATTTCAATCCCTATAAAATTTTAAATATTTTTGAAAGTGCTTGTGAGTGGAGGAGAAAAAAAAAGTAATTTTAAAGGTATAAAGAGTTATTTGATTAAAAAAAGAAAGAAAATATAATTATTTTTATTGTAATTATACGGACAAAGATAATGAATCTACTGTGAATCCTCTAATACATCATCAAACTTCAACTTTTTTTTTACTATTTTATCATTTGTAGTGGTACGGAGCATATTAATGCGAGTGTTTATCTCCACCATGTTGATGTGAATTCAAACAAGAAAGTGAGCAATAGCTTGATTTTAAGAATAGATTCTACGAGGTTGTTTGTATTAGCCAATCATAGTAAGAAAATATATATGGACGGGGTTTAAAGAGTGCAAACCATCAAATTTAAAATTGATGATACATTATAAAGACGACGGTAAATCACCTTTCTGTTGTCAATTGTCTTTTTAAGACTTAAAAAGACAATTAACAATAGAAAGGTGATTTGCCGTCGTCATTATAATGTATCATCAATTTTAAATTTGATGATTTCCACTATTTAAACACCGTCCATAAATATTTTCTAATTACAATTGGCTAACACAAACAACCTTGTAATTGAAAGATTTCGTACCATAAGAAAGATTTCGTACCATAAGAAAGATTTCGTACCATTCATACGGATTTTTAATGGGTAATAATATTAGAGTGATAACAAGATAATAATTAATGGGAAGTAAAAAATTGCTAGAAAAGGTAAAAGAGGAAACTCAGTGTCATTGCTTTTTTTTATTTAAATAATCTAAATCAATTCTTTTAATCTCAAATTAACATTATTGTTTTATAGTGATTATACTATAGATTATATCATTGTTACATTTAAAAAAAATGATGTTTTCAATGCAGTCATATGCATTGCTCTACACATAACGCATCTAACCCTGATACAATGATACGTCAAATTTATTTTAATGGTGTGTCTAATATTAAAACATTATATTATGCTCTCCTGCGCTACGGTACGGTACGGTACGGTACGCTATGGTACGGTATGCTACGGTATGCTACGGTATGCTACGCTATGGTACAGTATGCTACGCTATGCTACGGTATGCTACGGTATGGTACGCTATGGTACGCTATGCTACGCTATGGTACGCGATGCTACGCGATGGTACGCGATGCTACGCGATGGTACGCGATGCTACGGCGATGCTACCGCGATGCTACCGCGATGCTACCGCGATGCTACCGCGATGCTACCGCGATGCTACGCGATGCTACCGCGATGCTACCGCGATGCTACCGCGATGCTACCGCGATGCTACCGCGATGCTACCGCGATGCTACCGCGATGCTACCGCGATGCTACCGCGATGCTACCGCGATGCTACCGCGATGCTACCGCGATGCTACCGCGATGCTACCGCGATGCTACCGCGATGCTACCGCGATGCTACCGCGATGCTACCGCGATGCTACCGCGATGCTACCGCGATGCTACCGCGATGCTACCGCGATGCTACCGCGATGCAACCGCGATGCTACCGCGATGCAACGCGATGCAACGCCGATGCAACGCCGATGCAACGCCGATGCTACGCCGATGCTACCGCGATGCTACCGCGATGCTACCGCGATGGTACGCCGATGGTACGCCGATGGTACGCGATGGTACGCCGATGGTACGCGGATGGTACGCGGATGGTACGCGGATGGTACGCGGATGGTACGCGGATGGTACGCGGATGGTACGCGGATGGTACGCGGATGGTACGCGGATGGTACGCGGATGGTACGCGGATGGTACGCGGATGGTACGCGGATGGTACGCGGATGGTACGCGGATGGTACGCGGATGGTACGCGGATGGTACGCGGATGGTACGCGGATGGTACGCGGATGCTACGCGGATGGTACGCGGATGCTACGCGATGCTACGCGATGCTACGCGATGCTACGCGATGCTACGCGATGCTACGCGATGCTACGCGATGCTACGCGATGCTACGCGATGCTACGCGATGCTACGCGATGCTACGCGATGCTACGCGATGCTACGCGATGCTACGCGATGCTACGCGATGCTACGCGATGCTACGCGATGCTACGCGATGCTACGCGATGCTACGCGATGCTACGCGATGCTACGCGATGCTACGCGATGCTACGCGATGCTACGCGATGCTACGCGATGCTACGCGATGCTACGCGATGCTACGCGATGCTACGCGATGCTACGCGATGCTACGCGATGCTACGCGATGCTACGCGATGCTACGCGATGCTACGCGATGCTACGCGATGCTACGCGATGCTACGCGATGCTACGCGATGCTACGCGATGCTACGCGATGCTACGCGATGCTACGCGATGCTACGCGATGCTACGCGATGCTACGCGATGCTACGCGATGCTACGCGATGCTACGCGATGCTACGCGATGCTACGCGATGCTACGCGATGCTACGCGATGCTACGCGATGCTACGCGATGCTACGCGATGCTACGCGATGCTACGCGATGCTACGCGATGCTACGCGATGCTACGCGATGCTACGCGATGCTACGCGATGCTACGCGATGCTACGCGATGCTACGCGATGCTACGCGATGCTACGCGATGCTACGCGATGCTACGCGATGCTACGCGATGCTACGCGATGCTACGCGATGCTACGCGATGCTACGCGATGCTACGCGATGCTACGCGATGCTACGCGATGCTACGCGATGCTACGCGATGCTACGCGATGCTACGCGATGCTACGCGATGCTACGCGATGCTACGCGATGCTACGCGATGCTACGCGATGCTACGCGATGCTACGCGATGCTACGCGATGCTACGCGATGCTACGCGAGCTACGCGATGCTACGCGATGCTACGCGATGCTACGCGATGCTACGCGATGCTACGCGATGCTACGCGATGTACGCGATGTTAAGCGATGTTATGTTATGTTATGTTATGTTATGTTATTTGTTGTTATGTTATGTTATGTTATGTTATGTTATATGTTATACTATGTTATGTTATATGTTATACTATGTTATCTATGTATACTATGTTAATTATATTATATTATATATTATATTATATTATATTATTTATATTATATATATATATTATATATATTCTATAATATTAATAAGAGAAGGGAAGTAATAATGGATTATCATTTCTTTGAATTTGGCCACAAGGGTTTTGATGTTTGCATATTACCCCCTGCACTCGTTTGGTTTATAAACGCCTGGAAAGAGGTTTTTACCCTGCCATTTGATTCGCGAGAGAGAGAGAGGGTGACGGCTGTGGTTTCCGCCCACCGCCCACCGACGACAGCCCACAGCCGACCGCCAACTACGAGGGGTCTATGTCATTGGTGGCGTCTCCGGTGGAGCCGTGTATCGCGGTTACTGTGGATAGCCGTTCGTATTTAGGTCTCTTTTGGTGTTGATTGCGTTGGTTCGACAACGGCTGTGGCCTTCTTCTCTCCTTGTCTCTCCAAAACCTGTTTAGGGTTTTTAGAACTCTGTTCTGTTGTTTTTGTTGTTTGTTGTCGGTGTTGATGATTTGGTTTATGTTGTGGTTCATCGGTATAGAGAGAGAGGGGTAACCCCACCGTCGTTTACCACCTGAACCACCTTCGACTGGTGCATGCACCGCCATCACCGAGGAAAAAATCGGCTATGGTTGGGTCGATGTTGTGACGGTGACGATAGTGACGGTGGTTGGGGATGTGGGTGGTCACCCCTCCATTTTCCGCTTGGTCGACGCGTTAGTGGTGATGATGCTCTGGAAACAACTCGATTTCTTACTTCCTGTGACAGGTGCCCCCATTTCCGATGACCAGGAGACGGCCGCCACATCGGGCGATGGTTGCCGACCTTCGTGATGGTGGCGGTGACCTTGGAGACAGCCGCCACCGCTCCGCCTCCCGTATCCGGTTGAGGTAGGGCTAGCGGTCGTTTTCTCGCCGGTTAGCTGTTGATGATGAATGTTGGGCAACCGTGGTGGCCCTCTTTCACTGTCTCTCACTTAGGGTTTTCTGAATACATGTTGTTCATCTGAGACAGTTGGCCTGATGTTCATCTTAGGTTTGATGTTGGTTTAATTTGCTGTTTTTATTTGTTGGATGAATTTATGTTGGATTTTTTCTTTGATTAATGGTTTCCCATACTGTTTGGAAGCGCCTTATATCGATGATGATGACACTAGCTGTGACAACCCAGAAAATTTCATCTGTCACACCCTCAAATTCCGGGTCTGGAATTTATCATGGAGGAGTGAACAAACAGGATCGAACACATTAGTCACACATGAGATGCAGTTATCTATATGATGAATTTTAGATAATCATTCCATTAATATTCAGAGTAATAAATATTATACGTAGCGGAAATAAAAGATAGATTGTTTCTTAAAGATACGTCTAATCATATCTCAAATAATAAGCAATATGTATCTTGAGCTCTTACATGATCCTACGTGCATGTCCATAAGCTCCAAGTAGATACCTGAGAATACATGTAAAATCAAGTGTCAACACAGGGTTGGTGAGTTCATAGGTGAGTAAAACATAAATGATAAACCATTAATTATCATCAAAGTAGGATTTACTGTAAAAGTGTGAGTAAAAACTACCCACTGGTATCACTTTGTATATGAATAGCCTGTCGGAACCCTTTTATAAGGTGAACCCGCTATCCCACATAGTAACTAAGTACAAGCCAACAAATCCTTCACATACGAATTGCCCATGTATGATAGTTTATTATCCTTTTTATGTGTATATTATATTAGTTATAATAATTTCAAATTAGAGGGAGCAAATCCTCCTTTACATTTATCCTCATATGGGTTGTAAGTGGAACTATAATGGCAAACTTTACACATAGTGCACATCTACCTTCTCAACACAAAACAGTCATCCCGAATGACTTATAAGATCTTTGTGCATCTTGGTAACGACCACATGTCCAAACCTTTATGGGGGTAAGTCACACCCCGATAGTACTATCCAAAAGATCCCTGCTTGTTGATAGTCCAGTATAAGAGAAGGGTTTTCATTGTAACCATATGTAATCATAAATGTGATCAATTATTACTTAACATAATACACAAAAATAATTTGAAATTTCAATTACAACATGTATTCCTCTCCAAAATTTAAATGATTAAAAAGGGGAATAGTTAAGTATGAACTCACCTCAGTTCTTGTGTGGTGTTGACAAGCTAGTAAATTCCTCCTAAGGAATTATAATTTACATAAGCAAATAGATACAAATCCATAACCTAAATAAGTTAGATCTTGAACATGAAGTTCAATTGATCTAGGGTTTGGTTTTCTGGGATTTGTTATAAACATATAATTAAATCATTTAATTATTTTTGTTAATTCTTTAATAACTAAAGATTTGCATTTCATAAAATTTGATTAATTTAATAATGATTTTAACATATCATTATGTTCTAAATAAATTTTAGACATTATTTAAATATGTAAGTTTGTATTTAATTTAGTAAGATTTTATAATTAAATTTATAAAATCTAATTTGTATTTATCTTATCAAATAAGTAATGTTTTACATAAAAATGTTAAAATTTTTTATTAATAAATTTTCAGAAATTCATTTGATAACTATTCAAATGAAGGAAGTTTATAAAGTTATTTTTTTAATTTTTAAGAATTTTTATATATTTTTTTAAGTCCAGAAAGCCTTTAAAAAAATAAATAAGGGTGCCCGGGCCGAACCCGGGGGGGAACCAGTGAACAGGCATACAGCCACGGTAAAACACAGTTTTCAAATCTTTTAAACACACAACAGAGATTAACCCCAATTCCATAAGAACCCTAGTTCGATCGAAGCTCCAATTGAACATGAATTCGAATGTTACAATCAAATTAATCTTAGGGCTTTTGTTCCTTATGTAGAATCGAATGTTTGTATGTATTTAATTACCTGATAATGATTTGAAATGAGACTTGGAATGAAACGAAAAACAACCGCGACCACCTGGTGCTCGATCGATGCTCAAATGATGGTGATAATCAAATTAAACGTACAGTAAGCTTTAGAGAACCACCACGAATCTAAGCCCTCACTTAATTTCAGGTTTCGAAGTCTCGAAGGTAGTGTTCGAGTGAGGTGCAGGTTGCGATCGAAGATGATGATAGAATTCGAGGTTTGAATTTGTTTAAGGTGAAATTGAAAGTTGTAAACGATTAGTGATAGATATATGATTGTTTATGCAAAGTTAATTTAATTATTATTGCGATTTAGTGCGCGTTTGGGCTGGAAAGTGGCCGAAAGTGGGGTGGTTGGATCGATCGCACTAACCGTCTCTATTTTTCAAATTGAAGTGGGGCACGAGTTCGAATCATCCACGCAAGTGTGTCGGGAATATATGATTTGGTCAAAACCGCGTTATATGGGGTGTTTTGGCTCGCCGGAGGCTCGCCGGAGATGGTGGCCGGAGGGGAGAAAAGGCGACGGGTGGGGGGCTGGGTTGTTTTAAAAATTTACAGTTTGGCCCCCTATAGTTTACATTGCTTATTATTTCATGTGAAAGTTTTTAAAACAAGTTTCTTAAATTACAATAATAGCCCCTGGACTTATAAATCCAATTTTTAAATTTGTTTATTTTCTTAATAATTCTTACAAATTATTAATAGCAATTTATTATTATTATTATTATTATTATATTATTATTATTATTATTATTATTATTATTATTATTATTATTATTATTATTATTATTATTATTATTATTATATAATTGTTGAAATTAACATCAACGTATTTAAACTTAATTGTTTATAAAATTAACTTTTAATTAATAAAATACGAGATGTTACAGTTTAAACCCTATAGTTTAATTAAAGGTAACGAAATTTTCCGGGTTGTCACATCATCCCCCTGTTAGAGGAATTTTCGTCCCGAAAATTAAGATGTACTGGTAACATTCTTGAACAGGTTAGGATACTTGCGCATCATTTCGTCCTCTCGTTCCCAAGTGAACTCAGGACCACGCCGGGAGTTCCACCGAACTCTGACAATCGGAATCTTGCTATGCTTGGTGTTTAACTTCCCTATCCATGATTTCAACTGGTTCCTTAACAAATCTGAGTTTCTCATCTACTTGCAGTTCCTTTAAAGGCACAACAGTGATTCATCAGATAAACACTTCCTTAGATTGGATACGTGAAAAACATTGTGCACACCACCAAGTTCAGCAGGTAGATTTAATTCATAGGCTACTGGGCCGATCCTTCTGACAATTTCAAAAGGCCCCACGTAGCGAGGGTTCAATTTCCCTCGTTTCCTAATGCGTATAACTCCCTTCCAGGAAGATACCTTTAGCAAAACTTTATCTCCTTCCTGAAATTCAAGTGGCTTGCGGTGTTTATCAGCGTAGCTTTTCTGGCGATCCCTGGCAGCAGCCATGCGTTCTCTTATCTGGACAATTTTCTCATGAGTTTCAAAGATCAATTCTGGGCCAGTAAGTTGACTATCTCCAACTTCTGCCCAGCAAAGCAGTGATCTACATTTACGTCCATATAAGGCCTCGAATGGTGCCGCCTTGATGCTCGAATGATAGCTATTATTATATGAGAACTCTACTAAAGGTAGATGACCTTCCTAGTTCTTTCCAAAATCAATAACACAAGCCCTAAGCATATCCTCAAGAGTGTGTATGGTTCTTTCACTTTGGCCATCAGTCTGAGGGTGATAGGTTGTGCTCATATCTAGGCGAGTGCCTAGAGCTTTCTGAAGTTTATCCCAAAAGATAGACGTAAATCGTGCTTCACGATCAGAGATGATAGACACTGGCACTCCGTGTCTAGAGATAATTTCTTTGATGTAAATCCTTGCAAGCTTCTCCATCTTGTCTTTCTCACGAATGGGTATGAAATGAGCTGATTTGGTGAGAATTCACACTTTGATATATTCAATAGATGCATTCTATATCAAATATTCAAAGTATGGACAATTACTGTAAGATAGATGGGAATTTAAGAAAACTGGGTTTTATGATTAAATTCAGCAAGGCACGAGTACTAGGGAAACAAGTCTCTCTTTAGGTTAGGACAAGCGTAGCTTAGACTAAAAAAATTTTGCTCCAAAATCCGTCTTCGTCAGGATTTATCTCTGGTGCATCCACAAGGTCATTAGCTGAAGCTTTCTCTAGTTCGTCTATACGGTGGCTCCTCTGGTCAGTAGTTCGTTCTTAGTTTCCTTCCTCTAGAATCGTTTGACATTCTCGTTGTAGAAGCACATAACTTCTTAATCCTAATCGATCTCTAACTAAGGAAATTTACTTTGTGCAACTATTGTGTGTGGCTATAGGCTAGATGCAATTCCTAACTCATTATAACCAATGGCTCTGATACCAATCTGTCACACCCGGCCTCTCACACCAACAATATTGTCCGCTTCGCCCACGAGAAGCTCACAGATTTGCTTTTGGTTGCCCGGGTGAAAATTTCCAGGGAGGTCACCATCCCTGGATTGCTCCCACCTGAGCACGCTTAACTATGGAGTTCTCCTCTCATCCATAGCCAATACGCCCAAAACGTGTTGTTGATATTAGAGGCCATACATTCCTTATGAACCAGGAATCTCTCCTGTCCACGGCCGATGTGGGATTGTGTAGGGTGTCATAAGCACCCCCTATTTGGACTTATCGTCCTCGATGAGCCCAAGAAGTCACCATCCTTGGTGAGGTATGTCCCACACCCCGAACGACATAGGAGTGGCTCTGATACCATCTGTCACACACCTCAAATTCCGGATCTAGAATTTATCACGGAGGAGTGAACAAACAGGATCGAACACATTAGTCACACATGAGATGCAGTTATCTATATGATGAATTTTAGATAATCATTCCATTAATATTAGAGTAATAAATATTATACGTAGCGGAAATAAAAAATAGATTGTTTCTTAACGATACGTCTAATCATATCTCAAATAATAAGCAATATGTATCTTGAGCTCTTATATGATCCTACATGCATGTCCATAAGCTCCTAGTAGATACCTGAGAATACATGTAAAATCAGTGTCAACACAGGGTTGGTGAGTTCATAGGTGAGTAAAACATAAATGATAAACCATTAATTATCATCAAAGTAGGATTTACTGTAAAAGTGTGAGTAAAAACTACCCACTGGTATCACTTTGTATATGAATAGCCTGTCGGAACCCTTTTATAAGGTGAACCCGCTATCCCACATACTAACTAATTACAAGCCAACAAATCCTTCACATAGGAATTGCCCATGTATCATAGTTTATTATCCTTTTTATGTGTATACTATATTAGTTATAATAATTTCAAATCAGAGGGAGCAAATCCTCCTTTACATTTATCCTCATATGGGTTGTAAGTGGAACTATAATGGCAAACTTTACACATAGTGCAAATCTACCTTCTCAACACAAAACAATCATCCCGAATGACTTATAAGATCTTTGTGCATCTTGGTAAGGACCACATGTCCAAACCTTTATGGGGGTAAGTCACACCCCGATAGTACTATCCAAAGATCCCTGCTTGTTATAGTCTAGTATACAGAGAAGGGTTTTCATTGTAACCATATGTAATCATAAATGTGATCAATTATTACTTAACATAATACACAAAAATAATTTGAAATTTCAATTACAACACGTATTCCTCCCTAATATTTAAATGATTAAAAAGGGGAATAGTTAAGTATGAACTCATCTCAGTTCTTGTGTGGTGTTGACAAGCTAGTAAATTCCTCCTAAGAAATTATAATTCACATAAGCAATAGATACAAATCCATAACCTAAATAAGTTAGATCTTGAACCTGGAGTTCAATTGATCTAGGGTTTGGTTTTCTGGGATTTGTTATAAACATATAATTAAATCATTTAATTATTTTTCTTAATTATTTAATAACTAAAGATTTGCATTTCATAAAATTTGATTAATTTAATAATGATTTTAACATATCATTATGTTCTAAATAAATTTAGACATTATTTACATATGTAAGTTTGTATTTAATTTAGTAAGATTTTATAATTAAATTTATAAAATCTAATTTGTATTTACCTTATCAAATAAGTAATGTTTTACATAAAAATGTTAAGATGTTTTATTAAATAAATTTCCAGAAATTCATTTGATAACGTTTTAAATAAAGGAAGTTTATAAAAGTTATTTTTATAATTTGTGGAATTTTATATATTTTTTTAAAGTTCAAAAAGCCTTTAAAAAAATAAATGAGGGTGCCCGGGGTCGAACCCGGGACCTCAAGGTAAGCATGTGAATGGGAAACCAGTGAACAAGGCATATAGCCGCGGTAAAACACAGTTTTCAAATCTTTTAAACACAAACAGAAATTAACCCCAATTCCATATAACCCTAGTTCGATCGAAGCTCCAATTGAACATGAATTCGAATGTTACAATCAAATTAATCTTAGGGCTTTTGTTCCTTATGTATGTCACCCCCCACTTATAGCGAAAACACGAGGATGTAACGGACGAGATCGTCATATCACCTGGTTAGTTTACAGAGACAAAATAAATGCAAAGATCCACGTGTCATGACGTCACTCGACACAATGGGGACTTGTGTCGTGGTTAGTCAGTTCCACGACTAGCATAATCTATTGATTTAACAAAACCAAATCCAACATGAAATCCAACAAATAGAAAGTTCAACATAGTATTCATAAGCGAAATCAAACGATAGTCAAAACACTAATGCATGTCTACTGCAATCCTGAGGGTCTCTGCTAAGGCATCGGCTCTAGCTATCCTCTTTGATTATTATCACCTGAAAAGATATGCTCAAAAGTCAACACATGGTTGGTGAGTTCACAGGTTTAAACATAAATTGAAAACTTGTTGTTGTGCATGAGTTATGGATCATAAGTGTGTACAGTTTATCACAAGTAATATCACATGAGTATCACAACTAAACCTATGACGAACCACACAGCAATTGTTGGAACATATTCACCCAAGGCCCGTTCCTAGCGGTATGATGGTACTCACAAGTAACCATTCGTCAAGGGTGGGGGTGTCAACCCAATAGTACTATTAATATCTGTCCGTCGGCTCCAACACCGGAGTTAAATAGTTATGATTAAAGAACCACAAAGAAAACTCATGCGTAAGATATAGCTTGCAAACAGTAACACGTTAATGCAAGTATGAAAATTGTATGTATGTTGTACAACATTGAAAACGGGTGAGCATACTTTTCCTCCATGTTTGTAAAAGATTGAAACAATTGTATAAGCATAAAAAAGGGCCGTGAAACTCACCTTGATTGCACAGCAAGGAAATAATGTTCATACAACGATTAGAGTTTCGGTAAACCTGGATTTCATTTAATAGGAATATAATTAATGTTAGTTATTATTACGAGTTTATGGTTGATAATATGATTAACGTTCGAATACGAATTGGCGTTTTAATAAAATTATGGGGTTTTTGATAAATAATACTTTACAAAGTAATTATTTTCGTTCTTAATCTATTAGAAGAATTATATATGTAAATATTTGAGAAACGTCTTTAAGTATAAAATTGCTATGATTTAATGTATAAATAAACCTTTATAATTATTTACAAATAATAATATATAGATTAATATCAATAATAATAATCTAAACCATTTGTTATGGTATATTGTTATAAGAAATAATATTTGTAAATAACTTTGTGAGATTATAAATTATATAATTTCTACAATTATCATGACTAATCCATAATTAAAGACAATATAGTGTCCAATAATAACTTAATGATTTAAATTATTATTTAGAGTCCATTTTTATAAAAATTAAAATAAATATCTTTGTTATATTGTTTTATAAAGGTTTAAACTTAAAGAAAAGTTGCAGAAAAAGGCTTAAAAAATAAACAGAGTTTATACAAATAATTTTTATAATTTTTAAGAATTTTTCTGTAATTTTTAAAAGCTTAAAAAGGCTTAAAAAATAAATGGGGGTGCCCGGGGTCGAACCCGGGACCTCAAGGTTAGGATGGAAGCTTGGAACCGGTAGAACAAGGCATACAGCCGCGAGATAACCCCGGTTCCAATTCTTTTTAAGCTTCTTTAACCCGTTTCCCCCAAATCACATAAACCCTAGATCGAATTTGAATCAAATTGACCATCCAATTGATTATGATTACAGAATCATTCATGGGACTTTGATCCCCATCTAAAATCGAGCAAATCAATGTGTTCAATTACCCAATTTGGTGATGGATTGAGGACGAACAGAACGAAGAATAAGCGCGGCAGAGAGGGGATTAGTTCGTGGTGCAAATGTTGTTAATACTTGAATTGGTCGTACAGAAAGCTTCAAATAGCTCATAAGGTGATAAGCCCTCTATCAATTTCGTGTTTGGAGGCTTTAAACATGGATTCCCATAAATTTACAGGTCGCGGCTTCAAAGGGTGAACGATGGTGGTGTTTGTGTTTGGTTTAGGTGAAATTAAACTCCAAGGAAGTTTATAAATGATTAAACGTTCGTTAGTGCGTGATTACTTTGATTATAAAAGTGTTAGTGCGATCGATTGTGGCTGGAAAGTGGCCGAAATCGTGGGTTAGGTTCTAGATCGCACTGATCAACTCCAATTTTCAATTGTAGTGGGGTATTGTGTTCGAATCTTCCTCGTGGTATTTTTGGGGTGTTTGATTCGGTTGAAATCGTATGAATTTGGGCGTTTGTGGGTCGCCGGAGCGATGACCGGAGTTTGGCCGGAGGGGAGAGTGGGGTCGACGGGCGGTGTGGGTGGGTTTTAAAAACATTTACACTTTGGCCCCCTGAAGTTTGTTTTGTTATCATTTTATGTAAAAAAACTTTTAAAATAAGTTTTAAAATTGCATAAATACCCCCTGCACTTTTAATCTAATTTTTTTAAAAATGTTTATTTTCTTAATAATTATTAATAGCAATATTATTATTATTATAATGTTATTATTATTATTATTATTATTATTATTATTATTTATTATTATTGTTATTATTTTTATGATTATTGTAATTATTGAATTAACATCAACGTATTTAACTTAATTGTTTATAAAATTAACTTTTATTTAACGAAAATTACGAGATGTTACAGTCTCCCCTGCTTTAGGAAATTTCGTCTCGAAATTTTAATCACTAGAGGATGAAACAAAAAGATGAGAATACTGGGATTTCATTTGGTCCTCACGTTCCCAGGTGAACTCTGGGCCACGTTTAGATTCCAGCGGACTTTGACAATAGGCATCTGGCTACGCTTGAGTTGTTTGACTTCCCGATCCATAATCTCCATAGGTTTCTCAATAAAGTGCATGGATTCATCAATCTGGACTTCGTTGAGTGGGGTGTGGAGATTTTCATCGGCTAGGCATTTCTGAGGTTTGAAACATGAAACGTCGGATGCACAGTGCTGAGTTCTTGGGGTAGTTCAAGCTTGTAGGCCACTTTCCCAATTCGCTCAAGCACTTTGAATGGACCCACGTAACGAGGTGCTAGTTTCCCATTCTTTCCAAAATGGATCGCTCCCTTCCAGGTGATACCTTAAGAAGTACGAGATCACCGACATTGTATTCCATGGGCTTACGTCTTTTATAAGCGTAATGCTTTGACGATTTCTAGCAGTGACCAAGTTATCACGGATCTTGTGAATTTCGTCGGTCGTTTCTTGTATCAATTCCAGACCATTAATTTGTGATTCACCAACTTCAGACCACAGATGGGAGACTGACACTTTCGACCATACAAGGCCTCAAATGGTGCCATCTGGATGCTGGTATGGTAACTGTTATAGTAAGAGAATTCGATCAACGGAAGATGAGAATCCCACAATCCACTGAAATCAATGACACAAGCCCGGAGCATATCCTCGAGGGTTTGTATCGTTCTTTCAGTCTGACCGTCGGTTTGTGGATGATAAACTGTGCTAAGATTCAGTTAAGTTCCGAGAGCTGATTGGAGACTTTTCCAGAAACGAGAGATGAAGCGACCATTGCGATCAGATATAATATCTAAAGGTACACCATGCCGACTGACTATTTCATTGATGTAAATACGAGCCAATTTCTCGACTCGGTACTCCTCACTAATTGGTATGAAATGAGCTGACTTAGGTAATCGATCAACGATAATCTAGATACTATCGTGACCACTAGCGGTACGAGGCAGTTTGGTGATGAAAAGTTAAACAGGAGATTCACGGGAACATGGAGGTTAAGTTTTGTCATATGTGAAGGCAAGACACTTGGACACATGCCAAGTTATGTCTTTTCTTTTATGCCAAACCCATGACTACAAGTTACGAAGGTTTATGAACCTTTATATCCACATCGTAATAAGGATAATAACAAGTCTTGTTGTTCAAACCCAAGTTAGAATTTCAATGATTTTCAAGGTTAAAGATTCAAAAACGATTCAAGATTCAATGATGTAAACAATAAGATAGGTATTTGTAAACATGTTTTGCAAGATAACAAATTTCCAAAGGTAGATTGCATACGTAACTCATCAAACTCATAAGTATAGTTGAGAACATTCGTATGACTAAAAGACATAATCACAAGTTGATAATATCTTTATTTGACAAAGATTGTTTAGGAAGACTACCATCACGTAATCAGGTGTTGATGACATCTCAAAATGAAAGTTGATAAGTAAGGAATAAATGGTTTGATGTAGCTAGATCGAGTCGAAACATAAAGATAAAGGGAAAGAAATCGATTTAATAATTTACATGCTCCAGGATCGATTTAAGAATTTACATGCTCCAGGCTCGGAATCAAATTAACCTAGAGAGATTGGGTGTCCTTTCAGTTCAGAAATCATGCTTTGGCTTGATAGATCGAAACACTAACATTGTTTCACCCGTCAAGTTACTACATGCTTCTCGTCACTTGATTACAATCTTGATAAGTTGAAGATCAAGAAATGAGAATAGTCATCAAGGTATGGTTTTCACCCCTAACCTGATGGTGTACTCTCCAGGTATGACCACTAACTTACCAATCAAAAAGTTCGATCCCAACTTATTGTTGAGGATTCACAGAAATAAGACGAGGTAACTCACCATTAAGGTAAGGGAAATCACCCCTGTTTTGATGAGATAGGATCATTTAGGAGATATGAGTGTTCTTAGTCATAGGTTGACTTGCAAACTCTTGCATCTCCCACGTACAAGCGGTACGAAGTTTGACTTAACGACGAAAGGAAAATAATATCAATTATAATTCGGAAAATTTCAAGTTACATCAGTGTAACAAGGAAAATCATCATGCTTACAAGCTTAAGATCAAAGTTCGAGATAGCAGAATTTGTTATGATGGTGTTGAAATCTTGAATAATTTAAATCAGAAAGACGAAATCAAGGACAAAAATGATTGATATCACAATGAGATGTGAACATTCGATTCACAATCGAAGGGAATACATGGACTTCTCAGGATATGAGGTCAACCATTGTCTTATTGAAGACACGTGTACTTATAAGTGGTCACTCATCTCAAGGGTTTCAAGTCAAGTAAACGGATTCAATGATCGAATCAGATCACCATCTGCACTTTGCCTGGACAAAGTATCTCGAGATGTAGGAGTTTCATCTACAGCATTGCCTGTTCTTAGTTATGGGACACCTCCTTAAGAAAACTTGAGAACCATAAGTAATGGTTTAAAGTTTTGAAGGCCATTTGGTGTTTAGGAAAGTGTTCTCTATGCTTTCGAACCACTGTAGTAATCCGGTAGCTCCTTCGGTTCTACTGAACTTAGTGGGGTTGCAAGAACTGAAATGCTTGTAGGTATAAGCACGTGGAGGGTTAGGACCCACAGAGATTGGAGCAGGGTTCACGCCTTGATTCAGATGAGTTAGGAGGGTTGGTATGACTGCGGCAACTTCACGTGCTACAATAGCAGCAACCTTACGGCCAGAGTTCCCAGATCGGGATCGGTTTTAACGAGAAGACATTTTGAAATATCATTAAGATATTTTATGAGAATTGGGTAATATGAGCTATACCACATGAAAACGACAATCGGGAATTTGGCATAATAACAATGAGATGTTCCGAGTGTAATCGTTTGATTCGTAAATCAAAACGAGTACATTGACTAATCAAAGTATTAGGTCAACCACAACTTTGTTGAAGACATGCGTACCTATAAGCAGATACTCATCCCGAGGTTCCCAGGTAAGGTAGACAGATCCATCGGCTGATTGGATTTATACGAATACCTTGCCTAGACAGAACACCCCGAGATACAGGCATCACGCTCTTCCAGCATTACATTTTCAAGTTATAAGACACAGACTTTGACGAATTTGAAAACCACAAATAACGATTCAAAGCTCATTTTGAAAACCATTTGATTTAGACACATAATGCCTTGCAATCCATGCTTCAGTCCATCAGGATCATCACGTAGCCCAGTTCAAACATATTCTTAGTACACCGGTGATGCTTATATATAGGGTTCCCCGCAGCGTTCCCACCACACCCTCGATATACATAGAATGATGCTTAAACCGGTTACATGACATCCTAATTTTCCTTAGCATAATCCCAATGAATAACATAATGTATGTGTAGAGAGTATCATCACTCCTCTATATTTCTTGAAGTCCACTTTCATTCTAATCAGTTCCTTAGTTACTGAAATGCTAAGTGGAGGAATGTTTTGCGAAAGATAGAATCAATGTCATGATTGGAAATACCATGAAGGTTCTAAGTTGGACAGGACTTATGTAATAGTAAGTGTTAGTAATGTTTTGTACCCTTAACAAGGTCTTACTAGAATTATGATCCTAGCACACCCTAGGGTATAGAATAGAGAACTTGTGATAGTCCTGATAGTTATCTCATGGTAAGATTTGCCAGACTTCTCATGCATGGCGAATTGCAATTACGTGTGCACCCGTAATGTTAATTTACCTTGCATGGTCACCCTTAGCTTCCCTTACCCCAAGTTAACATCATTGTATTATCAACACACATCAAGCATGGTTCGTGTAATGTCCTCATGTCCATGAGCCATTAGTATTCCAATAGTAGTATGTAATAGCATATAAACTCCAAGCATATAAACACGAATTGCTAACGATAGTTGTCTGTCCGTCATACTTTCAGGATCTCAGACATATCATCTTAGGGTCGGATTTAGTATTTGAGATCAGCGCTACGCGTGATCTGTGAAGTTTCCCTTCACGTGAGTGTTCAGACTTAATGATATAATCTAGTGCACATACGATGTAAGATTCTAGTATAATGGTATCCTATGGAGAAAGACTAAGAGTAATAGTGTCTTCCTCAGGATGATCAGATAACAAGCACATATGCATAGAATCATGTATAGAGTCAAGTAACAAGTATAGAGGAACACACATGTAATATTAAATGCAATCCAGTCCTAGCATGCATTCTACATGAAGGTTCCTAGGTTATAGTCTAGGTAAAGTGAATTGCCTAATTCTCTATAACCAATGCTCTGATACCAATCTGTCACACCCCCGCTTATAGCGGAAACACGAGGATGTAACGGACAGGATCGTCATAACACCTAGTTAGTTTACAGAGACAAAACAAATGCAAAGATACACGTGTCATGACGTCACCCGACACAATGGTGACTTGTGTCATGGTTAGTCAGTTCCACGACTAGCATAGTCTATTGATTTAACAAAACCAAATCCAACATGAAATCCAACAAATAAAAGTTCAACATAGTATTCATAATCGAAATCAAACGATAGTCAAAACACTAATGCATGTCTACTGCAATCCTGAGGGTCTCTACTAAGGTATCGGCTCTAGCTATCCTCTCTGATTATTATCACCTGAAAAGATATGCTCAAAAGTCAACACATGGTAGGTGAGTTCACAGGTTTAAACATAAATTGAAAACTTGTTACTGTGCATGAGTTATGGATCATAAGTGTATACAGTTTATCACAAGTAATATCACATGAGTATCACAACTAAACCTATGACGAACCACACAACAATTGTCGAAACATATTCACCCAAGGCCCGTTCCTGGCAGTATGATGGTACTCACAAGTAACCATTCGTCAAGGGTGGGGGTGTCAACCCAATAGTACTATCAATATCTGTCTGTTGGCTCCAACACCGGAGTTAAATAGTTGTGATTAAAGAACCACAAAGAAAACTCATGCATAAGATATAGCTTGCAAACTGTGACACATTATGAAAGGATCTCAGCCTCTAGTTTGATCAATTAGGTTGTATTCACAGCAGATTTAGCACTAGAATTAAACAAATAAGCAAGAACACAAATGATTTTGCATGTAACAGTAAAATTATAGAGAGAGAGAACAATTCTGCAAAAGATGTTTTCTATTGAATCACACGTTTCGGCCCGGATTACAATAGGTCATCTACCTTTTATAGGCAGAATGACGTCAGCTGATATCACTTGATAGTGACATCAAACCGTTATTAACAAACTACTAATAACGAACTAAACTACTAAAGATGTCACAACAGCTGACATCTTCTTACAAAATGCTAAGTGTCAAACTATTACAATAACTAAAAGAAACTACTGATAACTACAACGACTGAAGAACAAACTCTTCAGTCGTTTTACAAACTATTGAACTATAACAGCTGAAGAACAAACTCTTTAGCTGTTGTACAAACTACTAAAAAGAGAAAATACAAACTACTGAAAGAGAAAAACCATCACAACAACTGAAGACAACTTCTTCAGCTGTTGTGACAAACTCTGAAGCTTCAGCACTTGGTCTTCAGACTTTGATCTTCAGATGTTTCATCAGCTGATGACTTCAGTAGTTGTCATTAGCTGATGTCTTCAGTCTCTGTCTTTAGACTTTGTGCATCAGTTGTTGATCTTCAGTTCTTCAGTACAGCTTTTGATCTTCAGCACTTAACTTCAGTACTTAGGATCTTCAGCTGTTGTTCTTCAGATCTTTAATCTTCAGCTGTTGAAGTCTTCAGTCTTTGTCAAACTGCTGATGAAGCTTTCAGCAGTTGTTGTGATGTTTTGTGGGACTTAGAGGTTTTTCTGATCTGGCTCATTGGTTCTTTTGGTCCAATAATCTCCCCCTGAACCAATGCAGCCAAATCCTCTAAGCAATTTATTGTCCCACTTATTGATGGAAGGAAGATTGGTCTTTTTCCTTCTTGATCAGATTAGAAGATGACCCAATTAAGCACTGGCCTGGGAAGAGGTCTTAAAATTTGTTTGGCATAGTATGGATGGGAACTCTGTTTTGGGGAACTGGACACAGAGTTGTTGTCCCATCCATAAGACCTACTTCCCACTATGAGCCTGTAGGATTCTCTGGTGTAGGCCTCTAAAAACATCACTTGTTCCTCCATGGTAAGTACTTCTGCCTCACCTTCAAAGAATCCTTCAGGCCCATAGAGCTCTGAGATGTATTTGGCCTGTTTACCACTTTTGAGCTCCACAATTATTATGGACCTATAGGCGAATTCATCTGGGTGATTACCCTCTAAGAACAACTGGAGCTCATTTCTTTGAAGTTTCTCAAACCTCTTGTAGACTAACCCCTTTTTAACAACTATGTACTCCAACATCTTTTGTGGTGGGAGGTTAGCCTGATAGGTTTTCTTGAAATCTTCTATGATCTCCCAGGATGATATTACAATGGCCAAGGAGATCTCTTCACCTACGATCCTTTTCACTAGGCCATTGTATCTCTTTGGTATATCTTTCTTCATAATTCTGTGAGACACCCTGGGATCAGGCCAAATACTCACTTTGTCCTTTTGAAATTGGAATGTATGCCTTAAAGTGAATAATCTCAGAGCTTGTTTCTTCATATTCATAATTGATGAGGAAGCATCATAGGCTTTATCTACTCTTTTCAGCAGCTCATCATCATGTAGCCTATGCTGCTGTTCTTCTTCCAGTTAAACCTTCATAGCTTCCATCTGTGAGGTGGGAGTGATGGGCATAGGTTTGGCTTTAGGTAAAGATATGACTGCAGAGAGAGGCAGCCTATCTTCCTCATTCTCCTCTTCTTCTTCTTCTTGCAGCCTCAACACCCTTCTCTTCTTCTGCAAGGGTGTATCATCGGCAATGGGTTTTGATGGTGATGGGTTGGTTTTGTGGGTGTGGTTGGGTAGGTGTTGGTGTGGGAGATTGGGCAGGCTTTGCTAGTAATCTAGAAGTGAGGGAAGGTTTAGTCTGTTTGACTAGCAAAGTCCTGTCCCCAGCACCGGCTTCTGACAGGGCTTCTGCGACAAGTCCCTTGGTAAATTCACCAGCCGAACAGATCTTGGTGACTATAGCCAAGATTCTGTCCCTGGTCCAAGCTCTCACATCTAGGACTGGTCTCCCCAGGTACTTCGAAATAACCTAGTCATAGCATCGAGTCTCTTTCTCTCCTCTTGGCTATGACTGGTCCATCGGTATTCTATCTCCTTTATCTCCAACTTCCTAATTTCCTGATCTAGCATGGAAGTGTCCTTGTCAAGCCTTGCCTGAACAACTGATCAATGATAGAGTCCATTGATCAGCTATGCTTAGCATCAGCCTCCTTGACAAGGACTGCTAGATCAGTCTCCTTTATCACCTTCTCTCCCTCATTCTCACCTTTCTTATTTTTGTAAGTGACACTGAAATCTATTTGGATTTCAGCCACTTTGATCTGTTCCGCTCTCTCCTCCCTCTCCTTCTCCTTCCCCTTCACCCTTTCAGTCTCCTCACCCACATCCCTCTCTTTTACCACCTCTTCCACCACTTCTTGCTCCTCCTCTACTCTCTTCCTCTTTACTTTCACTAATGTCTCCCCCTTTTTGGGTGCATTGGTTAGGGTTTGACTATCAGAAAGCGCTTTAGCTACAGCAACCTCCACCAAGGGTTGTATTTGTCAGGGAAGCCTCTCATCAAGGGTTTTCATCACAATGTCTGTGATTATTGGTGTGATGAGAGGCAGGGAATTTTGGAGGATAGCAACTAATTGCTCAGGAGGGTTCTGGTCCTGAGAACTAGTGCCAGAAGTAGTGGCTGGTAGCTGAGTTTGTAGGAGTGGTTGAGTGTATGTGAGACCTTCAGGTGAAGGTGCCATCTGTGGGTTAATGGTGGCAGATGGACTTGATTCTTGAGAGAATTTGGCGAGCAGCTCTTTGAGTCTGCTCACCTCCTCCTCAAGAATGGTGTTTTGAGCAACTACATCAAAGAAGAAGCTCAGGTCATCATCAGTTTGCACTGAATCACCTGACCTCCTGACTGTGTCAGGATGTACATGCACTGAGTGTGGCTCAGTAGTTGCATGTGCCCCTTTGTCTTGGTTCCGGGGACTTCCAGCCTCCGGATTGGATCCATCATCGGCAGTTGCCTCTGGTGAGGTCTTATTGATGGTACCAGCTTCTTCCTGCTCATATGTTAATGCAGGGGAAGTGACAGCCTCACCAGATTGCCTTATCTCCGTGGCCACACTTGGAGATATGACATGTGATTCTCTGTGTTGTGGGTTCCCATTAACACTTGGTTCCACCCTCTCCAGGGTTGGAGATATCCCAGTTGTAATTGGTGCCTGGGGAGAGGGTGGAGTGTTTAGATGGGTCAACACTTTTGCAATTATAAGAGTAGTACTTTGAGGGGCAGTTGCAGTGGGGGATGGGCTTGAAGCAGTGTGCACATGGGGAGGAGTGTGCATTTCAATGGCAGCCTCATCAATTGAGAAAGGTTCCAGATGTGTGGCAGCCCCAGAAATGGTTGCATCAGGCTCCTGTAAGGAGGAAACCTGTGCGGTTGTGGTAGGTGGAGTCGTGGTGACTGCTGGGAGAATCTGGCCAGCAGTCACTTCCTGTATTTGTGTTGCAGGGGCATCCTCAGGGGACTCATCTCCCTGAGTAGCCTTTTTGGGTTTTCTTTTGGGTTTGGGTTTGGTGGGGACTTTGGATTGTGAGGTGGAGGCTGTGGGTTCCAGCTACGTGGTTTTCGCAGCTTGGCAGTCTTTTTAAGGGTTTTGGTCGGTGTTGTGCCTGGAGTATACCTCAGCTAAAACAGCCATGGCAGGGACCCCAGTGCCAACAAGTCCCTCAGCATTAAGCTGGCTCTCTATCATGGCCATAATGAACCGTGGATATAAAATCCAACAGTTGGCAATAGTTTTGTGGCCATGTCCTTGAGTTATGAAAAAATTATTTCAGTTAAGTTTAAAGGTTGTTTATCAAGGATAGAATACAATACCTGCTGCCACCTTGAGGACATCTTGTCCCATGAGGATGTCTTTGTGCTAGGCAAACATTTACCATATGGAATATGAGTCGTTCTGCATCATGGAAATGTTTCTTCTGCAGGGTTGAGGCCGATAGGTCACCCTGATAATCACAGTGAGCAAAAGAAAGGTCAAGGGTGCCTTTGGGTAGTCGGTTGGGTAGGTGGCATCATCCAGCTTTAGGGTTTGTCGGATTATAGCTGGAGTAATGACCACCGGGTGGTTGTTCATGGACGACCGAAGAGAGACCTCGCCGTCATTCTCTCCAGTTTGGATGGTGATATTCGTCCAGAACTGTGATAATGAATCGGCGTAGATGATGGGATTTATAGGAAGGCCGTTTGGTAGGGTAAGTCGACCATCAAATCTATGGCATGATGAAATTTGGTCCAGAAAGGCGATTTTGTGAGGTATGCGACACAGTTGTGTCGTGCCTTTAGTTGCATGGTCGCCATTAATGGTGTATGGGAGGTTTCAGAGTTTTTGAAATTTTAGGTCAAGTGAGATGAAAAGCTCTGAAGGTTGGGTATTTATAGGGTATGGCAAAGGCTGAAAGAAAACTACTGAAAGTTTTGGTGTTAGTCATCAGTTGTGGGACTTAGAGGTTTTGGTATTAGTTGTTAATTCAAGTGCGAAAATTGTATGTATGTTGTACATCATTGAAAACGGGTGAACATACTTTTTCCCCATATTTGTAAAAGATTGAAACAATTGTATAAGCATAAAAAGAAGTCGTGAAACTCACCTTGATTGCACAGCAAGGAAATAATGTTCGTACAACGATTAGAGTTTCGGTTAACCTGGATTTCATTTAATAGGAATATAATTAATGTTAGTTATTATTTACGAGTTTATGGTTGATAATAATACTTTACAAAGTAATTATTTTCGTTCTTAATCCATTAGAAGAATTATATATGTAAATATTTTAGAAACGTCTTTAAGTATAAATATTGCTATGATTTAATATATAAATAAACCTTTATAATTATCTACAAATAATAATATATAGATTTGAATCAAATAAACCTTTATAAAAATAATTAAAATAAATATCTTTGTTATATTATTTTACAAAGGTTTAAACTTAAAGAAAAGTTGCAGAAAATAGGTTTGATGGTTTAAAAATAAACAGATTTTATAAAATAATTTTTATAATTTTTAGGAATTTTTCTGTAATTTTTAAAAGCTTAAAAGGCTTAAAAAAATAAATGGGGGTGCCCGGGGTCGAACCCGGGACCTCAAGGTTAGGATGGAAGCTTGGAACCGGTAGAACAAGGCATACAACGCGAGATAACCCCGGTTCCAATTCTTTTTAAGCTTCTTTAACCCGTTTCCCCCCAAATCACATAAACCCTAGATCAAATTTGAATCAAATTGACCATCCAACTGATTATGATAACAGAATCATTCATGGGGCTTTTGATCCCCATCTAAAATCGAGCAAATCAATGTGTTCAATTACCCAATTTGGTGATGGATTGAGGACGAACAGAACGAAGAACAAGCGCGGCAGAGAGGGGATTGGTTCGTGGTGCAAATGTTGTTAATACTTGAATTGGTCGTACAGAAAGCTTCAAATAGCTCATAAGGTGATAAGCCCTCTATCAATTTCGTGTTTGGAGGCTTTAAACATGGATTCCCATAAATTTGCAGGTCGCAGCTTCAAAGGGTGAACGATGGTGGTGTTTGTGTTTGGTTTAGGTGAAATTGAACTTGAAGGAAGTTTATAAATGATTAAACGTTCGTTAGTGCATGATTACTTTGATTATAAAAGTGTTAGTGCGATCGATTGTGGCTTGAAAGTGGCCGAAATCGTGGGTTAGGTTCTAGATCGCACTGATCAACTCCAATTTTCCATTGTAGTTGTAAGGCCCCGTTCCCGGCACCTCACAGTTGGTCATTCACAGCATAAAACGTACATATTATAAGGTTTAAGCAGCGGAATTAATTTTAACAAAAACCTTTCATTCATTAAATCACTGTTATTAAACAATTAGTCGAATGAATTTCAACACAACAGTATCATCAAAACATAATTTGGATGTCAGTCTTGCCCTGCCGAGTAACCACCTCAGTGTGCCATCCTCAGCAACCTGTTACCTGCCAACTGGAAAATACATAAAAGTCAGCGTTGCTGAGTGAGTTCTAGTTTTATAATAAACATACTTTGTTTTCATTAAAACCGTTCTTTCTTTACACGTGATCATACATCGTACATACGTATAGATAATATCTTTATTATCTCTTTCATTCATTCATTCATTCGTTATACATCATTATCTTTCACTTCTTATTTAGATCCTGTCAGCCTTTACCCACTTCATGGCACACAGCCATGATTACTGTGGTCGAATGACAAGGATCCCGTTACGTTTCTTCATCTTACATTTCATTCAAGAACATACATCGTACACATATCAGATCACATTTATTATCTGCGTCATTCGTTCGTTACATCCTTATCGTTTCATTCTCATATGGATCCTGTCAGCCTTTACCCACTTCATAGCACTCGGCTATGATTACTGTGGTCGAATGACAAGAATCCCGTTCATACTTACTTGCACGCATTGAAAGGTTAATTGTACCAATACCCTATGCTACACCCCGAACGTTATTAGCTACCGGGCCGAAGTCAATCCATAGACAGCAAAACGTAGTGCCACAGTACGGCCGAGGTCAACAAATGAACAACAAACGTATGCCACGGTACTGGGCCGAAGTCTATGGAGGGACAGCTAAACATGGTGCCACGGTACTAGAGGTAACGTTATTAGCTACCGGGCCGAAGTCAACATATGAACAACAAAACGTATGCCCGGTACTAGAGGTAAGCGGTAGAGGTACCATGACCATGGTCAATCACATAGAAGGACCAATCGCGTTATTCAATGCTTGCAAGACATAACTCATTCGTTCATTAATGCATGTATTCATCATCATTTAATCATTCGTTCATTCATTAATACATGTTACATCTTTTCTTGCACATTGGATATCTTTTGTACCACTACCATCTGCTATACCCGAACGTTATTAGCTACCGGGCCGAAGTCAACATATGAACAACAAAACGTATGCCACGGTACTAGAGGTAAGCGGTAGGGGTACCATACATATGGTCAATCACTAAGAAGGACCCGTTAAACTTATCCAATGTTTGCAAGACATTTTTCGTTCGTTCGTTAATGCATGTATTCATCATCATTCTTCTTTTCGTTCATTCGTTAATACACGCATTCATCATCACGTTCCTCTTTCATTATCTTTCACTTTACGATACATAATACTTCATTAATTCATTTCTCGTTATTCGTAAAGTTTCAGGAAGATAAGCATACACAGTCACAAGGAACATACACACATCATACATATTCATCATACGTTCATCATCATACATTCATCATACCTTACTTAACAATATTTTAATAATATTGTTAACAATAATATACTAATAATAATATTAGTAACAATTAGGGTTAATCATACTCATCATTATATGCATGAGACATCATCATTTATTAACCCTGGTCAACCCTGGTCAAATCCTTAAAATCCGGATTCCCGGAAATTTCCTGTAAAAATTCTAAGTGTTTGGGCACATGGGCCCTGTTTGAACTTATAACCATACACTTAGTCATCTTGGCCGACTTTTCTAGGTATATGACCACTGTTTAGACTTTTCACCTTATGCTTAGTTTATTTTTCAGACTCATGAGCGCTATTGGACTCATGAGCACTATTGGACACATTAGTCCATACTTAGTTTATTTTTCAGACTTATGAGCACTATTGGACTCATGAGCACTATTGGACACATTAGTCCATACTTAGTTTATTTTTCAGACTTATGAGCACTATTGGACTCATGAGCACTATTGGACTTATTAGGCGTAATAATAGTCTGTTCATATTTCTAAGTCGTGTTCCAGTCCCAAACATCATGTCACTTAATTCTAAACATTCACATACGGTTCTAAGCATGGACTCAACATAAACATAACAATACATTACCTCAAAACATACTCTACAAACATACACATGCACATAACATACGGGTAACATACTTAAGTTCATAAAAACATTCATACATGTATTTTCCAGCCCCAAAATCGTTAGAAAACATGTAATAAAAAGGGGGTCTAGAAACTCACCTTGGTGTCGTTGAATGTCCATAATCGTCATCTACTTGAATTCTCAAGTAATGTCATCATCATAATGGAGTCGCCATCTTTTGCAACGAAACCTTAATCATCATCCTAGAATCATCATCATCATACATCCTCATCCTCTTTCAAATACATCATCACCCTAAACCTTATCTACCACTAACTACTAAAGTCCCTATCATCATAGCTAACCAATAACGTGCACATCATGTTATCATCGGGGATTATCGTGACCATCATATCCAGGAAAACCTTTACCATTTGCATGCTAAGCCATCATCAACAACATCATCATATAACATCACATCATCATTCATATACCACTTTTATACTACAACCATCCTTACTGTGAAGATACCATTTCCATGTTCAAACATCATCTTCATCTTGTTGCAACTACATCATAATGAACATTACCACTATCTAAGAACTATCAACATCATTATTAAAGCATCGTCAACGTCATCTAAACATCCTTTCCACCACCGGACATCATCATCTTTACTATCCTTATGATAGTCCACACAATAATCTTACCCAAAACATTCTTATAAACGTTACCATCATGAAGACCATAAGCCATACTACCATATATACATCATACCATCAATCTTTTCTTTTTCATAAAACTACCGACAAATACCAACCTACCTTTGTGGAGAAATCACCATCCGAACATCATCAACATCACACCAACCATCAAACCAACATACCACCAAGACCATAGCCTAAACTAGATCCACCACAGCCACAACATAACCACAATCGCAGCAACAACCAATCGACAGATAGAATCACAGTCAAGATGAACCACAACAAACAACAACACAACCACCATCACAGATTACCTCGTCATCACTGTTGTTTTGCAACCATCACCTAAACACCACCACAATCGACACCAACAGCCACAGCCGACACCTCTACTGCTATCACCTTCACCACCGCAGCCAATCATCGGCCCTTCGAGGTCAAGCAGCCCCGAGAACCACTGTCGGCGCAACCCCAACTCACCACCATTGACTACCACCAAACAACACAGCCACAATCATCCACCATAACTAACAACACCAAGATCGCAGCCACACCCTAGGTCGACCTCCACAACCTCGACACCCACAGCTGCGACCACCATCACCGCGACCGCACACCACCATCATCACCACCGCGACAACCACAACAAACCGCAGCCACAGTCGACGGGGCTTATTCGGAGGGGGGGGGGGCTGTCGCGAGCTTCAAATCGGAGAAAGGGGAAGGAAGGGGGTCACCATCGTCACTTCGTGGTCACCATCACCAATAGGCGTCGCCGGAGAGCTGCAGTGAACGCCGCGGAGGTCGGCGAGCTTCGACCGCAGTCGCCGAAAAGGGGAAGGGGAAAATCGCTCGGTTCAGACCGGAGAAGAAGAAGAAGAAGCGGTCAGAGGGAGAGAGAGGTTCAGTCGTCACCATGGCCGGAGCAACCTACCGAGCTCCGACCTCAGTCGCCGGAAAGGGGAAAGGGGATCGCTCGGTTGGGGAGGGGGAGAAGAGAGGTAGCGGCTGATATTTTTGAGGAAGAAAGGGGGCTTAGGGTTCCTTTTATGTTTTCTGAAATTGTAAATTTTGGTCCCTCAAGTTTCCACATTTGTTTTCAAACCTAAACTTGATAAGCTAACTAATCTCTTCGTGAATAAAATTCAATAATACCATTATTAATATTATTTTGCCACTTAAGTTCATTTTAGAAATTTGGGGCGTTACAAGTCTATCCCCCTTATTTAGGTTTCGTCCTCGAAACCTGTTGGTCCTTACACATCGTGGGATAATTCTTTCTCAATCGCCACAAATTCTCATGTTGCTCCTAAACATGTTCAACACACACCATATAAGGTATGATCTTCTTTAGCCGCCAACACATAGCCCTTGCAACCTTCAACGTCCTAACGCACTCCTCTTATGGATCAATTTCATTAATGCAAACATTATGACTACGAACCCTAATTCATGAGTAATTACATTATCATCTTGTATTTAACCTTGTGAACAACATAACCATTGTTCTGCCATGTTGTATTGAATATATATATAGATATATATTCAGTCAGATCTTTGTATTGAGCACATGGTTCTAGGTTTTCGACACCTACTGATAACATTAACACCAAGGCTCATGTTAACCTTCCTTATTTAGTTCATGTTTACATTTATTAACTAACTTCTCTCTCAGACTTGGTGTCATTTCTTGTGAACCTTACCCAGGGCAAGATTATCTTCAAGAAGTACTGAACAAACTGTATGTAGTAATCCGTCACTTCCGTAAGTTATAGATTTCTAACTTCATCCTTGGGAAACTTTTTACATTCCTGCTTCAATTTTATCAATTCTATCATGATTTCAAGAATTATACTTCACATGTCTAGAACATTCACTCTGGGAATGTTGCTCATTATTTATCTTCCATCTTGTCCTTGACACCTCGTGGATGTGACATGAATGGCCTCCCTTACTCTTGGGGTTGATGAGTATGTCCTCTATAATCACTATTACTAACCCATCGAACATCGATCAGTAGCCCTATTCATTTAGTCCATAAATACTGCAAGGAAACTCATAGCATCCAAACCGTGACTGAAATGTTATCTTTCGGATGTCATGCTCTTCAGCCTGTAGCTGTTGTTGATCTAGCCACCGTGAAAACCAACTTGCCTCTCGCAAATGGTGGAATGGTTTGCCCACTCAAGGTCATAGTTGCTTACCGTTCATCATCAGCTTATTCCGCCATCTGCGGTCCTCACACGTCTACCCTCTTCGATCTTCTTTTGTGATAACACCGAAGTATTATCTAGATGAACTAATCAATCTGACCCTTGATCACGGATGTCTTAAAGCTATATCATTAACTCTTTCATTCCTGACAAAACCATCGGTACGGTGACATAACTACGAGCTAAGTCCCAGATGACAAGTCGATCTCAAACTCTTTTTTTTTTTTTTCTAACTCCGAGAGGGTCCTCCGGGGTCACATTAGGAAGGCACACTCTATAGCTACGTCTATCAACTTTAAGACTTCGCCCTTGGCATCTTTTATTTACATAGGATAGGCTCCTCAACCTTGTTTCATAAACTTTTCTATCTCATTATTAGGATCATCCCTGAAATCATGCAATTCCTAATTATCACAAGTCATGACCATACTTCTATCATGTACGAACCAACGGGTCATATTTCCATGTTGTGCAGTATCAGTCCCGTATGCAGCTAGTCAATTCATATCCAAGGCCACGTTACGTCCACTTAGGGTAGTAACATGCAATCCAGAAGAAGGCCCTAACTTTCCATTACTATTTACAGTCATTTACAGACACATCTATCCAATAGCTTTACTAAAGGTAGTTCCTACATTATCACTTTACCTTCTTAAAACATCTCATCAATCGTTTAAGCTACCTACAAGATTCAGACCACTAACGTTATCGTTCAAGGCAATGGACCAGGTCATGACGAGTATTGTAAGTTTTTCATCTCTATTAGTAATTCCTCGCTGAAACGCCATGCAAAGAATTACTCGTCTGAAGAAACCTATTTCCCTAGAGATCTTGTAACCTGAATCGTTAATTCTCCTCATTTGTAAGTTAGCCCATGGGTACAACACTTTTAAATTCCTGGTTACGAAGTCTAGAATTTTATTATATGTCTTTGCTGGTATCGCTATCAAGTCTCTAATGGTCTCATCGGGGAATCGCACACCTCGTACACATCTGTCAACTTTCCACTTCCTATAAGATTCAAATACTAAAACAGTCATTCAAGGCAATAGCTCAGTTTATGTCGAGTATAGTAAGTCCCTAATTACAGTGGCCAGTTGTGATTAGCCACTTACTTTACTCTTCACACCCCAAGCATTTCCTATCCTGACTACATCAGTATCTAAATCTACTAAGAACACATAAATCACATATAGCACACGCACATAAGTCTGGTTAACTTTTAAGAAAACAATACCTGATGGCACATGGCTACTCGGGCTGACATCCTTCTTTCCGTCCCATTCTCAGTTTAAGTTAAGGTTTATTTTGAAAAATTTTACCCAATTCACTTAAACATTAGCTCTGATACCAACTTGTAAGGCCCCGTTCCCGGGCACCTCACAGTTGGTCATTCACAGCATAAAACGTACATATTATAAGGTTTAAGCAGCGGAATTAATTTTAACAAAAACCTTTCATTCATTAAATCACTGTTATTAAACAATTAGTCGAATGAATTTCAACACAACAGTATCATCAAAACATAATTTGGATGTCAGTCTTGCCCTGCCGAGTAACCACCTCAGTGTGCCATCCTCAGCAACCTGTTACCTGCCAACTGGAAAATACATAAAAGTCAGCGTTGCTGAGTGAGTTCTAGTTTTATAATAAACATACTTTGTTTTCATTAAAACCGTTCTTTCTTTACACGTGATCATACATCGTACATACGTATAGATAATATCTTTATTATCTCTTTCATTCATTCATTCATTCGTTATACATCATTATCTTTCACTTCTTATTTAGATCCTGTCAGCCTTTACCCACTTCATGGCACACAGCCATGATTACTGTGGTCGAATGACAAGGATCCCGTTACGTTTCTTCATCTTACATTTCATTCAAGAACATACATCGTACACATATCAGATCACATTTATTATCTGCGTCATTCGTTCGTTACATCCTTATCGTTTCATTCTCATATGGATCCTGTCAGCCTTTACCCACTTCATAGCACTCGGCTATGATTACTGTGGTCGAATGACAAGAATCCCGTTCATACTTACTTGCACGCATTGAAAGGTTAATTGTACCAATACCCTATGCTACACCCCGAACGTTATTAGCTACCGGGCCGAAGTCAATCCATAGACAGCAAAACGTAGTGCCACAGTACGGGCCGAGGTCAACAAATGAACAACAAACGTATGCCACGGTACTGGGCCGAAGTCTATGGAGGGACAGCTAAACATGGTGCCACGGTACTAGAGGTAACGTTATTAGCTACCGGGCCGAAGTCAACATATGAACAACAAAACGTATGCCCGGTACTAGAGGTAAGCGGTAGAGGTACCATGACCATGGTCAATCACATAGAAGGACCAATCGCGTTATTCAATGCTTGCAAGACATAACTCATTCGTTCATTAATGCATGTATTCATCATCATTTAATCATTCGTTCATTCATTAATACATGTTACATCTTTTCTTGCACATTGGATATCTTTGTACCACTACCATCTGCTATACCCCGAACGTTATTAGCTACCGGGCCGAAGTCAACATATGAACAACAAAACGTATGCCACGGTACTAGAGGTAAGCGGTAGGGGTACCATACATATGGTCAATCACTAAGAAGGACCCGTTAAACTTATCCAATGTTTGCAAGACATTTTTCGTTCGTTCGTTAATGCATGTATTCATCATCATTCTTCTTTTCGTTCATTCGTTAATACACGCATTCATCATCACGTTCCTCTTTCATTATCTTTCACTTTACGATACATAATACTTCATTAATTCATTTCTCGTTATTCGTAAAGTTTCAGGAAGATAAGCATACACAGTCACAAGGAACATACACACATCATACATATTCATCATACGTTCATCATCATACATTCATCATACCTTACTTAACAATATTTTAATAATATTGTTAACAATAATATACTAATAATAATATTAGTAACAATTAGGGTTAATCATACTCATCATTATATGCATGAGACATCATCATTTATTAACCCTGGTCAACCCTGGTCAAATCCTTAAAATCCGGATTCCCGGAAATTTCCTGTAAAAATTCTAAGTGTTTGGGCACATGGGCCCTGTTTGAACTTATAACCATACACTTAGTCATCTTGGCCGACTTTTCTAGGTATATGACCACTGTTTAGACTTTTCACCTTATGCTTAGTTTATTTTTCAGACTCATGAGCGCTATTGGACTCATGAGCACTATTGGACACATTAGTCCATACTTAGTTTATTTTTCAGACTTATGAGCACTATTGGACTCATGAGCACTATTGGACACATTAGTCCATACTTAGTTTATTTTTCAGACTTATGAGCACTATTGGACTCATGAGCACTATTGGACTTATTAGGCGTAATAATAGTCTGTTCATATTTCTAAGTCGTGTTCCAGTCCCAAACATCATGTCACTTAATTCTAAACATTCACATACGGTTCTAAGCATGGACTCAACATAAACATAACAATACATTACCTCAAAACATACTCTACAAACATACACATGCACATAACATACGGGTAACATACTTAAGTTCATAAAAACATTCATACATGTATTTTCCAGCCCCAAAATCGTTAGAAAACATGTAATAAAAAGGGGGTCTAGAAACTCACCTTGGGTGTCGTTGAATGTCCATAATCGTCATCTACTTGAATTCTCAAGTAATGTCATCATCATAATGGAGTCGCCATCTTTTGCAACGAAACCTTAATCATCATCCTAGAATCATCATCATCATACATCCTCATCCTCTTTCAAATACATCATCACCCTAAACCTTATCTACCACTAACTACTAAAGTCCCTATCATCATAGCTAACCAATAACGTGCACATCATGTTATCATCGGGGATTATCGTGACCATCATATCCAGGAAAACCTTTACCATTTGCATGCTAAGCCATCATCAACAACATCATCATATAACATCACATCATCATTCATATACCACTTTTATACTACAACCATCCTTACTGTGAAGATACCATTTCCATGTTCAAACATCATCTTCATCTTGTTGCAACTACATCATAATGAACATTACCACTATCTAAGAACTATCAACATCATTATTAAAGCATCGTCAACGTCATCTAAACATCCTTTCCACCACCGGACATCATCATCTTTACTATCCTTATGATAGTCCACACAATAATCTTACCCAAAACATTCTTATAAACGTTACCATCATGAAGACCATAAGCCATACTACCATATATACATCATACCATCAATCTTTTCTTTTTCATAAAACTACCGACAAATACCAACCTACCTTTGTGGAGAAATCACCATCCGAACATCATCAACATCACACCAACCATCAAACCAACATACCACCAAGACCATAGCCTAAACTAGATCCACCACAGCCACAACATAACCACAATCGCAGCAACAACCAATCGACAGATAGAATCACAGTCAAGATGAACCACAACAAACAACAACACAACCACCATCACAGATTACCTCGTCATCACTGTTGTTTTGCAACCATCACCTAAACACCACCACAATCGACACCAACAGCCACAGCCGACACCTCTACTGCTATCACCTTCACCACCGCAGCCAATCATCGGCCCTTCGAGGTCAAGCAGCCCCGAGAACCACTGTCGGCGCAACCCCAACTCACCACCATTGACTACCACCAAACAACACAGCCACAATCATCCACCATAACTAACAACACCAAGATCGCAGCCACACCCTAGGTCGACCTCCACAACCTCGACACCCACAGCTGCGACCACCATCACCGCGACCGCACACCACCATCATCACCACCGCGACAACCACAACAAACCGCAGCCACAGTCGACGGGGCTTATTCGAGGGGGGGGGGCTGTCGCGAGCTTCAAATCGGAGAAAGGGGAAGGAAGGGGGTCACCATCGTCACTTCGTGGTCACCATCACCAATAGGCGTCGCCGGAGAGCTGCAGTGAACGCCGCGGAGGTCGGCGAGCTTCGACCGCAGTCGCCGAAAGGGGAAGGGGAAAATCGCTCGGTTCAGACCGGAGAAGAAGAAGAAGAAGAAGCGGTCAGAGGGAGAGAGAGTTCAGTCGTCACCATGGCCGGAGCAACCTACCGAGCTCCGACCTCAGTCGCCGGAAAGGGAAAGGGGATCGCTCGGTTGGGGAGGGGGAGAAGAGAGTAGCGGCTGATATTTTTGAGGAAGAAAGGGGCTTAGGGTTCCTTTTATGTTTTCTGAAATTGTAAATTTTGGTCCCTCAATTTCCACATTTGTTTTCAAACCTAAACTTGATAAGCTAACTAATCTCTTCGTGAATAAAATTCAATAATACCATTATTAATATATTTTGCCACTTAAGTTCATTTTAGAAATTTGGGGCGTTACAGTAGTGGGGTATTGTGTTCGAATCTTCCTCGTGGTATTTTCGGGGTGTTTGATTCGGTTGAAATCGTGTGAATATAGGCGTTTGTGGGTCGCCGGACCGATGGCTGGAGTTTGGCCGGAGGGGAGAGCGGGGTCGACGGGCGGTGGGGTTGGGTTTTAAAAACATTTACACTTTGGCCCCTGAAGTTTGTATTGTTATCATTTTATGTCAAAAACTTTTAAAATAAGTTTTAAAAATGCATAAATACCCCCTGTACTTTTAAATCTAATTTTTTTTATAAATGTTTATTTTCTTAATAATTATTAATAGCATTATTATTATTATATGATGTTATTATTATTATTATTATTATTATTATTATTATTATTATTATTATTATTGTTATTATTATTATTTTTATGATTATTGTAATTATTGGAATTAACATCAACGTATTTAACTTAATTGTTTATAAAATTAACTTTTATTTAACGAAAATTACGAAATGTTACAATGTAGAATCGAATGTTTGTATGTATTTAATTACCTGATAATGATTTGAAATGAGACTTGGAATGAAACGAAAAACAACCGCGACCACCTGGTGCTCAATTGATGCTCAAATGATGGTGATAATCAAATTAAACGTACAGTAAGCTTTAGAGAACCACCACGAATCTAAGCCCTCACTTAGTTTCAGGTTTCGAAGTCCCGAAGGTAGTGTTCGAGTGAGGTGCAGGTTGCGATCGAAGATGATGATAGAATTCGAGGTTTGAATGTGTTTCAGGTGCAATTGAAAGTTTTAAACGATTAGTGATAGATATATGATTGTTTATGCAAAGTTAATTCAATTATTGTAACATCCCGTATTTTTTTAATAAAAAAAATTAATTTTATAAACAATTAAGTTAAATACGTTGATGTTAATTCCAATAATTACAATAATCATAATAATAATAATAATAATATAATAATAATAATAATAATAATAATAACATAATAATAATAATATTGCTATTAATAATTATTAAGAAAATAAAAATTTATAAAAAATTAGAATTTAAAAGTGCAGGGGGTATTTGTGCAATTTTAAAACTTATTTTAAAAGTTTTGACTTAAAATGATAACAATACAAACTTCAGGAGGCCAAAGTGTAATTGTTTTTAAAACCCAACCCCACCGCCCGTCGACCCCCGCTCTCCCCTCCGCCCACTGTTCCGGCGAGTCTCCGGCGAGCCAAAAACACCAGAAATTAAACGGTTTTAATCAAATAACCACTCCCGACACATTCACGTGTAAGATTCGAACGCAAGTCCCACAACAATTTGAAAAATTATAGTGCGATCCAGATTCGATCCATCCTTCTCCACTTCGGCCACTTTACAGGCCACCGATCGCACTACACACTATTATAATCGAATTAATCGAATATGAACTACTATATAACTATTCCTAATCGTATGCAACATTCAATAGCATCCGAAAACGCACAAACCCCACCTTCGATCATCACCTTCGTCGCGACTCGTTCTTATACTCGAGATCTTCAATCGAACTCAATGATGTAAGTTTTACACATCTATGTACTCTTTTTTGCATGGGCAGTCAAAGCCCTATGGTTGATTGGGTAAACAACATCGAATTGCAGACCAATTTGGGATCGATCGTTTTAGGGTTAATATGGATTTGGGAAGAAGCTTTGTTACGACTTAAAAGGAAATGGAACCGGGTGATTACCGCGGCTGTAAGCCTGGTTCACCGGTTCACGCTCCCCATTACATCCAAGAGGTCCCGGGTTCGAACCCGGGCACCTCCATATATTTTTAAGGGCTTTTAGCCCAAATTAATTTTTCAGAAAATTTTTAATAAATAAAAAATTGTTTTTGTAAACTTTAAATATTTTTCAGACCACCAAATAATTTTCTGGATTTTTCTATTAAATTTAAAATTAAATAATTGTTTTAAAAACATTTTAACAAATATTATTCTTGGTTAAATCCTATTAAAAATGGGTTTCAACTAATAAAATAATTTCGGTTCAGACGTTATTATTTTAAAATCATGGTTGTCTTAAAATATTTGTTTAAATTTTATATTTAATACTTTTATTATAAATTGTTTCCTTTTAAGATAATTAAATAATTATAGGACTTGAAACAATAAATCTTTATAATAGTAATGGACATTATATTAATTAAGGTTTTGTCATAATAATTATAGAAAATATATAATTTATAATCTCGCAAAGTTATTTATAAATATTATTTCTTATAACAATATACCATAACAAATGGTTTAGATTAATATTATTGATATTAATCTACATATTATTCTAATAATTATAAAGATTTATTTATACACTAAATCATAGCAATATTTGTACTTAAAGGCATTTCTCAAATATTTACATATATAATTCTTCTAATGGATTAAGAACGTAAATAATTACTTTGTAAAGTATTATTAATCAAAAACCCCATAATTCCATTAAAACCCTAGTTCTCGTTAGAACTTCAACATTATTAACGTAAAATTTGTAAATATATAAATGTTTAGGTACCTTGTGAAGGAGTTCGTTGGAACATCGATCATTATCGTATTTAATCATCTTACATACATACTTATACGCCATGTGAGTTTCACGGCCCCTTTTTATGCTTATACAATTGTTTCAATCTTTTACAAACATGGGGAAAAATGCTCACCCGTTTTCAATGCTGTACAACATACATAGAATTTTCATACTTGGATTAACGTGTTCCTGTTTGCAAGCTATATCTTATGCATGAGTTTTTTTTGTGGTTCTTTAATCACAACTATTTAACTCCGGTGTTGGAGCCGACGGACAAATATTGATAGTACTATTGGGTTGACACCCCCACCCTTGACAGATGGTTACTTGTGAGTACCATCACACTGCCAGGAACGGGCCTTGGGTGAATATGTTCCGACAATTGCTGTGTGGTTCGTCATAGGTTTAGTTGTGATGCTCATGTGATATTAATTGTGATAAACTGTATACACTTATGATCCATAACTCATGCACAGCACCAGGTTTTCAATTTATGTTTAAACCTATGAACTCACCAACCATGTGTTGACTTTTGAGCATACCTTTTCAGGTGATAATAATCAAAGAGAATAGCTAGAGCCGATGCCTTAGCAGAGACCCTCAGGATTTCAGTAGACATGTATTAGTGTTTTGACTATCATTTGATTTCGCTTATGAATACTATGTTGAACCTTCTGTTTGTTGGATTTGGTTTTGTTAAATCGATAGACTATGCTAGTCGTGGAACTGACTAGTCACGACACAAGTCACCATTGTGTCGGGTGACGTCATGACACGTGGATCTTTGCATTTATTTTGTCTCTGTAAACTAACCAGGTGTTATGACGATCCCGTCCGTTACATCCTCATGTTTCAACTATAAGCGGGGGTGTGGCAGACTGGTATCAGAGCCATTGGTTATAAAGAATTAGGCAATACACTTGACCTAGACTATAACCTTGGAACCTTCATGTAGAATGCATGCAAGGACTGACTTGCATTTAATATTACGTGTGTGTTCCTCTATACTTGTTACTTGACTTTATACATGATTCAACGCATATGTGCTTGTTATATGATCATCCTAAGAAAGACATTATTACACTTAGTCATTCTCCAGAAGGGAATGTGCACTTTTGGAGAATGACATTGTATGCGCACTACATCATATCATTAGGTTGAGATACCTAAACAGAAGGGAACCTCCGTGATCACGCGTAGCGTCGATCTCGGATATTAATCCGACCCTAACATGGTTATGCCTGAAATCCTGAAAGTATGAAGGATAGGCAACAATCATTAAACATATTGTGCTTATATGCTTGGAGTTTACTTGTTACTATATACTACTATTGGAATACTAATGGCTCATGGACATGAGGACATTACACGAACCAGCCTTGATGAGTGTTGACAATACTATGATGTTAACTTGGGGTAAGTGGAGCTAAGGGTGACCATTCAAGGTAAATTACCATTACGGGTGCACACGTAATTGCAATTTGCACTGCATGAGAAGCCTGGCAAATCTTACCATGAGGTAACGATCAGGAGTATCACAAGTTCTCTATTCTATACCCTAGTCTGTGCTAGGATCATAATTCTAGTAAGACCTTGTTAAGGGTAACAAAACATTACTAACACTTACTATTACATAAGTCCTGTCCTACTAGAGCCTTCATGGTATTTCTAATCATGACTTTATTTCTATCTTTCGCGAAACATTCCTCCACTTAGCATTTCAGTAACTAAGGAACTGATTGAATGCTTAGAATGAAAGTGGACTTCAAGAAATGTAGAGGAGTGTTGATTGTAACCTCTCGTAATTTTGAAATAATTTAAAGTTAGTTTTATTAGTAAAATAAAAAATAATAATAATAATAATAATAATAAATAATAACAATGATAACAATAATAATAATAATAATAATAATAATAATATTAATAATAACAACAACAATAATAATAATAATAATAATAATAACAATAATAATAATAATAATAATAATAAAGTCTAGGGGGTATTCTTGTCAATTTCGAAACTTTAAAAGAAATTTTCACATAAAATAACAACAAATGAAAACGCAGGGACCAATTGTGTAATTTTTAAATTTACAAAATCAACCCCTGCCCCCCCTCGATTTTCCGGCTGAGGTCCGGTGAGGATCCGTCCGAGCTCCGACGAGTTCAAACGCTCAAAATCGAGCGGTTTTCATTCAAATTAAAGGCCCCGACAGCCTCGCGACCGAGATTCGAACACAAGGACCCACTTAATTCGAAAAATCACCTCGTTTACGCGTGCAAGAACCGAACCCGCTCCCTCTTTCAAAAATCAAATCGAATGGAGCTCGTTCCGCTCGAATTACACCCTATAAATAGAGGGCAAACGATCATTTACCTTCACACAAACTTTCTGTAATATCAATTTGATCAAACACACACCTATACATCGAATTCAATCATCATCTTCATCGTGAACCTGCAACCCAGTCGAATCCCATCCCCCAGCTGATTTAATTCGAAATTGACAAGGGGCTTTTGGTCCAGTACACCAATCGAAACTTCACACTGAATCAATTAGATTATCATCCACGATTCACCCTCGTTCGATCATTGTGACAGCCGCGAGTTGTTCTTCGAAGTGAATACCCCAATCGAACATCGAACAGGTAAATTGAATACATGTACAGAAGCGTCTAACCATGGGGAACAAAAGCCCCATGGTTGATTGAATTAACAACTTCGAATTCATGCCAATTGAATCGAAATCGAAACTAGGGTTTCGTGGATTTGGGGGAGTTTCTGAAAGTGCGTTTAAAAGAAATGGAACCCAATATAAACCGCGGCTGAGGCCTTGGTTCACTGGTTCCATGCTCACTATCTAACTCAGAGGTCACGGGTTCGAACCCGGTGACCTCCAACATTTTTTTAAAACGTTTTTGCCACTTTTAAAATATATAAAAAAAATCCTAAAAATTATAAAAAAATATTTTATCAACTTCGTATAATTAAACCATGAAGATATTTCCGTAAATTTAATTACACAAATATCTTTATATTTTATTTAAAATTCTAAAGGGAAGGATATAATTGTATATTTATAAATTTAAATTTAAAATACTAACTATTATTTCAACCATTGTTTATTTAGTTGATTAAATCGTGTTTATTTTTACTACAAAACCCTAATTAAACTTTATAAATAATAGTAAATTTTTACTAAATGTTATTCTTATTCCATATTTTAAATAAATCGTTTCTAAGAAAATATAAATATATTTCATTTGTTTAAATATAATTAGTTGACAAGCCCAAATTCGACTTGGAACCCTAGTCCTCATTGGTTCGCTAATATCATTACGATAAAACTCAAAACTTGTAATTATGTCTATTTAGGTGCACTGTGACGGTTTACATTGAAACGACGATTATTATACTTCTTATTAATACACCTATTTGATCAAGTGAGTATTTCTATACCCATTTTATTATTTCACACACTTTTGGGTGAAACATGTTACATTATAAACGTCACACTTGTAAACACGTTGAATCTTGTAAACTTATGGCAATTTACTTGTATGTTGAGATTAGTTGAATCTTGTAGCTCTCATGTAATGTCGAATACATGTACAATCATTAACTATTGCTAGCCTGGCGACGTCATAGATCTATGGGCCTGACAAGCCTGCTTGGTTGATCCAAGTACACTTAGCTAATCGTATATACTTGTAAACGTTTAAGACTTGTAAAACTTTGTCAAGGTTTGATTGTGCATTCTGTCTTACATCCCTAGTTACCTTGTTCTCTAATTTACGACATGAATTGCCATCTTTTATATACTTATGTATTCAAAACTATAGAATGCTCACCAACAATATGTTGACCTTTTATTTTTAACATGTTTCAGGCAATAGCGTTATGTGGCTGTGAACAATCGTAACTCTCACGCCTCGACGATTCCGCCGTCAAGGTTGGGGTGTGACAGATTGGTATCAGAGCCCATAACTATAGGGATTTAGGTTATTAATGATGACCAAGACTATAGCTTATGCATGCACCTTATAATATTTGTTATCTTGTAAATACACGGGTTTGCATGTTATATAATGCTATGCCTTCTTATGTGTAATTTGATGCCTTAGCATAGGATTGCCTAAACTTAGTTACTTGTCTCCCTAAACTCATCTTTGACTCTCCCCGAACATGAAACCTCTTAATCTTATCTTCGACGACACATGGAATCGTACACTTATGCTTATGACTTGGATCTTTAGACGTTATGTCTAATCTATATAAATCTCATCAAGGTTTTGATTTCATGAACCTAAGAAATATTGTGTGACACATAGACACCTGTATTCTGGATTTAGTGGAAAAAAGCCTTCGGGCTAAGGTAAGCGTTTCACATAAATCCTACGGGACCAGTTACGCTTACCTGGAGATTTCTGGGATGAGTGATAAACTATGGTCAACACACACAAGTTTCTAAGGCAAATGGCTTAATTTACCTTGACATGTCAACGTTTCCAAATGGTGATGCGTTAGCGACTGGAAACATTCCGTATAATTCATAATCCTTACTTTAACTGTCTATCCTTATTGTCCTTTTACCCGTTCCTAATCCAATTCATATTTTTTAGTATGTCTCGTCATCATGGAAAGCGTGGAAGTTCCGACCGTAAGTTTGCAGCAATGATCGCCAAACAAATGGCTGCTGTGCTCCCAACCATGGTTGCTGAACTTAATAGCACCATGATGGCTAATAGCAACAACAACACCAATGGGAACAACAGCGTGCTCATGGAGAGAACAACAACAGCCGAAACGGGAACGATCGTACTTGCACTTTCAAACATTTCAACTCGTGCAAACCCACTAACTTTAGTGGCAAGGAAGGAGCCACTGGTCTTCTTGAATGGTTCAAAAGCATGGAGAACACTTTTGTTAATTGTGAGTGTCCCGAGGCACTCAAAGTCCGTTATGCCACTAGTATGCTCCAACAAAGGGCACTTACCTGGTGGAATAGCGAGAAGAGAAACCGAGGAGCTGAAGCTATTTCGGCACTCTCTTGGGATGAATTCAAGAACATCGCCATCGCGAAGTTTTGCCCGAGAAGTGAATTACAAAAGTTGGAAGAAGAATTCTGGAATTTGAAGCAAGATGGTGGTGATCATTTGGCCTACTCAACTAGGCATCATGAGTTGAGTTTACTATTGCCTCATATGGTTGACACTGTCCCCCGCAACATCGAGAAGTTCATAAAGGGTGTACCACCCCAAATTCAAGATGCTATGGTGGGTAGCCGACCCACAACCTTGGAGGAAGCTATCACTATCACCGCTCAACTCACTGAGAACCACATACGAGCGGGCACCATGTCTGTGAAAGGTGCAAAAAGGGTGGAAAAGATGGCTACTGAAGTCGTTAAGGAGACTAAAGCTGAACCGTCTCACAATAACAACAATAAGAAGCGCAAATTCACAACGGCACGCAACTATGCCGTGGCTGCACCACACAACCCCAAAGACAGTGTATTCCCGGGGCTACACCAGCAACACAAATGCCTGTGGCAAGGGCTTATGCGGGTCCTCTGCCAATGTGTAACACGTGCAAGTACCATCATGCGGGTAACGTTCCATGCCGAATCTGCTCGTTGTGTGGAAAGTATGGCCACTTGGTGACTACTTGTCTTCGTGCGCCAAACAACGCTGCAATGCTTGCCAACCGAACCTGCTATAACTGTGGCAAGCCTGGTCATTTTCTTCTGCAATGCCCTCGCAATGTGGGCAATGTGCCACCAGCTCGTGGAAGGGCTTTCAACATCAACGTCAACCAAGCACAAGTCAATAATGACGTTGTGAATGGTACGACGTTGAACCCCGTTTAAAATTATTTCTTGTATTAATATTTGCATCTTTGTAATCATCGTATCAATAATAAATTTTTTTTTACCAAACAGGTATGTATCTTGTGAATGATCATTATGCATCTGTATTATTTGATTCGGGTGCGGATAAGAGTTTCGTGTCGTTAGAATTCGAGCCTATACTTTCTAAATCACGTATTAATCTGGAAGGACCCTACACGGTTTTAGTCGTCGATGGAAAACCTATTGTCGTTGACGTCATAATACGTGATTGCATCATAAGCTTTAACGAACACGAATTCTCTATTGATCTTATTCCTATGAAACTCGGAAGCTTCAACGTTACCATTGGTATGGATTGGCTAGCCAAACATCATGCCGAGATCGTTTGTTTTGAGAAGTGTATCCGTATACCGTTACCATCCGGGGATACTTTGAAAGTGTTCGGCGAGAAATCATCACAAGGACTCAAACTCATGTCTTGCACTCAAGCCCGAAAGTGCTTAAGCAAGAAGTATATGGCCTTCTTGGATGACGTGGTCAACACGAAAGCCAAAGGGAAAGAACTTAAGGATGTCCCTATTGTACGAGACTTTCCTGAAGTATTTCCTGATGACCTTAGTGGTTTACCTCCCGTGCGTGAAGTTGAATTTAAAATTGATTTGATACCGGGAGCAAACCCCGTGGCTAAGTCACCATATCGGCTTGCACCATCGGAATTGCAAGAACTCTCTAGCCAACTCCAGGAATTATCCGAGAAGGGGTTTATCCGCCCTAGTTCTTCTCCTTGGGGTGCACCTGTCTTATTTGTGAAGAAGAAAGATGGGTCATTCCGTATGTGTATCGATTACCGAGAGCTCAACAAGTTGACCATCAAAACCGGTATCCTCTTCCTCGTATCGACGATCTGTTTGATCAACTTCAAGGAGCTACTATATTCTCGAAGATTGATCTACGTTCTGGATATCATCAATTACGAGTCCATGATGATGACATCCCGAAGACCGCATTTCATACTCGTTATGGGCACTATGAGTTTACGGTGATGCCTTTTGGCTTGACTAATGCTCCTGCTGTCTTCATGGATCTCATTAATCGAGTATGCAAGCCTTATCTAGATAAGTTTGTGATCGTCTTCATTGTTGTCCTTCTCATCTACTCCAAAACCAACGCCGAGCATGAACTGCATTTGCGACAAGTTCTTGAACTGTTGAAGAAAGAGCAATTGTACGCGAAGTTCTTGAAGTGTGATTTCTGGCTCAAGGAGGTTCAATTTCTAGGACACGTGGTGAATAGCCAAGGAATTCACGTTGACCCTGCAAAGGTGGAAGCTGTGAAGAATTGGTGTGTTCCCACGACACCGACCGAGATTCGTTCTTTCCTTGGTCTCGCTGGTTATTATGCGATTCATCGCCAACTTTTCGAGGATCGCGAAGCCGCTCACTTCCTTAACACAAAAGAATAAACCATTCGAGTGGGGCCCGAGCAAGAGGAAGCTTTTGAAACATTAAAACACAAACTAAGCAATGCTCCTATCTTGACCCTACCCGATGGAAACGATGATTTCACCGTATATTGTGATGCTTCGAAACAGGGTCTTGGTTGTGTTCTTATGCAACGAGGAAAGGTGATAGCTTATACATCAAGACAATTGAAGGTTCACAAGGTGAATTACACAACTCATGATCTTGAACTCGGTGCTGTGGTTTTCGCTTTGAAGATCTGGCGACACTACCTCTATGGGACGAAATGCATAGTCTACACCGACCACAAAAGTCTCCAACATGTGTTCAACCAAAAAGATCTCAACATGAGACAAAGACGTTGGATCGAGTTAATCAGCGACTACGACTGTGACATTCGCTATCATCCTGGAAAGGCGAATGTTGTAGCCGACGCGCTGAGTCACAAGGTCCATAACAAAACCGTCTCACTACAAGGAATCCGAGATCGAAGACAGTGGTTTCATACGTTAAGAGAATTTGATACGAGGTTCGTGTGGATGTTAACAAGGCTACTATCATGCTCCAAAACATAAGAATTGATAGTGATCTCGAGTTATGCATTCGCAAGGCTCAACAAGCGGCAATAACCGACGAAGGAAGTAATGAGGATTTGGTGTCTAACGTTCGATCACAACTGGAGGAAAAACCAAACGGCCTATGGTACTTTTTGAATCGACTTTGGATTCCAAATCGTGATAACCTTCGACACATCATTTTGAACGAATCTCATCACACCCGATATTCTATTCATCCTGGTTCCGATAAATGTACATGGACTTGCGTGGTCAATATTGGTGGCCTGGAATGAAGAAAGATATCGCGGTTTATGTCTCCAAATGTCTCACGTGTGCAAGAGTCAAATCCGAGCATCAACGACCAAGTGGTTTACTTGAACAACCTGAAATCCCTATGTGGAAATGGGAACATGTATCCATGGATTTCATAACCAAGTTACCATGTACTCCTCGTGGTCATAATAGTATATGGGTGATTGTGGATCGTTTGACTAAGACGGCACATTTCATACCTATACGAGACACCTACAAGGTTTCAAGACTAGCTCGTATATACATTGACGAAATTGTGAGTCGTCATGGCGTACCATTACACATCATTTCCGATCGAGATGCTCGTTTCACTTCGCACTTTTGGTCATCTATGCAAGAACTCTTGGGTACTCAATTGGATTTAAGTACGGCTTACCATCCTCAAACTGACGGTCAAATCGAATGAACAATCCAAACCCTTGAGGATTTGCTACGATTGTGTGTCCTTGACTTTGGTGGTAATTGGGATACGCATTTACCGCTCGCGGAATTTTCGTATAACAATAGTTATCACTCGAGTATCGAGATGGCACCGTTCGAAGCACTTTATGGTATTATATGCCGATCACCGATCTGTTGGACCGACATTGGTGAAAACTTTATCACTGGTCCTGAACTTATACAAGAAACGACCGACAAAGTTGCTACAATCCGCAAGAACCTTGAAGTGGCAAGAAGTCGGCAAAAGAGTTATGCCGATAAGCATCATAAACCGTTGGAATTTCAAGTTGGTGATATGGTTCTTCTTAAGGTTTCACCATGGAAAGGTGTTATTCGCTCTGGAAAGAAGGGCAAATTAGCTCCAAGATTTGTAGGACCTTTCAAAATCCTGAAAAGGATTGGGAAAGTGGCTTATAAACTAGAACTACCTTCCGACCTTAGTGGAGTTCATCCTGTGTTCCATGTCTCAACTTAATAAAGTGTTTGGCCGACTAGAGTTTGCATGTTCCACTGGAAGACATTCAGATCGACGAGTCATTGCACTTCATCGAGAAACCTGTTGAGATTATGGATCGCATCATGAAGAAGACTAGGAGCACAACTACTCCAATTGTCAAGGTTCGTTGGGAGAACTAGTGTGGAGCTGAGTTCACGTGGGAGCGGGAGGATCATATGAAGCAGAGATACCCGTATTTGTTCGTTTAGTTCATTTTTAATTTCTAAACGAAATTCTTTAAAGTAGGGGAGACGATAACATCTTGTATTAACGTTTATTCTTAATCAATGAGAAAGCTTATAATGTTAACTAGAAGCCACACACTTTAGACTCTCTTTTTACCTCTAATGGCTTTGCCATTGCACATAAAGTAAACACTAAAGCAGTCAGCTTAATCGATGATGAATTTTCTTCTTTTGATACCTTATCAAAACCTGAAAGTTCTCTAAGTGTCCTCATCTTTTCGTCTCACTCTCCTCGTGAACAAATTTCGGGACGAAATTCCCTAAAGTAGGGGAGACTGTAACATCTCGTAATTTTGAAATAATTTAAAGTTAGTTTTATTAGTAAAATAAAAATAATATAATAATAATAAATATAACAATGATAACAATAATAATAATAATAATAATATAATAATAATATAATAATAATAATAATAATAATAATAATAATAATAATAATAATAACAACAATAATAATAATAATAATAATAAAGTCCGGGGGTATTCTTGTCAATTTCGAAACTTCAAAAGAAGTTTTCACATAAAATAACAACAAATGAAAACGCAGGGACCATTGTGTAATTTTTAAATTTACAAAATCACCCCTGCCCCCCCTCGATTTCCGGCTGAGGTCCGGCGAGGATCCGGCCGAGCTCCGGCGAGTTCAAACGCTCAAAATCAAGCGGTTTTCATTCAAATTAAAGGCCCCGACAGCCTCGCGACCGAGATTCGAACACAAGGACCTACTTAATTTGAAAAATCACCTCGTTTACGCGTGCAAGAACCGAACCCGCTCCCTCTTTCAAAAATCAAATCGAATGGAGCTCGTTCCGCTCGAATTACACCCTATAAATAGAGGGCAAACGATCATTTACCTTCACACAAACTTTCTGTAATATCAATTTGATCAAACACACACCTATACATCGAATTCAATCATCGTCTTCATCGTGAACCTGCAACCCAGTCGAAACCCATCCCCCAGCCGATTTAATTCGAAATTGACAAGGGGCTTTTGGTCCAGTACACCAATCGAAGCTTCACACTGAATCAATTAGATTATCATCCACGATTCACCCTCGTTCGATCATTGTGACAGCCGCGAGTTGTTTTTCGAAGTGAATACCCCAATCGAACATCGAACGGGTAAATTGAATACATATACAGAAGCGTCTAACCATGGGGAACAAAAGCCCCATGGTTGATTGAATTAACAACTTCGAATTCATGCCATTGAATCGAAATCGAAACTAGGGTTTCGTGGATTTGGGGGAGTTTCTGAAAGTGCGTTTAAAAGAAATGGAACCCAGTATAAACCGCGGCTGAGGCCTTGGTTCACTGGTTCCATGCTCACTATCTAACTCAGAGGTCACGGGTTCGAACCCGGTGACCTCCAACATTTTTTTAAAACGTTTTTGCCACTTTTAAAATATATAAAAAAATCCTAAAAATTATAAAAAATTATTTTATCAACTTCGTATAATTTAAACCATGAAGATATTTCCGTAAATTTAATTACTCAAATATCTTTATATTTTATTTAAATTTCTAAAGGGAAGGATATAATAATTGTATATTTATAAATTTAAATTTAAAATACTAACTATTATTTCAACCATTGTTTATTTAGTTGATTAAATCGTGTTTATTTTTACTACAAAACCCTAATTAAACTTTATAAAAAATAGTAATTTTTACTAAATGTTATTCTTATTCCATATTTTAAACAAATCGTTTCTAAGAAAATATAAATATATTTCATTTGTTTAAATATAATTAGTTGACAAGCCCCAAATTCGACTTAGAACCCTAGTCCTCGTTGGTTCGCTAATATCATTACGATAAAACTCAAAACTTGTAATTATGTCTATTTAGGTGCACTGTGACGGTTTACATTGAAACGACGATTATTATACTTCTTATTAATACACCTATTTGATCAAGTGAGTATTTCTATACCCATTTTATTATTTCACACACTTTGGGTGAAACATGTTACATTATAAACGTCACACTTGTAAACACGTTGAATCTTGTAAACTTATGGCAATTTACTTGTATGTTGAGATTAGTTGAATCTTGTAACTACCATGTAATGTCGAATACATGTACAATCATTAACTATTGCTAGCCTGGCGACGTCATAGATCTATGGGCCTGACAAGCCTGCTTGGTTGATCCAAGTACACTTAGCTAATCGTATATACTTGTAAACGTTTGAGACTTGTAAAACTTTGTCAAGGTTTGATTGTGCATTCTGTCTTACATCCCTAGTTACCTTGTTCTCTAATTTACGACATGAATTGCCATCTTTTATATACTTATGTATTCAAAACTATAGAATGTTCACCAACAATATGTTGACCTTTTATTTTTAACATGTTTCAGGCAATAGCGTTATGTGGCTGTGAACAATCGTAACTCTCACGCCTCGACGATTCCGCCGTCAAGGTTGGGGTGTGACATTGATACTCTCTACACATACATTATGTTATTCATTGGGATTATGCTAAGGAAAATTAGGATGTCATGTAACCGGTTTAAGCATCATTCTATGTATATCAAGGGTGTGGTGGGAACGCTGCGGGGAACCCTATATATAAGCATCACCGGTATACTAAGAATATGTTTGAACTGGGCTACGTGATGATCCTGATGGACTGAAGCATGGATTGCAAGGCATTGTGGGTCTAAATCAAATGGTTTTCAAAATGAGCTTTGAATCGTTAATCGTGGTTTTCAAATTCGTCAAAGTCTGTGTCTTACAACTTGAGACATGTAATGCTGGAAGAGCGTGATGCCTGTATCTCGGGGTGTTCTGTCTAGGCAAGGTATTCGTATAAATCCAAATCAGTCAATGGATCTGTCTACCTTACCTGGGAACCCTCAGGATGAGTATCTGCTTATAGGTACGCATGTCTTCAACAAAGTTGTGGTTGACCTAATACTTTGATTAGTCAACGTACTCGCTTTGATTTACAAATCAAACGATTACACTTGGAACATCTCATTGTTATTATGCCAAATTCCCGATTGTCGTTTTCATGTTGTATAGCTCATATTACCCAATTCTTATAAAATATCTTAATGATAGTTCAAAATGTCTTCTCGTCAAAACCGATCCCAATCTGGGAACTCTGGCCGTAAGATTGCTGCTATTGTAGCACGTGAAGTTACTACAGTCATACCAACCCTCCTAACTCATCTGAATCAAGGCGTGAACCCTGCTTCAATCTCTGTTAGTCCTAACCCTCCACGTGCTTGTACCTACAAGCATTTCAGTTCTTGCAACCCCAGTAAGTTCAGTGGAACCGAAGGAGCTACCAGATTACTACAGTGGTTTGAAAGCATCAAGAACATTTTCCTAAACACCGAATGGCCTTCAAAACTTTAAACCGTTACTTATGGTTCTCAAGTTCTCTTAAGGAGGTGTCCCATAACTAAGAACATGCAATGCTGTAGATGGAATTCCTACATCTCGGGATACTTTTTCTAGGCAAAGTGTAAATAGTGATTTGATTCGATCATTGAATCCATTTACTTGACTCGAAACCCTTGAGATGAGTGATCACTTATAAGTACGCGTTTATTCAATAAGGCTATGGTTAACCTCATATCCTGAGAAGTCCATGTATTCCCTTCGATTGTGAATCAAATGTTCACATCTCATTGTGATGTCGAATCATTCTTGTCCTTGATTTTGTCTTCCTGATTAAATTATTCAAGATTTGAACACCATCATAACAAATTCTGCTATCTCGAACTTTGATCTTAAGCTTGTAACCATGATTTTTCCTTTGTTACACTAATGTAACTTTAATTTTTTCGAATTTCTAATTGATATTAAGTTCCTTTCGTCGTTAAGTCAAACTTCGTACCGCTTGCACAATGGGAGATGCAAGAGTTTGCAAGTCAACCTATGACTAAGAACACTCGTATCTCCTAAATGATTCTATCTCATCAAAGCAGGGGAGATTCCCTTACTTTGATGAATCTCTATTCGTTTCGATAAATGGTTTCCAATTATTTTTTTTTGTGAAATTTCATCCTCTGGATTAGGGTGATTTCCTTATCTTGAGGATTGACGTCAATTATTCTCATTGGAACTTACATTTCACAAATGACATGATCTCACCAAAATAGGATTGAAACTCGTACTTTGGTGACAAATGTCAACCTTCGATTGTTTTCTTGCTATTATGAAATTCAATCATCAAGATAGGCATGAATTCCATACCTTGGTGATAATATCATTCTTATGAATTGTATTTGTTCAAATGAGACGACCTCATCAAAGTAGGAGTGAATTCTGGAATTTGATGAAGAAGTTCATCTTGTTATATTTTATTTTTGTAAAACTTCATCTTCAAGTTAGGAGTGAAAACCACGCCTTGATGACTAATCTCAATTCTTGATCTTCAACTTACCATGGTTGTAATCAAGTGACGAGAAGCATGTAGTAACTTGAAGGGTGAATCAATGTTGGTGATTCGACCTATCAAGCCAAAGCATGATCTCTAAACTTGAAAGGAGACCCGATCGTATTAGGCTGATTTTTAGTCTAAGCTTGGAGCACTTAAATTCTTAAATCGATTTCTCTCCCTTTATCCTCATGGTTTGATCTGGCTATATGGAACCATTTATTCCTTATTCATCGACTTTCATTTTGAGTTATCATCAAAACTTGATTGCGTGATGGTAGCCTTCCTAAACAATCTCTCTGCTAAAGATATTATCAACTTATGCTCATGACTTTCTAGTCATACAAATGTTCTCAGCTGTGCTTATGGTTTGTTGAACCGCGTATGTAAACTTACTTAGATATTGCTACCTTGCAAAACATGTTTACAAATACCTTTCCTATTGTTCGCGTCACTTCTTGAATCGCTTTTCAATCCTTAACCTTGAAAATCATTAAAATTCTATCTTGGATTTGAACAGCAAGACTCGTTATTATCCTCATTGCGATATGGATATAAAGGTTCAGAAATTTCGTAACTTGTAGTCATGGGTTTGGCATAAAGGAAAAGATGTAACTTGGTATGTGTCCAAGTGTGTTACCTTCACATATGACAAAACCTAACCTCCGTGTTCCCGTGAATCTCCTGTTTAACTTTTCATTCACTAAGTGCCTCTTAATTGTCATGATGACGATTGGTGCATTATAAACCAATTGACCAAAATCTCATATTGACTCATGTGAGATAGTGGGTCGAGAAATTAACCTGTATCTGTTTCAACTATTCGTATACCGTGGTATGACGTTAAAACATCGATCGTTATTTTGAATGATTGATTCATTTTCTGTTTTAATAATATTCTTAACCATCGTCGTGAACTCATTCCAAGATCTTCGCATAGCGTATTATTCTTAGACCGATGGTTGGTCAAAGGAGAAATACATATTCACAAGATATGCGTTAAGTTCGTTTCATATGGTGGCGTTTGGGATTCTTAAATTCTGACAGATAACCTTTCTTATCATCGTTGGTCTTATCTTGATTACTAGACATCACCTTACCACAAAATTTTATTCTGGAAGTTGTGATTATAAGTCTAACATACCATGGTAACTCGTCATCATTTCCAATGTTTCCTCTTAAAAACGATAGTATCTGGATTATCGTTGATCGATTGACTAAGTCGGCTCATTTCATACCAATTCGTGAGGATTACCGAGTCGAGAAATTGGCTCGTATTTACATCAATGAAATAGTCAGTCGGCATGGTGTACCTTTAGATATTATCTCTGATCGCGAAGGTCGCTTCATCTCTTGTTTCTAGAAAAGTCTCCAATCAGCTCTCGTACTTAACTGAATCTTAGCATAGTTTATAATCCGCAAACTGACGGTCAGACTGAAAGAACGATACAAACCCTCGAGGATATGCTCCGGGCTTGTGTCATTGATTTTAATGGATCGTGGGATTCTCATCTTCCGTTGATCGAATTCTCTTAACATAACAGTTACCATACCAGCATCCACATGGCACCATTTGAGGCCTTGTATGGCCGAAAGTGTCGATTTCCCATCTGTTGGTCTGAAGTTGGTGAATCACAAATTATTTGTTCGGAATTGATACAAGAAACAACCGACAAAGTTCATAAAATCCGTAATAACTTGGTCGCTGCTAGAAATCGTCAAAAGCATTATGATGATAAAAGACGTAAGCCCATGGAATACAATGTCGGTGATCTCATACTTCTTAAGGTATCACCTTGGAAGGGAGTGATTCGCTTTGGAAAGAAAGGGAAGCTAGCACTTCGTTACATGGGTCCATTCAAAGTGTTTGAGCGAATTGGGAAAGTTGCCTACAAGCTCTAACTACCCCAAGAACTCAGCAATATGCATCCGACGTTTCATGTGTCCAACCTCAAGAAATGCCTCGCCGATGAAAAATCTCCACATTCCACTCGACGAAGTCCAGATTAATGAATCTATGCTCTTTATTGAGAAACCTGTGGAAATTATAGATCGAGAAGTCAAAACACTCAAGCGTAGCCGGATACCCATTGTCAAAGTCTGCTGGGAACCTAAACGTGGCCCAGAGTTCACTTGGAAACGTGAGGACCAAATGAAATCCAAGTACCCACATCTTTTCATTTCAGCCTCCTCGTGATTAAAATTTCGGGACGAAATTTCCAAAAGAAGGGGCGACTGTAACATCCCGTATATTTATTAATAAAAAAATTAATTTTATAAACAATTAAGATAAATACGTTGATGTTAATTCCAATAATTACAATAATCATAATAATAATAATAATAATAATAATAATAATAATAATAATAATAATAATATAATAATAATAATAATAATAATAATAATAATAATAACATAATAATAATAATATTGCTATTAATAATTATTAAGAAAATAAACATTTATAAAAAAATTAGAATTTAAAAGTGCAGGGGGTATTTATGCAATTTTAAAACTTATTTTAAAAGTTTTTGACATAAAATGATAACAATACAAACTTCAGGGGGCCAAAGTGTAATTGTTTTTAAAACCCAACCCCACCGCCCGTCGACCCCCGCTCTCCCCTCCGGCCACTGTTCCGGCGAGCCAAAACACCCGAAATTAAACGGTTTTGATCAAATAACCACTCCCGACACATTCACGTGTAAGATTCGAACGCAAGTCCCACAACAATTTGAAAAATTATAGTGCGATCCAGATTCGATCCAACCTTCTCCACTTCGGCCACTTTACAGGCCACCGATCGCACTACACACGATTATAATCGAATTAATCGAATATGAACGACTATATAACTATTCCTAATCGTATGCAACTTTCAATAGCATCTGAAAACGCACAAAACCCCACCTTCGATCATCACCTTCGCCGCGACTCGTTCTTATACTCGAGATCTTCAAATCGAACTCAATGATGTAAGTTTTACACATCTATGTACTCTTTTTTGCATGGGCAGTCAAAGCCCTATGGTTGATTGGGTTAACAACATCGAATTACAGACCAAGTTGGGATCGATCGTTTTAGGGTTCATATGGATTTGGGAAGAAGCTTTGTTACGACTTAAAAGGAAATGGAACCGGGTGATTACCGCGGCTGTAAGCCTGGTTCACCGGTTCACGCTCCCCATTACATCCAAGAGGTCCCGGGTTCGAACCCGGGCACCTCCATATATTTTTTAAGGGCTTTTAGCCCAAATTAATTTTTTAGAAAATTTTTAATAAATATAAAAATTATTTTTGTAAACTTTAAATATTTTTTAGACCACCAAATAATTTTTTGGATTTTTTCATTAATTTTAAAATTAAATAATTATTTTAAAAACATTTTAACAAATATTATTCTTGGTTAAATCCTATTAAAAATAGGTTTCAACTAATAAAATAATTTCAGTTCAGACGTTATTCTTTTAAAATCATGGTTGTCTTAAAATATTTGTTTAAATTTATATTTAACACTTTTATTATAAATTGTTTCCTTTTAAGATAATTAAATAATTATAGGACTTGAAACAATAAATCTTTATAAAAGTAATGGACATTATATTAATTAAGGTTTTGTCATAATAATTATAGAAAATATATAATTTATAATCTCACAAAGTTATTTACAAATATTATTTCTTATAACAATATACCATAACAAATGGTTTAGATTAATATTATAGATATTAATCTATATATTATTCTAATAATTATAAAGATTTATTTATACATTAAATCATAACAATATTTATACTTAAAGACATTTCTAAAATATTTACATATATAATTCTTCTAATGGATTAAGAATGTGACAACCCGAAAAATTTTCATGATTCAATATAATTTTATGAGAATTTACAATTTGTTTTTATATTTTTATTATTATTTAATAATAATATTAATAATAATAAAAATAATGACAATAATAATAATATTATTATTATTAAAAATAATAATGTTAACAAAGAAAATAATAATAATAATAATGAAAATATTATTATTTACAAAATTAATTTAATTAATTAAATAAGTCCAGGGACTAATTCTATAATTTTAAAAACTGTTTTAAAAGGTTTAAAACATAAAATAATAAAAGGTGTAAAGTTGAGGGGCTATTCTGTAACTATTTTAAAAACCCAAACCCCCTCCCGTCGACCACTGTTCCGGCACCGTCTCCGGCCGTACTCCGGCAACCCCAAAACGCCAAAAATTCACGGTTTTTCATCAATCAAAAGCTACCAATACAACCCCGTGAGTGTTTCGAACACAATGACCCACAATAATTTGAGAATCAAATTGATAGTGCGATCTAAACCGCCCGTGTTCCTTGTCGGCAACTTTACAAACTCGAATCGCACTAAAAACTCAATAATAATCTAATTGATCGAACCTAAACCATGTTATAAATGTAACCAATCGGTATACAACTCCAATTACACCAGAAAACACATAAACAACTCAAATTGAACTCTCTCTTCTTCGCGGACCTGCAACTAACCGAACACCCCTGTTCGAGTTTCGAAACCCGAAATTGATAAAAAGCTTTCGATCATTAGCCTCATTAGAAGCTACCTGTGAAGTTAATTGCATTTCCATCCACGTTTAATCATTGTTTGAATCCTCCCAAGCCGCGACCTGTTCTTCGAGTCATCTGGACGATTTGAACAACGAAACAGGTAATTGAATATATCAACAAACTCGTTTTTATACAAGGATTAAAAGCATTATGGTTAATTTCATTATCATAATCGATTCGTGGATCAATTTGATCCAAAACCGATTAGGGTTCTTACGGATTGGGGATAATCTATTATTGTGTTTAAAAGAATTTCAAACCGGGTTCTGGTGCGCTTAGGCCATTGGTTCAGCGGTTTGTGTGTTGGATTTTGGGCAGGAGGTCACGGGTTCGAACCCGGCCACCTCCCGTTATTTTTTTAAATGCCTTTCAAGCATTTTAAAAATACATAAAAATTACCAAAAATTATAAAAATAATTTTAAGAACTTATTTTATTTTAAATACCTTTAAATGATTTTCTGTAATTTATTTATTTAAAAACACCTTAAAATAAATTTATAAAATAATGTTTAAAAATATTATAAATAACCATTTTTATAAAATAGACTTTAAATGATGATTTAAAGTATTAATCCATTGATTGGACACCATATTATTTTTAATTAATGATAAATCATAATAATTGTAGAAATTTAATTATTTAAAAACCTTAATTATTTATGTAAATAATTATTACATATGTTATAAATTATTATCCATATAAAAGTGGATTTTTAATAATAATTTAAATCATCAAATTGTTAATGGACATTATATTATTTATGGATTAATCCTGATAATATAAATATAAATTAGATTTTATAAAATTAAGTGTTTATAAAATCTTACAAAATTAAATATAAATCTTATACCTAGTCATTTTTATAAAAATAAGATCTTAAATAATAATTTAAATTATTAATTTATTATTTGTACATATGGATAACATAATTAATAATTAGATAATTTATATTATATGTTGAACATAATCTATTATGTTATAATTACAAATTATTAAACATAATTAATAATTCGATAAATTATATTATGTTTGTCATGTAAACATGTTATTATTTATATGTCCAATTAAAAAATAATATTATCATACAAATCTAATGTTTGGACAAATTGTGTCAATTTATAAATCTTACAATTAGATTCTATAAATTAAATATTATGAAATGTAAATCTTTAGTTATTAAAGAATTAACAAAATAACTAAATGATTTAATTATATGTTTATAACAAATCCTAGAAAACCAAACACTAGATCAATTGAACACCAGGTTCAAGATCTAACTTATTTAGGTTTTGGATTTGTATCTGTTTGCTTACGTGAAATTATAATTCCTTAACAGGAATTTACTAGGTTGTCAACACCACACAGGAACTGAGGTGAGTTCATAACTATTCCCCTTTTTAATTATTTAAATATTTTAAGGCTGGAATACATGTTGTAATTAAATTTACAAATTATTTTTGTGTATTATGTTAAATAATAATTTGATCACATTTATGATTACATATGGTTACTATAAAAATCCTTCTCTGTATACTGGACTATAAATAAGCAGGGATCTTTTGGATAGTACTATCGGGGAGTGACTTACCCCCACAAAGGTATGGACATGTGATCCATATCAGATGCACAAAGATCTTGTTGTCATTTGGGATGACTGTTTCTGTAGTGAGAAGGCAGATGTGCACTTTATATAGTTTGCATTATAGTTCCACATACAACCCATATGAGGATAAATGTAAAGGAGGATTTGCTCCCTCTGATTTGAAATTATTATGATAATATAATATACACATGAAAAGGATATTAAACTATGGTACATGGACAAATCCTATGTGAAGGACTTGTTGGGCTTGTACATAGTGGGTATGTGGGATAGCGGGTTCACCTAAATAAAAAGGGTTCCGACAGGCTATTCATATACCGGTGAGTAAATTAAACTCACACTTTTACAGTAAATCCTAATTAAGAATAATTGATGATTTATCATTATGTCTTACTTACCTATGAACTCACCAACCCTGTATTGACACTTGATTTACATGTATTCTTAGGTATCTACTAGGAGCTTATGGACATGCACGTAGGATCATATAAGAGTTCAAGATACCTATTGATTATTATCTGAAATATGATTAAGACATGTTGTCATGAAACAATCTATATTTACTTCCGCTACGCATAATATTACTCTGAACAATTATTGTAAGGATTATCTAAAATCTATCATATAGATAATTGCATCTCATGTGTGACTACTGTGTTCGATCCTGTTTGTTCGCCCCTCCGTGATAAATTCCAAACCCGGAATTTGAGGGTGTGATAGATTGTTATCAGAGCCATTGGTTATAGTGAGTTAGGAATTGCATCTAGCCTATAGCCACACACAATAGTTGCACAAAGTAAATTGCCTTAGTTAGAGATTGACTAAGATTAAGAAGTTATATACTTAAACTTAAATAGTTGTGCTCCTAAATATAACTTGACTCTTTGACTCTTTTCGATAATTCCTAAACTTATTCTCAACGACATGTGGGATCTACACTTATCATCGTGCCTAAATTAGTTTTTTTTATTCTCGTCAAAGTCTGTGTCTTACAACTTGAAACATGTAATGCTGGAAGAGCGTGATGCCTGTATCTCGGGGTGTTCTGTCTAGGCAAGGTATTCGCATATATCCAAATCAACCGATGGACCTGTTTACCTTACCTGGGAACCCTTGGGATGAGTATCTGCTTATAGGTACGCATGTCTTCAATAAAGTTGTGATTGACCCAATACTTTGATTAGTCAACGTACTCGCTTTGATTTACAAATCAAACGATTACACCTAGAACATCTCATTGCTATTATGCCAAATTCTCGACCGTCGTTTTCGTGTTGAATAACTCGTATTACCAAATTTCCATGAAAATTCTTAATGATCTTTCAGAATGACTTCTTGTCAAATCCGTTCACGGTCTAGAAACTCTGGCTGTAAGATTTCTGCTATTGTAGCACGTGAAGTTACTGCGATCATACACAAGTCTTTAAGGCAAATAGGTCAAATTACCTTGATATGTTCCATTCGGAAATCTAAGCTACGCTTGTCCTAACCTAAAGCGAGACTTGTTTCCTTAGTACTCGTGCCTTGCCGAATTTAATCGAAAAACCCAGTTTTCTTAAATTCCCATCTGTCCTACAGTAATTGTCCATACTTTGAATATTTGATATAAAATGCATCTATTGAATATGTCAAAGTGTGAATTCTCACCAAACAATTTCATGATAGATGGACGCACCAGCGGGCAGAGGCAGAGGTAGAGGACGCGCCAGAAGAACTGTCCCAATAGGGATGACTCCTGAAGAAATACAAGCCTTGGTCAATCAAGGTGTTGCTGCAGCCCTGGCCACTCAGGCTGCTCAGAATGGTCATCACTATTCGTATAAAAAGTTCCTAGACTGCAAGCCAGATATCTTCACTGGGGCAGAAGGGGCCATTGGGCTCATAAGGTGGTTCGAGAAATGTGAATTCATTTTCGCTATATCTGAATGTCCCGATGAGAGTAGGACCAAGTATGCCTCCGGAGCCTTGAGTGGAGCTGCACTCTCGTTCTGGAAGACAGAAGTTTCAAGACTTACTCTCTCCCTAGCCAATGCTATGGATTGGGAGGAATTCAAACAGCTGATGATGGAAGAATTCTGTCCGAGAGAAGAAGTACAAAGGTTTGAAACCGAGTGCTGGAACCATAAAATGGTGGGATCTGAAATTGAAAAGTATACCACTGAAAATCATGAGTACGCAACCTTGTGTCCTCATATGATGGAGCCTGCTCACAAAAGAATTGAAGGCTATATCCGTGGACTGTCGCCAGTCATTCAATCTATGGTCACTTCCTCCAATCCAACTTCAATCCAACAGGCCATTAGGATAGCTCACAAGCTGACTAATGAGGCTGTGGCTCAGGGGAAGTTACCACCAAGAAACAAGGGTAAGGGTGTTGCTGCTGAAAGCTCGGGAAAGAGAAAGTTTGAAGATGCTAAAGACAGTGAGAGTCAAGGTACAAGCAAGAAGCAAGATCAGAAAAAGCACCATGACAATCAGGGCATTCCGCCTAGATGTCAGAGGTGTAGCAAGCGCCACCATGGCAAGTGTACTGCAATCATTTGCTACAAATGCAACAAGAGGGGGCACACTGCTCCTGAATGTAGAACCAAGACTCAAGACCAAGGAAAGAAGGATGGTAATCAGCAGAATGGTGGAAAGAAGAAAGTTATTTGTTTCAGATGTGGAGAAAAGGGCCATATTGCTAAAGACTGCATTGGGGAAAAGAAAGATACAGCCAAGGGCAGAGCCTTCGTTATTGGCAAAGGTGAGGCTCTCAAAGACCCTAACGTTATTATGGGAAAATTTTTGGTGAATGATGTTTATGCTATAGTATTATTTGACACGGGAGCTGATAAAAGCTTCGTATCCAATACTTTCTATAAGCACTTGAATGTAGAACCTGTACCCCTAGATGAGCCATATATTGTAGAAGTAGCAAATGGTAAATCCTTGACCGCATCACAAATCCTGAAAAATTGTACATTAGACTTATCAGGTCATATCCTACCAATAGACCTCATGCCCATTACTTTGGGAAGCTTCGATGTGGTAGTTGGTATGGATTGGCTATCCAAAAACTCTGCAGAAATTATCTGTAAAGACAAAATGATTCGTATTCCCCTACCAAATGATGAAGTCCTGTGTGTGGAGGGAGATAAAACTGGTGTTGTGATGGGAGTTATTTCTTACTTGAAGGCTCAAAAGTGTCTTCGAAAAGGACATACTGCTATCCTAGCCCTAGTCACTGACAAAGATAAGAAGGAAAGGAAGATTGAAGATGTACCCGTCATCAGGGAATTTCCTGAAGTGTTTCCTGATGAACTGCCTGGGTTGCCCCCTAAAAGAGAGGTCGAGTTTTCAATCGAGTTAGTACCTGGAGCTACACCTATAGCTCGGGCGCCATACCGTCTCGCACCTTCTGAATTAAAAGAACTATCTGACCAGCTTAGGGAACTCCTTGATAAAGGATTCATCCGACCTAGCTCGTCACCATGGGGAGCACCAGTGTTATTTGTGAAGAAGAAAGACGAAACTTTCAGAATGTGCATTGACTATCGGGAACTGAACAAAGTGACGATCAAGAACCGTTATCCCTTGCCACGTATTGACGACTTATTTGACCAACTGCAAGGTTCAAGCATTTACTCCAAGATAGATCTTAGAAGCGGTTATCATCAGCTGAGAGTCAGAGACGAAGATATTATGAAGACGACTTTCAGAACTCGATATGGTCACTTTGAATTCACAGTCATGCCGTTTGGGCTAACAAATGCACCTGCTGTATTCATGGATCTCATGAATCGTGTATGCAAGCCTTATCTAGACAAGTTTGTCATTGTCTTTATTGATGACATCTTGATCTATTCCAAAAATGAGCATGAGCATGAAGAACATCTGAGATTGGTCCTTGAACTACTAAAGAGAGAGGAGCTCTATGCTAAGTTCTCGAAATGTGATTTCTGGCTTAAAGAAGTTTAATTCCTTGGTCATGTGATCGATGCTAAAGGAATTCATGTAGACCCAGCTAAAATTGAATCCATCAAAAGTTGGCCTACACCTTCTAATCCAACGGAAATTAGACAATTTCTGGGACTAGCCGGCTATTATAGGAGATTTATCGAGGGATTCTCCAAGATAGCTCAACCATTGACTATGCTTACCCAAAAGGGGGTAGCATATCATTGGGGGTTCAAGCAAGAGGCTGCCTTTCAAACATTGAAACAGAAGTTGTGCAGTGCACCTATTTTGTCCCTACCCGACGGTATTGAAGACTTTGTAGTCTACTGTGATGCTTCTGTTCAGGGACTGGGATGTGTTTTGATGCAGCGAGACAAAGTCATAGCCTATGCCTCAAGACAGTTAAAGTCTCATGAGAAGAACTATGCAACTCATGACCTAGAACTGGGAGCTGTTGTGTTTGCTCTTAAATTATGGAGACATTACTTGTACAGTACTAAGTGCACTATTTATACCGACCACAAGAGTCTTCAACACCTGTATAATCAAAAAGAGCTGAACATGAGGCAGAGGAGATGGCTTGAACTATTAAACGATTATGATTGTGCCATCAAGTACCATCCTGGTAAAGCAAATATTGTGGCTGATTCTTTAAGTAGGAAAGAACATGTGAAACCTCGTAGAGTGCGAGCTCTACAACTTACCATTCGAAGCAACCTGCCGGCACAAATCTTGAATGCTCAGACTGAAGCCCTGAAAGAAGAGAACATTAAAGATGAAAACCTTCGAGGGCTAGACCAACAGTTTGAAGTTCATTCGGATGGGATACGCTTTATAGCAGGAAGGATTTGGGTACCCCTATACGGGAATCTGAGGAGCTTGATCATGGATGAAGCCCACAAGTCTAGATACTCTATCCACCCAGGTGCAGATAAGATGTATTATGACTTGAAGCTTGTTTACTGGTGGCCAAGAATGAAGGCAGATATTGCAACCTATGTCTCAAAGTGCTTGACTTGTTCTAAAGTCAAGGTCGAATACCAAAAGCCTTCAGGAATGTTGACCCAACCAGAAATTCCCGTATGGAAGTGGGAAATGATAACCATGGATTTCGTCACTGGTTTACCCAAATCTCAAACGGGCAATGACACCATTTGGGTTATCGTTGACCGTCTCACCAAATCCGCTCATTTCATACCCATCCGTGAGAAAGACAAGATGGAGAAGCTTGCAAGGGTGTACATCAAAGAAATTATCTCAAGACACGGAGTGCCAGTGTCTATTATCTCTGATCGTGATGCACGGTTTACATCAATCTTTTAGGGTAAACTTCAGAAAGCTCTAGGCACTCGCCTAGATATGAGCACAGCCTATCACCCTCAGACTGATGGTCAAAGTGAAAGAACCATACAGACTCTTAAAGATATGCTTAGGGCTTGTGTTATTGACTTTGGAAAGAACTGGGAAGGTCATTTACCTTTGGTAGAGTTCTCATATAACAATAGCTATCATTCGAGCATCAAGGCGGCACCATTCGAGGCCTTATATGGACGTAAATGTAGATCACCGCTTTGCTGGGCAGAAGTTGGAGAGAGTCAACTTACTGGTCCGGAGTTGATCTTTGAAACTCATGAGAAAATTGTCCAGATAAGAGAACGCATGGCTGCTGCCAGGGATCGCCAGAAAAGCTATGCTGATAAACGCCGCAAGCCACTGGAATTTCAGGAAGGAGATAAAGTTTTGCTAAAGGTATCTCCCTGGAAGGGAGTTATACGCTTTGGGAAACGGGGGAAATTGAACCCTCGCTACGTGGGACCTTTTGAAATTGTCAGAAGGATCGGCCCAGTAGCCTATGAATTAAATCTGCCTGCTGAACTTGGTGGTGTGCACAATGTTTTCCACGTATCCAATCTAAGGAAGTGTTTATCCGATGAATCACTTGTTGTGCCTTTAGAGGAACTGCAAGTAGATGAGAAACTCAGGTTTATCGAGGAACCAGTTGAAATCATGGATAAAGAAATCAAACAACTAAAGCATAGCAAGATTCCAATTGTCAGAGTTCGGTGGAACTCCCGGCGTGGTCCTGAGTTCACTTGGGAACGAGAGGACGAAATGATGCGCAAGTATCCTAATCTGTTCAAGAATGTTGCTAGTACATCTTAATTTTCGGGACGAAATTCCTCTAACAGGGGGATGATGTGACAACCCGAAAAATTTTCATGATTCAATATAATTTTTATGAGAATTTACAATTTGTTTTTATATTTTTATATTATTTAATAATAATATTAATAATAAAAAAAATAATGACAATAATAATAATATTATTATTATTAAAAATAATAATGTTAACAAAGAAAATAATAATAATAATAATGAAAATATTATTATTTACAAAATTAATTTAATTAATTAAATAAGTCCAGGGACTAATTCTGTAATTTTAAAAACTGTTTTAAAAGGTTTAAAACATAAAATAATAAAAGATGTAAAGTTGAGGGGCTATTCTGTAACTATTTTAAAAACCCAAACCCCCTCCCGTCGACCACTGTTCCGGCACCGTCTCCGGCCGTACTCCGGCAACCCCAAAATTTGTAAATATATACATGTTAGAACTTTAACATACATGTTTAGGTACATGTTTAGGTACCTTGTGAAGGAGTTCATTGGAACATCGATCATTATCCTATTTAATCATCTTACATACATACTTATACGCCATGTGAGTTTCACGGTCTCTTTTTATGCTTATACAATTGTTTCAATCTTTTACAAACATGGGGGAAAAGTATGCTCACCCGTTTTCAATGCTGTACAACATACATACAATTTTCATACTTGGATTAACGTGTTACTATTTGCAAGCTATATCTTATGCATGAGTTTTCTTTGTGGTTCTTTAATCACAACTATTTAACTCCGGTGTTGGAGCCGACGGATAGATATTGATAGTACTATTGGGTTGACACGCCCACCCTTGACAGATGGTTACTTGTGAGTACCATCACACTGCCAGGAACGGGCCTTGGGTGAATATGTTCTGACAATTGCTGTGTGGTTCGTCATAGGTTTAGTTGTGATGCTCATGTGATATTACTTGTGATAAACTGTATACACTTATGATCCATAACTCATGCACAACACCAAGTTTTCAATTTATGTTTAAACCTATGAACTCACCAACCATGTGTTGACTTTTGAGCATACCTTTTCAGGTGATAATAATCAAAGAGGATAGCCAGAGCCGATGCCTTAGCAGAGACCCTCAGGATTTCAGTAGACATGCATTAGTGTTTTGACTATCATTTGATTTCGCTTATGAATACTATGTTGAACTTTCTGTTTGTTGGATTTCATGTTGGATTTGGTTTTGTTAAATCGATAGACTATGCTAGTCGTGGAACTGACTAACCACGACACAAGTCACCATTGTGTCGGGTGACGTTATGACACGTGGATCTTTGCATTTATTTTGTCTCTATAAACTAACCAGGTGTTATGATGATCCCGTCCGTTACATCCTCGTGTTTCCGCTATAAGCGGTGGTGTGACAATTATTATTGCGATTTAGTGCGCGTTTGGGCTGGAAATGTGGCCGAAAGTGGGGTGGTTGGATCGATCACACTAACCGTCTCTATTTTTCAAATTGAAGTGGGGCACGAGTTCGAATCATCCACGCAAGTGTGTCGGGAATATTTGATTTGGTCAAAACCGCGTTATTTGGGGTGTTTTGGCTCGCCGGAGGCTCGCCGGAGATGGTGGCCGGAGGGGAGAAAAGGCGACGGGTGGGGGGCAGGGTTGTTTTAAAAATTTACAGTTTGGCCCCCTATAGTTTACATTGCTTATTATTTCATGTGAAAGTTTTTAAAACAAGTTTCTTAAATTACAATAATAGCCCCTGGACTTATAAATCCAATTTTTATATTTGTTTATATTCTTAATAATTCTTACAAATTATTAATAGCAATTTTATTATTATTATTATTATTATTATTATTATTATTATTGTTATTGTTATTATTATTAGTATAATTGTTGAAATTAACATCAACGTATTTAAACTTAATTGTTTATAAAATTAACTTTTAATTAATAAAAATACGAGATGTTACAGTTTAAACCCTATAGTTTAATTAAAGGTCACGAAATTTTTCGGGTTGTCACACTAGCATATAACCGAGCTTGAGCTTGAGCAAGTTGTTGCTCTCATTCTGCTATCAGGAATTTGTTCTGTCGATGATGGTTAAGAATCACAGCTGCACATTTGACGTTTGGTTATACCATGTTGTTGAGTAAACACTGTTGTTGCGAAGATCAGTATGTTGACATTGTGTCGTCGTGATGCTGCTCTCGGTAATATTGTTGTCTTATTGGTGATGCCACTTTTATTTCAAGTCGATGATGATAAACCTGTGTTTATCTGAGACGTTTATAAGTTTTATGATGTTATTTTCATTACTCGGTTGACATATAATATAATGACGAGCTGTGATTATAACTAGCAATGGTATCGGTTGTTTTGGCGTGGCAGATATTTATGGTCGGCAGCCACAACTGAAAGCTTTATCTGAGCCCGATCCATCACACTCGCAACGCGCGTAAAGGAATACTACTAGTATATTTAAAAAGCAAACTAAAGGAATAGACAAGTTATTAAGTATGTGAGTTTGGCAACAAGTTTTTGACGTTTTTTAGTTTTTGCCCCTGGCTTTTGCATGCGTTTAAGGTCTCATCTTTTTTATACTATATATATACATATATATATATACATATATATATACATATATATATACATATATATATACATATGTATATATATACATATGTATATATATGTATATATATGTATATATATATATAGGGTAAGGTTCAATCGTTAACACTTTATTATTGCGATAACCGTGTTAACTTTTGAATATCAATCAAAATCATTATTTTTTTTGTTGGAATAAAATCATTACACATATACACAAATATGTTCTTTAATGTGTATGTGCAAATTCATAAGCGTAAAAAAGTTTACACTAGTGTAAGTTATACTTACATCAGTAAATATTTAGTGATGTAAGTGTAACTTACACTTGTCGTAACTTTTTACGCTTGTGAATTTACACATATACATAAAAGAACATAACGTTTTATATGTATAATGATACTATTCCAAAAATAAAATAATGATTTAGATTGATCTTCGAAAGTTAACACGGTTATCGTAATAATATAGGGTTAACATTTGATCCTTTCCCTATATATACATACATACACACACAGACACAAACATATATACACACACACACACATATATATATATACATACATACATACATACATACACAAATACATACATACATACATACATACATACATATATATATATGTATATATATATACACATACATATATATACATACATACATACATACTTTATATATGTACATACATATATATATACATATATATACATACATATATATACATACATATATATACATATATATACATACATATCTACAAATACATATATATATATATAGGGTCGATGTGACACCCCGCATTTTCACCCTAACAACCCGTTGTCTAATCGTTGTTCATGTTGTTCGCCACTTAATATTATTAAGTCTAACTTATTATTATCATTAATTATTATTATTAATAATTATCACCTTCCATTATTACTTAACCCCAACTTAACATGAACTAACTAAACTACTAAGTTAACTAATGTGAAACTCCTTTAAAGACGAGGGACTAAAGCGGAGAAATTATAAAAATTTACTCAATTATATAACCAACCCACCCAACCCATCGACCCCATATTCATCACTATCCCCTATACTTGGTCCTACCTGTTTCTCTTTTTGCTTATTGGAAGGCGACTTTCCTTCCTGTTTTTCATTTCCATCATTCGTTTTATATGGTGCTCCTTCCATTTCATAATTGGTGGAGTAAATGCCAGCTTGCTTCCACTTATTTTAGTCCTCCTTATTACATATATTGTATCATCTCTTGTACGTGATTGTATCAATAAAAAAACACAATGAAAAAATTTATGAAATCTTGATACTACTAAAAATTTAATAAGAAGTATCATCAATACATGCATCACAACCATTTTGATTATTTTCTTCCTCCGCCGAAGCATAACAACCTCGATTTGCTTTTTTGCCGGCCCTTGCAACCGGAGATATCAACATCAAAGCTCCTCCGCGATAACGATCATCACAACTTTGTTCGTTACAAACCGCAACGTCGACAACAACAGAAGACGATCGTAATAGCCCCGTTCGGTATGTATTCTTTGTTGTTTGTTACATTACAGTTTCGGGATCGCTAGGCTACGATTGCCGCATGCCTTCTTGGTCGGGTGTACTAGAGTTATGTTGTTAGAGATGGTGTGTGCAGGATCGTATGTTGGTCACTCAACAAGTGGTTTTTCTCTCAAACTCACCTTGAACGACACTCAGAATGAGTCTATGAAGAGTTGATCACAATATAACAAGTAACAAGCAGTAAATAAACACAGGATGCAAATTTTCAAGGTACTTTTATATATTGCTTCTCAACTCAAAGGATTACAAGACTCTTGGACTCGATCTCTACTTAATGAGTTACAAAGAGAAGATATATATAATACCACCTACAGCCGGATATACTTTGATACCAACTGGAAACCTCTAACCAAACATCTATACTACAAGACTATAGGTAAGGTATTTGGTAGTCAGGATATGTCCCTGACTTACCTTTTGTCACCAACTAAAGTTGGTAACATGTACTATCATAAAAAGGTATACAGTAGAATAAAGTATGGTCAACAACATGGTTCTTTTAGGAAGAAACCATGTTGTATCAGAGGTCTGAAGCGGACTGTCAGAGACCATACTTATGTCTACTGGACATAGCAATGTCTTCCGAAGGATAAATTTCTTCGAAAGAATAACTTCTTCCGAAGCCACTTATACTTCGGAAGACTGCTTCTTCCGAGGCTTGGAATCTTCTTTGTCTTCGGAAGGAGACTTGGTCTTCAGTTCTTTCTTCAGACTTTGTCTTTGAAAGTCTTCAGACTTTGTCTTCAGTTCTTTCTTCAAACTTTGTCTTTGGAAGTCTTCGGACTTTGTCTTCGGAAGTTGACCTCAGACTTCAGAAGATCTCATACTTAGCTTCGGAAGCCTTTTGAATGTAGCACCAAAATGACTATGTGAAGTGGTTTTGGTTGCACCAGCCTTATAATGACCCAACAGTGTGCGCACGCGTCGGTGATATATATCGTGTGTGTGTGTGTGTGTGTGTATATATATATATATATATATATGCCGCGCGTGATATATATGGTGTATATATATGTATATGCTTTGTTTGTTCATGTTTATGTTATATATATATGCCGTGCATGATATATATGGTATATATATGTATATGCTTTTGTTTGTTCATGTTAATGTTATATATATATGTTGCAGGTGTGTGTGAGTGTTTGTGTACATGTTTCCATAGTGTGTGTTACGTGTGTGTGTCAATTTGTATGATGTGTGGGTTGTTGTGGTTTGGCATAGGCATAGATATATGTGGTTGTGGTTATGCCACTTCAATATATCCTGTGTGAGTATGTATGTATGTGGGTTTAAGGATGATGGTAGCTCATGGGGATGTGATTGTGGTGCTGTGAATTGGATATTTTGGGTGTATGTATATAAATATTATATTATATGGGGTGTTAAATATGTCTTATACTATGTGTATTTTTTTTTGTTTGTGACGTCCTACGTTTGTCTTGAGTGGGTGGTATTATGGAACATTAGGATTTTATTATAAATGTCATATAATAATAATAACAATATTAATTGGAACATAATACATTTACAAGCGATGATTGAGTCGTTACGTAAATAAAGTGAACTAGAACTCGTGTCGATCTACATGTGAGTGAAGCAAACGACAACCGACACCGTAACCGAACCGTGAACGCGAAACCGTACCATTATTATTTAATATTCAGTAATTAATATTATTTGTTTATTAAATGTACATTCAGGTTAATCGGGAAAAAACCAAATCTTTTTGTGATTTCAATTGCTTGTTGCTCTACACTCGAGGTGAGTCATCACGGCCCTATTTTACTCTTTTTCCTTTTTGGGGGAGAAAACATGCAAACATATTTACAAAATGGTTTTTAGTATTATTGATATCGCCTTTTACGTTAGTGCAAACATACTTGAAAGTCCTTACATTCTCGAACCGTTAGTAATGTGTAGCAAGTTAATTCTGAGTAGTACTACTAGGTTTGACAAACCCCGCCCGGGCTAGTCGCGCTAGCTTGATTGGAGGTCAAACGGGTGCATTATTTACCTAACATTTGTCACTGGTGAGATGTGACGGGAAGGTAACAAACATACGAACATACAAACAGTCAGCTTCGGTTCGAAACGCTAAGTAAATTGTTTATAGGCTAGCTACCTATCGATATGCTTTGATTACTATACCATTCGAATAGTTACAAACATTTTTTTATCTGTGATAAAACCCGTGAACTCACCAACTTTATGTTGACACACTTTAGCATGTTTTCTCAGGTAACAGGAACGCTTAATCTCATGATGCACGATTAAGGAACACACTCAGGATATGCATTCATTAGATCCATTTATGTTGTAATAGACATTATTTTGACATAGCATTTTAGACTTTCAGTATTGTTTACATTTCGTTATTCGCTTCCGCACTGTTATTCATTTCATTTACGTTACTCTGATTTAAGTCAAACGTTTATTTTTAAACTCATATAGTGTCGTTTGATATGACCGTGTCTGAGATCCTGGTATGTCACACGCCTAACGGTAAAACCTCGTTTGTGGAAATTGAGAGTGTGACAGATTGGTATCAGAGCTACTGGTTATAGAGAACCAGGATTACATCTGCATCTAGACTATAGCCTTAGACACAACACTAGTATTGCACAAACACTCTTACATGATCACAACTGTTGTACGAACATTCTCCCGGCATGCTAACTTTAGATTACTGAACGATCAAGCATTACCCGCACTATCTATGCCACCTGTATCATCCTCGACTAATAGAGGGGCGGAGAGTCCCGCTCGCTTACTTCCAACATCTACACTTGTTTCTTCACTCCCGGAGTTGAAGCAATGACAACTTGAACCTAACATTACCACTTGGGAACACGAAACTCTTTTCTAACGCACACGACAAACCTAATGACGACGAACAAGGAGAACAACACACATTACTTTTCCAACTCTATTGTACTTGTTTCTACTTCCAACATGCCCTATCATCTTCACTAGTGTGAACAGTAAACGTGGGACAATCAACGGATTTGAAGTCTATCAGAGGATCAGACTCAGACATGTAGACGCTTAGAGCTTCAAAGGGAAAAGGCCAGATCGCCTTGATTCCCCGTTGTTACCTTAAACGAATCCTTTGTACAACCTTAGTTATTTGACCCTTGGTATAATAAATATATCTTTGATACCTCTATCATTGATAACACTCGGTACTTGACAAGACATGCTATCTCGAATGGGAGGAACCATGGGTGACCATGCAAAGCAAATTAGAATCACGGGTGCACACGTAATTGTAATTTGTCATGCATGAGAATTCTGGCAACTCTATTGGGTGATAATGGTCATAATCAGTACAAATTCTCATTTCTATACTTGGAGGAATGAGGTCTCGGTTCTCCTGAAACCTCACTATCGATATGCAAACAAATTCTCCATTCCTACTAGTATGAAACAATTTATTTTTATCAATAGTTATTATTCGATAGTGACTGTCGTGTATTTTGAATTTAAGAATCAACATGACTCAAGCTGAATTGGATGCCATCATCAATGAGCGTGTAGATGACGTGCTTGCAGCTTATGAGCAGACCCGCGATCAGAACCAGAACAACCAAAATCTAAATCAAGGAGGTCCAACTATCTGTACCTTCAAGTTGTTCATGGACTGTAAGCCTCACTCTTTAAGTGGTTCTGAGTGTCACACTACTTCGCTGGCTTGAGAAGCTCGAGTCAGTGTTCGCCATGTGCAACTGTCCTGCTGGAAGTCGTGTCAAGTACGCCTCCGGCACACTGGAAGGACCAGCTTTGACATGGTGGAACTCACAGGTCCAGACCTTAGGACTTGATGCTGCTAACAGTATGCCTTGGGATGATTTCAAGATACTAATAAGGAAGAATACTGCCCGAGGAATGAAGTCCAGAAGCTGGAAAGTGAATTCTGGAATCTTAAAATGATTGGCTCTGAAATTGAGGAATACATGACTCGTTCATATGAGTTGGCTGCTCTATGTCCTCAGATGGTGACCCCAGCCTACAAATGGATTGAGAAGTACATTGATGGTCTAGCTCCTCAAATCTAAGCTAGTGTTATGGCTGCTGATCCTGTCACTATTCAGTAGGCTATTCGACTAGCTCACAAACTCTCTGATCAGGTAGTAGCACAGGGTACTTTGCCTAAACGTGGCCCTGCATCTGGCTCATCTGATAATAAGCGAAAGTGGGATGGTACCAGTAACAAGTCCTCAAACTCCAACAACAACCAACAACAGCAGGCCAGAAAGTTTGATTCCTCCAGAAGCTTCACCTACAACAATCAGAACAACAACAACAACAACAATGGTCAGGGATCGAGCAGTTATGCGGGCAAGTATCCAAAGTGTAACAAGTACAATTTTCATCATCATGGCCAGTGTGATCGATTCCGTTGTCAAAGGTGTGGAAAGATGGGTCATGCTGCTAAAGACTGCAAGGGTGAACTGATGACCAGGCAACAAACTCAGTAACCACGACAGGGCGAAGCAACTAGAGGCTGTTTTGAGTGTGGTAAAGAGGGCCATTACCGGAAGGATTGCCCACAACTGAAGAATGGCAACAGGGGAAATAACATAAACAACAACAACGGAAATGGCGCCAGAGGTCGCGCCTTTGTGATTGGTTCTGGTGAAGCAAGAAACGATCAAAACGTGGTTACCGGTACGTTTCCTCTGAACGATTGTTTTGCTTCTGTGTTATTCGATACCGGCGCTGATAAGAGTTTTATATCTACTAAGTTTAGCAAGCTTTTAGACGTAACCTTGACTGAAATGAACCTTAGTTATACGGTAGAACTAGCTGATGGTAAAATGATCAAGGCAACTCATATTCTTAGGGGATGTAAATTAGAGCTATCAGGACACAAATTTGAGATAGCCCTTATGCCTGTTACACTTGGTAGTTTTGACGTAGTCGCTGGCATGGATTGGTTATCTAAAAACCAAGCCAAAATTTTCTGTCACGAGAAAATCGTTTGTGTACCACTCCCTAGTGGTGAAGTCTTATCCGTTCAGGGTAAGAAAAGTGGTGTCGTTTCTAGCATCATTTCGTATATGAAAGCCCAGAAGTGCTTACGTAAAGGCCATACTGCCATCTTAGCTATGATCACAGAGAAGACCACCGAAGAAAAGAAGATTGAAGATATCCCTATCGTTCGTGACTTTCCTGAAGTTTTCCCTGAAGACTTACCTGGTCTTCCACCGTATCGTCAAGTCAAGTTTCAGATTGATTTGACGCCTGGAGCTGCACCGATAGCTAGAGCACCATATCGACTAGCACCAAAGGAACTGCAAGAACTGGCTACACAACTGCAAGAACTCTTGGATAAAGGATTCATCAGACCTAGCTTATCACCGTGGGGAGCTCCAGTCCTGTTTGTCAAGAAAAAGGATGGAACTTTTCACATGTGTATTGATTACCGTGAACTGAACAAAGTGACGGTTAATAACCGTTATCCCCTACCTCGCATTGACGATCTATTTGATTAACTTCAAGGGTCAAGCTTCTATTCGAAGATAGATTTAAGATCAGGATATCATCAACTAAGAGTCCGAGAGGAGGAAATATCAAAGATGGCATTCAGAACTCGATACGGTCACTATGAGTTTCTGGTAATGCCATTTGGTTGACTAATACACCAGCGGTTTTCATGGATCTCATGAACCGAGTGTGCAAACCCTACTTGGACAAGTTTGTTATCGTTTTCATCGATGACATTCTAATTTATTCAAGGAACAAGGAAGAGCATGAGGAACACCTTCGACTGATCTTGGAATTACTTAAACAAGAACAGCTATATGCCAAATTCTCGAAGTGTGACTTCTGGATTCGGGAAGTCCAATTTTTGGGTCATGTAGTCAATAAGAAGGGTATACATGTTGACCCAGCAAAGATAGAAGCTATCAAGAACTGGGCTACGCCAAAGACTCCGACGGAGGTACGACAATTTCTTGGATTGGCTGGATATTACCGACGATTTATCGAAGGGTTTTTGAAGATCGTTCAACCGCTTATAACGTTGACTCGAAAAGGCACTGCGTACAGTTGGGGTGACGAGCAGGAATCAGCATTCCAGTTCTTAAAACAGAAACTTTGTACGACACCAATATTATCCCTACTCGAGGGAATAGAGGATTTTGTAGTGTATTGTGATACTTCTATTCAAGGTCTCGGTTGTGTGCTAATGCAACGCGAGAAGGTGATCGCATATGCTTCCCGACAGCTAAAGGTTCACGAGAAGAACTACACGAAACATGACTTAGAGTTGGGAGCCGTTGTGTTTGCTCTCAAGATATGGAGACATTACAAGTGCACCATTTATACCAATCACAAGAGTCTTCAGCATATCTTCAAACAGAAGGAATTAAACATGAGACAACGTCGATGGGTCAAGTTGTTAAACGATTATGATTGTGGGATCCAGTATCATCCAGGCAAGGCTAATGTAGTAGCTGATGCCTTAAGCCGAAAGGAGACACCTAAGCTGAAATGAGTTCGGGCATTACAACTTACTATTCACACTGGTTTACCCGATCAGATAAGTAGTGCTTGACGGGAGGCATTGAAAGATGAGAACGTGAAAGCCGAATCACTACGAGGCATGGAGAAGCAACTGGAAATCAAATCTGATGGAATCCGTTACTTTATGGACCGAATATGGGTTCCTTTGTATGGAGACCTACGAGAGCTGGTAATGGACGAAGCTCACAAGTCACGGTACTCTATTCATCCGGGTTCAGACAAGATGTATCATGATCTAAAAGTCCTTTACTGGTGGCCAAACAAGAAAGCTGACATTGCCACTTACGTAAGCAGATACTTAACCTGTTCTAAGGTTAAGGTGGAGTATCAACGACCATCTGGTTTACTTCAACAACCAGCAATTCCAGTATGGAAGTGGGAGCAGATATCTATGGACTTTATCACGAAACTGCCCCGGACTCCCAGCGGATGCGATACCATTTGGGTAATTGTAGATCGTTTGACGAAATCCGCACACTTTCTACCATTAGGGAGACTGACCGAATGGAGAAGTTGACTCGTATCTACCTAAGGGAAATAGTCTCTCGGCACGGTGTGCCAATTTCCATCATCTCTGATCATGACGCTCGATTCACTTCACACTTCTGGCAATCTTTACAACGATCATTGGGAACACGGTTAGATATGAGCACTGCATATCATCCTCAGACTGACGGTCAGAGTGAGCGTACGATCCAGACTTTAGAAGACATGTTACGCGCTTGCGTGATTGATTTTGGCAGCAGTTGGGAAACTCACTTACCGTTAGTTGAGTTTTCATACAATAATAGCTATCACACATCGATCAAAGCTGCTCCATTTAAGGCACTGTATGGGCGTAAGTGCTGGTCACCTATTTGCTGGGAGGAAGTTGGAGAAAGTCAACTTACCGGTCCTGAACTTGTGCACGAGACGACTGAGAAGATCGTGCAAATTCGTAACCGCATGGCAGCAGTACGTGACCGACAGAAGAGTTACGCTGATAAACGCCGCCGACCATTGGAATTTCAAATAGGTGACAAAGTGCTTTTGAAAGTGTCACCTTGGAAGGGTGTGATTCGTTTCAAGAAACGTGGAAAACTAAACCCTAGGTACGTGGGACCATTTGAGATTGTCAAACGGGTTGGCCCCGTAGCCTATCAGTTAAACCTACCTGAAGAACTCAGTGGAGTACATGATGTGTTCCATGTTTCAAACCTGAGGAAATGCCTTGCAGATAAGACTCTCGTCGTTCCGTTAGACGAGATACATGTTGACGAACAACTACGTTTCATCGAGGAACCAGTGGAAGTTATGGACCGAGAGGTCAAGACACTCAAACACAGTCGTATCCCTATTGTCAAAGTCCGATAGAACTCAAAGCGTGGACCAGAGTTTACCTGGGAACGTGAAGATCAGATGAAGAAGAAGTACCCACAACTTTTCAACGATCAGACACCTACTTCTTAAGGTATTCATTCTAGAGATACCTTTTCCTTTAATTTCGAGACGAAATTCCTTTCAACAAGGGGATAATGTCACAAATCTCGCAAACCCTTACGTTCTATGTTTCAAACTTATCTAAGAAACTCCGAAAACCCTACCTGTGTAAGATTTTGAACACTCTTATGTCGTCGTTGTTAAAACTGATGTTCATTGTGAACCTGACATTCATGTTCTAATTTTCAGGGCGAAAATTCCTTCAATAAGGGGATGATGTGACACCCCGCATTTTCACCCTAACAACCCGTTGTCTAAACGTTGTTCATGTTGTTCGCCACTTAATATTATTAAGTCTAACTTATTATTATCATTAATTATTATTATTATTAATTATCACCTTCCATTATTACTTAACCCCAACTTAACATGAACTAACTAAACTACTAAGTTAACTAATATGAAACTCCTTCAAAGACGAGGGACTAAAGCGGAGAAATTATAAAAATTTACTCAATTATATAACCAACCCACCCAACCCATCGACCCCATCTTCATCACTATCCCCTATACTTGGTCCTACCTGTTTCTCTTTTTGCTTATTGGAAGGCGACTTTCCTTCCTGTTTTTCATCTCCATCATTCCTTTTGTCTGGTGCTCCTTTCATTTTATAATTGGTGGAGTAAATGCCAGCTTGCTTCCACTTATTTTAGTCCTCCTTATTACATATATTGTATCATCTTTTGTATGTGATTGTATCAATAAAAAAAACACAATGAACAAATTTATGAAATCTTGATACTACCAAAAATTTAATAAAAAGTATCATCAATACATGCATCACAACCATTTTGATTCTTTTCTTCCTCCGCCGAAGCATAACAACCTCTATTTGCTTTTTTGCCGGCCCTTGCAACCGGAGATATCAACATCAAAGCTCCTCCGCGACAACGATCATCACCGACAACTTCGTTCGTTGCAAACAGCAACGTCGACAACAACAGAAGACGATCGTAATAGCCCTGTTCGGTATGTATTCTTTGTTGTTTGTTACATTACAGTTTCGGGATCTCCAGGCTACGGTTGCCGCATGCCTTCTTGGTCGGGTGTACTAGTTATGTCGTTAGAGATGGTGTGCGCACGCGTCGGTGATATATATGGTGTATATATATATATGCCGCGCGTGATATATATGGTGTATATATATGTATATGCTTTTGTTTGTTCATGTTTATGTTATATATATATATATATATATATATATGTCGTGCATGATATATATGGTATATATATGTATATGCTTTTGTTTCTTCATGTTTATGTTATATATATATATATATGTTGTAGGTGTGTGTGAGTGTTTGTGTATATGTTTCCATAGTGTGTGTTATGTGTGTATGTGGGTGTCAACGTGTATGATGTGCGGGTTGTTGTGGTTTGGCATAGGCATAGGTATATGTGGTTGTGATTATGCCACTTCAATATATCCTGTGTGAGTATGTATGTATGTGGGTTTAAGGATGATGGTAGCTCATGGGGATGTGATTGTGGTGCTGTGAATTGGATATTTTGGGTGTATGTATATAAATATTATATTATATGGGGTGTTAAATATGTCTTATATTATTTGTATTTTTTTTGTTTGTGACGTCCTACGTTTGTCTTGAGTGGGTGGTATTATGGAACATTAGGATTTTATTATAAATGTCATATAATAATAATAACAATGGTAATTGGAACATAATACATTTACAAGCGATGATTGAGTCGTTACGTAAATAAAGTGAACTAGAACTCGTGTCGACCTACATGTGAGTAAAGCAAACAACAACCGACACCGTAACCGAACCGTGAACACGAAACCATACCATTATTATTTAATATTCAGTAATTAATATTATTTGTTTATTAAATGTACATTCAGGTTAATCGGAAAAAAGCCAAATCTTTTTGTGATTTCAATTGCTTGTTGCTCTACACTCGAGGTGAGTCTTCACGGCCCTATTTTACTCTTTTTCCTTTTTGGGGGAGAAAACATGCAAACATATTTACAAAATGGTTTTTAGTATTATTGATATCGCCTGTTACGTTAGTGCAAACATACTTGAAAGTCCTTACATTCTTGAACCGTTAGTAATGTGTAGCAAGGTAATTCTGAGTAGTACTACTGGGTTTGACAAATCCCGCCCGGGCTAGTCGCGCTAGCTTGATTGGAGGTCAAACGGGTGCATTATTGACCAAACATTTGTCACTAGTGAGACGTGACGGGAAGGCAACAAACTTACGAACATACAAACAGTCAGCTTCGGTTCGAAACGCTAAGTAACTTGTTTATAGGCTAGCTACCTATCGATATGCTTTGATGACTATACCATTCAAACAGTTACAAACATTTTTTTTATCTCTGATAAAACATGTAAACTCACCAACTTTATGTTGACACACTTTAGCATGTTTTCTCAGGCAACATGAACGCTTAATCTCATGATGCACGATTAAAGAACGCACTCAGGACATGCATTCATCAGATCCATTTATGTTGCATTAGACATTATTTTGACTTAGCATTTCAGACTTTCAGTATTGTTTACATTTCGTTATTCGCTTCCGCACTGTTATTCGCTTCCGCACTGTTATTCATTTCATTTACGTTACTCTGATTTAAGTCAAACGTTTATTTTTAAACTCATATAGTGTCGTTTGATATGACCGTGTCTGAGATCCTGGTATGTCACACGTCTAACGGTAAAACTCCGTTTGTGGAAATTGAGGGTGTGACAGTCAGGTTCTTTACAGGACTCCCTTTAAAATGAGAACTCGTAGAACTCTTTTTCGCCATTGATTATATTAATCTATGGTTGATATTGAAATGGATAATGATGTAAATCAATATATTAAATGATTTGTGTAATCAAAGCATTAAGGGTATATAAGTAAAATAAGACCAATATATTTTTGGAAACCCCAAAAAATAGGAAAGATTCCGTAACTTTCTCCTTATCTAACTTTCATTCATAAATTTTATTAACTAAAAAGTCACTTACACATAAATTTTATTAACCAACAAATCACTTACATTAAAAATAAAGTTGCATGACTTATATGTATCAAATCATCAAATTGTATAATTTACACATATGTAAATAACAACCAATCTAATAGCTATAATATGGTAAACTACAGCATGCAATTTACATATATGTAAGTTATTGTATTTTGAAATATATATGTTATTAGTATGCAGGTTATATATATGTACGTGAGTGTATCAAGTTTACATATATGTAATCAAATATACACAATCAGACTAAAAACAATAACCAATATTTCATTGATATAACTATGATTTACATATACGTAATCAAAAGGCTATGCCATGGATGTATATGTAGATAAATTTAAAAATATATGTTTACGTATATGTAACCATATTTTCATATAGCTATATGCATGTGTAATTAAGTTTACATTCAGGTTTACGTATGTGTAAGTCTATATACATATACGTTAGCAATACTACTTCATAATTTGCAAAAGTTTAAAAGGTTTATGAATAATAAATATCAAAATTATACATGTGGAACAAACCTAAATAATATTATTAAGTAGACAACTTCATAAGCAATATCATCTTAATCGTCGTAGCTGCCTTCAAAAGAATGAAAACCCCGAACCCTTTCTGTTGATCGTCATCTTTATCAATGACATCATCTTCATTGTAGAATCATCTTCATTTTCATCACATAGTCAATACCAAAACTATACACCCGGAACAAACATAAAATGATTATCAAATAAAAAAATTCATCAACAACATTATCTTTATTGTTGTCATTGTCTTCAAAAGAATTAAGAACCGAAACCCTTTGTGTTTTCATCGTCATCATCATCAATGGCATCATCTCTATCATCTTCTTCTTCGATTCATCTTCATCAAAAGCCTTGTATACTACCGATATCAAAAGCATAAATTGATTTATTGTTGATCTTTAATTGATTATACGGGATTTTGATTTGATTTGGAACTTTGATTTTGATTTTTGTTTATGGCATGATCAAAAAGTTATTAAATAAATGATTTTAGTTTGAAAAATGATTTACGTTAAGATTGCCATATGTGAGGATTCTGGTCAAACATTAATTGAAGTTTACTAAAATATAAGGAGATAAATAAGGAACACATAAATGAAAGAATTATAAATTTACCTTAATACCCTTTATAAATAAAGTAAATTTAAAATAAACACTATATTAATCAATGGTTAGGATGAGTTCTTGCAGTTCTCATGATCTTTACGAGTCCTAAAAAGATCCTGACCCTATATATATATATATATATATATATATATATATATATATATAGAGAGAGAGAGAGAGAGAGAGAGGGAGAGAGAGAGAGAGAGAAGGAGAGTATGTGTGTGAGGCTAGGTTGTTTTATACAGAGAAACCGTGCTCTCGCCGGTGGTCTCACCCAAGATGGTTTGTCGATTGTCACTAGCGTTGCATGCTTTGTCACTAGCGTTTATTGCATATAATTTATATTTGTTTTTAATGTTGTTTCAATAGTTATCATGCATGAATGTTCTTATTAGAAAAGTTATGTTTTAATCATTGAAGTTGAAAAGTTGATTCTAATAGGTTGATTTGGGTCCAATACTATGTTGTCCAAATTTCACATATAAAGGGTTAACATGATGTGAAAAAGTTGATTTACTGGCTTAGTTTTGTTGCTATACATTGCTGTCCAAATACCATGTCTATGTAACATCCCACATCGGTTGGGAAGGGGAACGAAAGTCTCTTTATAAGGGGCTGGATACCTTCCTCATTGGACGCATTTTAAAACCGTGATGGGGCTATTCTCCCCAAGTAGCGGACAATATCCGATGCGGTTTCCTGCTTGTTACAGTTGGTATCAGAGCCTTGGTTATAGAGAATTAGGTGGAGAGCTCGACCTAGACTATAACCTAAGAACCTTCATATAGAATGCATGCTAGGGATTGTGTGCATTTGATTTTACCTAAATGTCTTTCATGATTTGTGTGACACATAGACACCTGTATTCTGGATTTCCAGGCAAAAAGGCCTTCGGGCTAAGGCAAGCGTATTCGTATAAATCTCATTGCGAGACCCGTTACGCTACCTGGGGATTTCTGGGATGAGTGATAAACTATGGTCAATACACAAAACTACAAGACAAATGGGTCAAGTATATTAAGTCTATGAACTTAATATACAGGTATGTTCCTACATACTTGATTTTATACATATACACGTGTTATCTGAACATCCCAAGGAAGACATTATTACTCTTAGTCTTTCTCCATGGGATACTTTGATACTAGAACTTTACGCTTGTATGTGCACAACATCATATTATTAGGGAAACTTCGGTGATCACGCGTAGCATCGATCTCGGATATTGAATCTGACCCTATCATGGTTATGACTGAAATCCTGAAAGTATGACGGATATGCAGTTATCATTAGACATAATGTTCTTATATGCTTACTTGCTATTACATGCTACTATTGGAATACTATTGGCTCATGGACAGGAGGACATCATATAATTTGTGCTTGTTGAATCTATATAATACTATGATGTTAACTTGGGGTAGGTGAAGCTAAGGGTGATCATGCAAGGTAAATTACCATTACGGGTGCACACGTAATTGCAATTCACCATGCATGAGAAGTCTGGCTAATCTTACCATGAGGTAACGATCATGAGTATCACACGTTTTTATTCTATACCCTAGGGTGCTAGGGTCATAATTCTAGTAAGACCTTGTTGAAGGCAATTAAACATTTACTCAAGTCCTGTCCTACTTAAAGCCTTCATGGTATTTCTAATCATATTGACCTTATGAGACATTCCTCCACTTAGTATTTCAGTAACTACTGATTAATGCTTAGAATGAAAGTGAATTACATGAATGTAGAGGAGTAATGATACTCTCTACCCATACAAAACGTTATTCTTTGAGTAGGTGCTAAGGAAAATTAAGATGTTATGTAACTAGTTTAAGTATTATTCAAGGTATATCGTGGATGTGGTGGGAACGCTGTGGGGAACCCTATATATAAACATCACCGGTATACTAAGAATGCGCTTAATCTGGGCTACATAATGAATTTGATGGACCGAAGCATAGGATATTAGGAATTGATGAGTGAAATCATGCGGTAACTAAAGTTCACATCTTTCTGTAATCAGAAAATGGCGCCTAAGAGAGTCACCCGTAGAACAAACCAAGAAGCTGAAGCCCCGCAAAACAGGAGAAGGGGTAGACCATCAAGAGCTGGTGGTGCTCCAGCTGGCAATAATCAGGAAACTGGCACTCCTGATATAGCTACTATGATTGCTCAGTAGCTAGCTGCGTTGGTTCCTACCATTGTGACGCAAGTAAGCGACACCCTGCTGAATCATCCTCCCCACGGGGATCATAACACCAATGGCCAACATAACCAAGGGGTAGTGGACGATACTAGAATTGGCAGAACAAATGGAAACGAAACTGGTGTCAACCATACCAAACGGGGATGCTCATATAAAGAATTTGTGGCTTGCAAACCCCACGAATTCGATGGGAAAGGCGGAGCGATAGCCTTGACCAGATGGATCGAGAAGATGGAGGTAGTAATCGACACTAGTGAATGCCTCGACAGTCAACGGATCAAATATGCCACCTGCTCACTGCAAGGTAAGGCATTAACCTAGAAGAACACCTAGGTTCAGGCTAGAGGAAGGGAGTCTGCAATGCAGATGACCTGGGATGAGTTTAAAGCATTAATTTCTAAGGAATACTGTCCTCTCAATGAGATGCAAAAACTCGAGCAAGAATTCTGGAATCACGTGATGGTGGGAGCTGGGCACGCAGCATACACCGATCGATTCCACGAATTGGCAAGGTTGGTGTCGCATTTGGTGACACCGGAATCCAAAAGGATCAAGAGGTACATTTTGGGACTTGCGCTTCAAATCCGAGCACTGGTAACAGCAGCTGCTCCTCCTACAATCCAGGGCGCAATTTTGAAGGCTGGCGCTCTTACTGACGAAATGGTGAGAACCGGATTACTGGGGAAGGGAACCGAGAAGAGAAAGGAGTTCGGGTCTAACGCTGGAAGATCCGATAAGAAGGCTAAAACAGCCCGAAGTTTTGTGGCTGTAACCCAAGAAAAGAAGGATTACACAGGACCGCACCCCAAGTGCAACAAGTGTAACTTTCACCATTCCCCAGCAAGGCCGTGTCGGGAATGTACAAACTGTAGGCGCTTGGGTCACTGGGCGAAGGATTGTAGGATTGCACCAAACCTGGTAGCGCCCATTAATGCGGTTAACCCCGCCGGGAATGCCAGGGCATGCTATGAATGCAGAGGTCTCGATCACTTCCGAAACAAGTGCCCCCGATTGAACAGAGCACCCGGTCAACAAGGCAATAACCAGCAGCAATTGCTGGCCATAGCTGGTAACCCGGGTCACGGCAATCAAGGAAATGCTGCAAGAGGACGAGCCTTCGTCATTGGAGCCAATGATGCCCGTCAGGATCCCAATGTCGTCACGGGTACGTACCTTCTCAACGACCACTTCGCCTCTATATTGTTTGATACGGGAGCAGACAATAGCTTCATATCTTCTAATTTTGCACACATGCTTGACTTGAATCCTAGTAGGCTAGAAACTAGCTTTTTCGTAGAAATGGCCAACGGTAGATTCGTACAGGCAGATAATATCATTAGACAGTGCTCCATAACATTAGAGAACCATGCCTTCGACATAGATTTAATACCTTTCAAGCTAGAGAGCTTTGACGTGATTGTGGGAATGGATTGGTTGTCGAAGCACGGGGCCGAGATTGTTTACCGGGAGAAAGTAGTACGAATACCCATACCAAACGGGGAGGTACTCAAAATTCAAGGAGAACGACCGGGAAGAACTTTAAAGCTCATTTCCTGCATAAAGACGCGTCGATGTCTACGGAAGCAGTGCTATGCACTCCTGGCTCATGTGGTAGAAAAGAAGGAAGAAGGCATCAAGTTGGCAGATAATTCGGTGGTCCGAGATTATCCGGAAGTATTTCCTGATGATTTGTCAGGTTTACCTCCTCTACGACAGGTGGAATTTCGTATCGAGTTGGTTCCTGGAGCTACGCCGGTAGCAAAAGCACCATATCGATTAGCACCATCTGAAATGCAAGAGTTATCCAGCCAACTGCAGGAGCTGTTGGAGAAAGGATTCATTCGGCCGAGTCATTCACCATGGGGAGCACCGGTTCTATTTGTCAAAAAGAAAGACGGGTCATTTCGTATGTGTATCGATTATCGTGAGTTGAACAAGTTGACTGTGAAGAATCGATACCCTCTTCCTAGAATTGATGATTTGTTTGATCAATTACAAGGAGCTTCATATTTCTCCAAGATTGATCTTCATTCTGGATATCATCAACTGAGAGTTTTTGAAGATGACATACCAAAAACAACATTCAGGACTCGTTATGGGCACTATGAGTTCTTAGTCATGCCGTTCGGACTGACTAATGCACCAGCTGTGTTCATGGATCTGATGAATCGAGTGTGCAAACCATACTTGGATAAGTTCGTGATCGTGTTCATAGACGATATACTTATCTATTCTCGTTCGAAAGAAGATCACGAGAAACACCTTCGAGCAATTCTTGAACTATTGCGGGAAGAGAAACTTTTCGCTAAATTCTCGAAGTGTGAATTCTGGCTCCAAGAAGTGAAGTTTTTGGGCCATGTAGTTAACAAAGATGGAATTCACGTAGACCCCGGCAAAATTGAAGTTTTTGGGCCATGTAGTTAACAAAGATGGAATTCACGTAGACCCCGGCAAAATTGAAGCTGTGAAGAAATGGGATACACCTCAAACACCATCAGAAATTCGGCAATTCTTAGGATTGGCCGGGTATTATCGACGGTTTATTGCGAACTTTTCAAAAATCGCACAACCGTTGACCATGCTAACCCAGAAGAACAAGAAGTTTGATTGGGGACATGCACAAGAACACGCTTTCCAGACGTTAAAGGAAAAGCTGTGCAATGCTCCAATACTATCCCTTCCGGACGGAACTGATGACTTCGTGGTGTATTGCGATGCGTCGCATCAGGGATTGGGATGTGTGTTAATGCAAAGAGATAAGGTGATCATAATCAGAGAGGATAGCTAGAGCAGATGCCTTAGCAGAGACCCTCAGGATTTCAATAGATTTGCTTTAGTATTGTTTTTCATTTGTTTTCATATTTGAACACTGTGTATCTTGGATTATAGAATCAATAAGACTATGATAGTCGTGGAACTGACTAACCACGACACAAGTCACCATTGTGTCGGGCGACGTCATGACACGAGGATTTTGCATATATTATGTCTCTGTAATTATACCAAGTGTTATGACGATCCCGTCTGTCGCATCCTCGTGTTTCCGCTATAAGCGAGGGTGTGACAGATTGGTATCAGAGCCAGGGCCGGGCCGTTGTGCCAGCGAGGACGCTGGTCTCCCAAGTGGGGGAGGATGTAACATCCCACATCGGTTGGGAAGGGGAACGAAAGTCTCTTTATAAGGGGCTGGATACCTTCCTCATTGGACGCGTTTTAAAACCGTGATGGGGCTATTCTCCCCAAGTAGCGGAGAATATCCGATGCGGTTTCCTGCTTGTTACAGTCTAAATGTTTAATAATTTTGTTGTGTAAAATACTAATTTTGTTGTGTTTAGTACACTAATTTACGGTTAATGTGGCTCCTATATTTGTTGTGTAAAATACATGTTTAATGTGTTAATTTGAAGCTGAAAAGTAGATTTTGATAGGTTAGTTCGGTGAGCATATTGTTAAAGACAAAAAATTAAAGATGAAATCGACTATGATTAGTGAAATCGAAAGGCCTAATTCGAGCCAAAAGAAAATTACTCTGTTGTTCAAGCTAGGTGCTTAAAGGGTTAGTTTGAAGTTAAAATGTTGTTTTCATGGGTTAGGTAGGCTGCTATACCTTGCTGTGCAAATACCATGTCTAGAAGGTGCATTTGAAGCTAAAAAAAAGTTAATTTTATATGTGAATGTTGCTGCTTTAGTTTTGCTGTAAAAAACGTATGCTTATTAAACTAAATTACAAAATTACAGGTAGGTTACTGTTTATATAAGGGTGTGTTTTGTGGTTGATCACTAAGATAAAAATTACGGAAATGATGATATTAAAAAGGGGAAATTAGTGCGGTAGGCCATTTGACTTGTTTTGTTTGTTGATTGTGGGAATTTATATATGTCTGATCTGATAACAAAAGGGTCTCGAGCTTATCTAGACGTTGTCTCCTTCGGGTACTCATCAATATGAAGAAAGAGAGTGAAATAAGGTTAAAAGTGTTGATGTGATGATGCACAATGTCCACAAGCAAAGAGACGAAGACAAGTTTCATTTAGCAATCGCTAGTCACTTACCTGACCGAGACAATCGACCTTCAGATTTTGTGGGGGAGGAGGGGTTCCAGGTGCAAAAATTCAAAATTTCACTTCACTATCTTTGTTGCTGATATTTGTTTGTAGAAAGAGTGATTACTACAATTTTAGATGTCACTGAATAGGTTATATAAGTTATACGATCGTAATTTACGCAGTTCAGTTTTAGGTGTAATTGAATAGGGTATACAACGATAAATTCCGCAGCCAACGACATTGGCGCAACGCGTGATAACAAATACACCTAGTTACATTAAAGTTGTCAAATGGATCGTGTGATTACAAGGTGTGTCAATCGGATAAAATAGTGTGTGTATAATAATTTGAAATTTTGTGGTGCATCTATTCTCATCCGAAAGTGCAAATGTTGCATCATGTATCTTACATCTTACAAAGAGCTCATGTGTAAGGCTAATCAGTTACATAAAACTATAAAAAAAACACACACAAATACTCAAAAACTAGACTATAGTGTTCAAATAAAAACCGTGACAACCCGGAAAATTTTTCAAGATTTAATAATAATTTACAATTAGTTTTTATATAATTTTTATTATTATTTAATAATAAATAATAATAATAATAATGTTAACAATAATAATAAATAATAATAATAATAATGTTAGAGATAATAATAATAATAATAATAATAATAAATAATAATAATAATAATAACAATAATAAAGTCCAGGGGGTGGTTTTGTAAATTTTGAAACCTGTTTTAAAAGGTTATATCATGAAATAATAAAAATTCTAAACTACAGGGGCCATTCTGTAAATTTATTAAAAATCCCAAACCCCCGCCCGTCCCCTTCGATTTTCCGGCCAACTTCCGGCCATGCTCCGGCCACCTTGCATAACCCCTTTTTACATCGTTTTAGATTCAAAAACCGGTACCGAACACTCTAGGAACAAGACTCGAACCAATACCTCGCTTTAATTTAAGAATTGGAGTGCGATTTCCTACAAAATCCACTCACCCGATTGTCGGCCATTTTATGAGTTACCAAACGCACTAAACGATATTAATAATCAAAAGAAATCGCATATTCACGATCCTTTTGTCATCTCTAAGTTTCCACTACATTCAATTTAGTATCAATCAAGCACAAAGACCACATTCTATCAACACCTTCATCGTCGACCTGCAACATAGTCGAATTCCACTTTCTGAGTTCTATTTCACAAAATTAACATAGGGCTTTTCATCATTAGAACAATTAGAAACTTCCTGTAAAGGAATTTGATTATCATCAACGTTTGCCACTGGAATCAAGCTTTGTATAGTCGCGACTGTTCATCAAGTGTTCACCATCAATTCGACATCATTCTGGTAAATTAAACATATTTACATGCACGAAATTACATGGGGATTCAAAGCCCCATGTTTATTTCAGTAATCGTTGTTGATTCGATGTTCAATTTGATATCAATCGAATTAGGGTTCTTGGTGAAATTGGGGAAAGCTGGGGAAATCAAGTTAAAAGCAATTGGAACGGGGTTCTATCGCGGGTGAGTCCCTTGGCTCACTGGTTTGGTGCGTGTGCGATTGAGTTGGAGGTCACGGGTTCGAACCCGACCCCCAACACATTTTTTTAAAGCCTTTTTAAGTCTTTTAAAAATACAGAAAAATTATTAAAAATTATAAAAATAATTTTTATAAACTTGGTTTATTTTAGAAATTATATAATTATTCTCTGGAAATTTATTTCTTTAAAAACCTTAATTATTTATTTATTTAAATAATTATTACATATGTAATAAATTGTAATCTTTATGAAAATGGATTTTTAATAATAATTTAAATCATTAAATTATTAACGGACATTATATTATTTATGGATTAATCCTGATAATATAAATACAAATTAGATTTTATAAATTTAAATATTTATAAAATCTTACAAAAACTAAATATAAACTTACATGTTTAAATAACATCTACAATTTATTTAGAATATAATGATATGTTAAAATCATTATTAAACCAATTAAATTTTATATAAATCTTTAATTATTAAAGAATTAACAACAATAATTAAATGATTTAATGTTTAAAACAAATCCCAGAAAACCAAACCTTAGATCAATTGAACACCAGATTATGAATTTGTATCTATTTGCTTACGAGAATTATAATTTCTTAGGAGGAATTTATTAGCTTATCAACATCACACGAGAACTGAGGTGAGTTCATGCCCCACTATTTTACTAAAACTCTTTTGGGGGAGATAGCATACTGGTAATGTTACAAACGCTTTTTATATATTTAAGATGTGTATGGATATTAATATAGTGCTGTTTATCATGATAAAAGTCCTCACACTTTCGAATTGTTAATATTGGATAGCGGGGAAAGTTGGGTAGTACTACTGGGTGTGACGAGCCCCACCTGTGTGACTCGAGGTCAACCGGGTGCAATTTGTCCTATGTATATTTGTCACGATATGGAGACGTCGTGACAGGAGGCAAACATAACACAGTCAGCTTCAATGTCGAAATCACTATGTATTAATATCAATTTGTGAATGGACTAGCTAGCCATTACAATGCACATGCTTATATATACACTATTGTTAAACTGTGATGTTTAACCGTAAACTCTGGAACTCACCAACCATTGGGTTGATATACACTATTGTTAAACTGTTATGTTTAAACACAAACTCTTGAACTCACTAACCATGTGTTGACTTTTAGTATGCTATTCTCAGGTTATTAATCTCGACTGCTGATAGGAGCACTACACGAGTCAAGCATGCATCCTAACGTTTAAACAATGATACATTTGTTTATCTTTGTATTTTGGGTTTGTTTTATTTGCTTAACGCTTCCGCATAAATTGAAAAAGTTTGAATTTTGGTTTGTTATGTTAAACGTAACATATAGAGTCGTTCCGAGTAACTATTGACTGTGATCCTGGTTTGTTCACACGCCTCGCGGTAGAACTCCGCACGTGGATTTTGAGGGTGTGACAGATTGGTATCAGAGCCATTGGTTATAGAGAACTAGGTTACATACACACTAGACTATAACCACACACAGTTAGTTAGTTACTTGTTCCTAGTCTTCCTAAATTTAACTTATCATCCTTAGACTTTATGTCTAATCTATTAAAATCTTATCGAGGTTTTGAATTCCATGAACCAAATAAACTTGTGTGACACATAGACACCTGTGTTCTGGATTTCCTGGCAAAAGGCCTTCAGGCTAAGGCAAGCATATCGTATAAATCTCATTGCAAGACCAGTTATGTTTACCTGGGGATTTTTGGAATGAGTGATAAACTATGGTCAGAACACAAGTCTATAAGATAAATGGGTCAAGAATATTAAGTTTATGGATTTAATATTACATGTATGTTCCTCTATGCTTATTTCTTGTCCCTATACCTGATTCCATCCATATGTACTTGCTATCTATTACCCTTAGTCTTTCTCCATAGGATACCTTTATACTGGACATGGAACAACACCGAGTCCGGTGACTCACAAGCGATGTCTATACACTGCAGCACGACATAGCTGAATGATTCTATTCTATTTCCTTTAAACGATTTGGACTATGTAGTGTTTCTTTATTTTGGAACCTATGTGGGAAAAGTTGTTTCCCCACCCAAACAACAAACTCAATTTGTTATAAATGTTGTGGTGATGACGAATTCATTATTTCCTTATTGTTTACTATACTTCAATGAGATAAAAAGGTTTGATATTACTCATTATTGTATTTGTGAATGTAAAGTGAATAATGGACGCCCGAGGACGTGGACGTGGTCGTGGACGAGGACGCGTGCTTGGACGTGGTGCCGGTGACCAAGGTGCCGGTGACCAAGGCGCTGGTACTATTAATATGACCCCTGCGGAATTGGCTGCTCTAATCAACGTACAAGTTCAGGCAGCGGTAGCTGCTACCCAAATAAGACAGCCAGCAGGACCACCAACGTGTACCTACAAGTCCTTCATGGACTGTAAGCCTCACACCTACAGTGGAACCGAGGGAGCTGTAGGGTTAGTAAGGTGGTTTGAGAAGACGGAGTCCGTGTTCTCAAAATGTAACTGTCCACCTGCTGACCAGGTGAAATATGCTACGGGAACGTTGGATGGTGCTGCATTGTCTTGGTGGAATGCTCAAGTGCAAATGCTAGGGCAAGCCATGGCAGATCAACTCCCGTGGAACGAGTTCAAAGATATGATGATTGAGGAGTACTGTCCACGAAGCGAAGTACAAAAACTTGAAGTGGAATTCTGGTAGCTGAAGATGCAAGGATCAGAAATTGAGACTTATACCACAAGAACTCATGAGCTGGCCACTCTATGTCCAGGAATGGTAAACGAGATGCACAAGAGAGTGGAACACTACATCCGAGGATTGGTGCCAGATATTAGGAGTATGGTTACTTCCTCAAACTCGGTTACTATCCAGCAAGCTATCCGCCTAGCCCACAAACTGACTGATGAAGCTGTGGAGCAAGGACGGTTACCAAAACGGGGCGCTGCGGCGAGCGTGTCCGACAACAAGAGGAAGTGGGATACCTTTAACAACACCACCAACAACAACAACAACAATAGAACATCATCGTCCGGTGGTCAACATCAACAACAAACACCGCAACAACAACACAGGAGGTTCGACAACAACCGTAACTTCAACCAGTCAGCCTCGAACAATCAAGGATCGAGCGGTTACGGTGGTAAACAGCCGATGTGCCCGCGGTGCAACTATCATCACGTCGGAAGATGTGAAAATTACAAGTGTCAGCGGTGTGGTAAAATGGGACACTTGGCTAAAGATTGCTGTGGTGAGTTGGTTAGGAAGCCACAGCAACCTCAAGAGACCTCAAAGGGTTGCTTTGAGTGTGGGAAAGAAGGGCACTACTGTTAGGACCTTATACGTACGGAGTACTAACCAATTCTTCGTTGTACCAGATCAAATAGTGCGGAATCCTATTTGATTGGCGATCCAATCAGTGAGAACGAAATCAGGATCAATCCTAACGAATAGAAAACGTTATGAATTGACTCGGAATGATCTGAAACGCTCTATGAAGTTGGAATGGTCGAACAGCACGTTCTGGGTCGATTAGGGTTTCTAGTATTCGAAGTGTTCAATTTTTCCACGAATTAAGTGGTATTTATAGGTTAGGGTTTCTCATTCGGGCGACAGAACCATTCGGATGGTTCAGTCATGCGATTGAGATATGCGTATGATCCATACTCACGACTAAACTTTCAGTCGTACGATTGGATCAACCTCATGCTTCAGTCTTATGACTGATCCAGTCTCCTGGATTAATCGTGCGACTTAACCATTCGCATGAAGTTATTCATGCGTATGGTCCATTCGCATGGCCCATTCGCATGATAACTACATCATGTTAAGTTTGAATGTGTTAATCATTACAACATTATGCATACCAATTCAAACAAAACCAAACCTATATAATTAGTCATTACTTAACCCATTAATGAAATATATAAACATTATAATATAAACAACCACATGTATTTCATTAATCATCATTCAATTACACATATTCAAGACATTTTACATTCAACTCAGAATCTAGGGACACATGTATCAACAAACTCCCCCTTGGACCTAGATTCATCTAACGTCTTACTTGACAATAACCTCTTCAAATTTCTTGTACTTCTCCTCTCTAGTAACTCCTGCATTTATTTCAAATGGAAAGCAGAGTCTGATCACGTTTTGGAATTGGAGGGCTTGTACAATATCTTGAGCATCATAGAACAGTGGCCACTTGTAGAGTGTGTAAACATCATTAGCTGACAAGTTGGTGAGCCACATTGGGTCAAATACCCGGATGACATCCATCTGTCCATCTCTGTTCAACACTATGACTGCTTCAGCTGTTCGCCAATCATAGTACCACCATTTGAAGTGTGGAGTGATGTCCTGAGGCATTTCCCTAAGAGGGATCTTCGACATGGTACGCGGTGGACGCCACTTCAACACTATCTTTGGTCTCCCGGTTCGTGAATCCACCTCAGACCTCCTAACATACCTTGTAGGTTGCTGAGGCTTGAAGTTAACCCACCGGGTGTGGTACTCCTTTTTCAGTGCAGCTTCAAACCATCCTGACATCTTTCTAGGATCAGCGTAAAGCAACTTCAGCTTTGCCAGTTGGTTTAGCTCACAACCAGGTAGAGTTTTTAGATCGTGTGGAAATCTAAAATACTCAATACCTTTCTCTCGCTTAACCGCATAAGCATTAAGATCGTCAAAATAAGCCCACGATATGATCTTGCCCGACACCTTTTGGTGTTTCTTCACTCGATACAGCTTTGTGTAGACATTTGACATTGAAGCATTTCGTTGGGCTTGCAGATCTTCAAAACATGCAGCCCATTCAGCCCTTTTAACTTTAACTTCCTCCTCTGTGGCTCGGGCTATCCCCTCTTTTTTATCAGATTCTGCTTCTAATTTATCCAGAGTTTCGAAGGTCTCACTGACCAAATTGTCATCCAAGTTTGGAATGACATAACCTTCGGTGTCTGTGTACTCAGGATAATGTTAATCTGTCACATCTTCGATTTCGATCTCATCAACATCATGCAGTTCATTATCACTATCTCCTTGGACTTCCGGAGCATCGTTCACTATTTCATCGACATTTAACTGGAACATTTCGGCCAACTGCTCTTTAGTGAAACTATGGATTATCTCTCCCTCTTCAGGAGTGTATTCAACTGATCTCCTTACAACTCCCTGCAGATCAAGAATCATTGTTAACTGAGTCTTGACCTGCTGAAGGGGTTCAATATCGTATTGGTCTCTTTGAAAATTTGGATGTGCTTGATTTAAACATGCAACACGATATTTGTTAGTAAATAATCAAACACTGTCATTAACATAAGATATAAACATTCATTAAATAAATGTAACATAATTGAAATACAAAAGTGTGTTAAATACATAAACATGACTAACTAAATAGTACTTTTATCTTGAATTTCCGGAGTTTCTCCAGTTGGAGCAGACGAAGAGGGTCCTTGATCATGTCGGCGTTTAGACCGCCTTTCGCCTGCAACATTATCGCTTTGATCTCCGGCAGTTTCTCCTCCTTCACCTTCATCATCTTCCTTCTTCTCATCACCATCATTACTTTCATCACTACCATCATCATCATCGTCATCATCCTCATCATCTTCATCATCGTCTTCCTCATCCTCACCATCATCATTATTATCATCACCATCACTTTCCCCAATCTTGAGGGGCTCACTTTGAGTACCTTTCAGTTTTAGCACAAGAGTCTTATGAGCCGCCTCTAGCTTTCCCATCCTCTCATCCGTTTCAGCCTTATGTTGTAACAAGCCTGTGATCTGATCAGTCTGCGAAGTGATCACTTGGGCTTGTGAGGATGTTAACTCCCTCAATCTTTCAATCTCAGCTGCCTGTGAAGAACTTTGTTCTTGCAGCTGAAGGATCTGAGCTGTCCTAGCCTTATCAGAGGCTAACAGCTGAAGCACCATGCTGTTGAGAGCAGCAAGCTGATCTACTACAGAAATTGGTGGGATGAATGAGCTGGATGGGAACGGTGAGGGACCTGTTTGTTGAGTGGTGGTGGTGGAGGTGGCTGTGGTGAATATAGGGGAGGGGATGAATGATGTGGTAGGCTGTACAGTGGTGGACGTGGTAAATATGGGAGAGGGAGTGAATGAGGTGGTAGTCGGTACAATGGTGGTGGTGGTGGATGTGACAGTGTGAGGTGAAGGGATAGTAGTGGTGGTTGGAGATGTTTGGGATGATGTAGAGGTGGTAGCTGTGGTGAACCTTAGTCTCTTTCCTTTCTTACCATGCGGACGCGCCATGGTCTTCTTCCTTTTACCCGTTGACAAAGGTGCTCCTCCTCTGTTGCTGGAATCATCAGGGGCATACGAGGGATCAGACTCAATGCGTGTGTCCCCTGATGTACCAGACTGTCCACCAACATCTCTCAGTCCTCTCTCGGTGGCAACCACTTTGCTGCCAACCATCCGGGTCAAACCTTCTTCATCACTTTCTTCCTCATCATCGGGTGGACAAAAGTCAGGAACAAACCCGGCAGTTGCCGTGTCTGTGTGTGGTGATGATGGCTGAGCTGTAGAAGTAGATGGTCCCTTAGAGGAAATTGGTACACTGTCTCCATCATGACTATCATCATCATCTGAGTCAACAGATGATATAGCAATCACCTCAGTGTCAGAATCACTGTCGTCATGACGCCATTTATGCCTCCTTGGCGCCACATAATCTTCCCGGGCCAGATGCCCTATCAATCTCTTGAACACGGGCTTCACCTGCTTGCCCCTATAAACCTTCATTCTGCCCAGAGTAGTGTCATCCATGATCTCCAATACCACTGCATCACTCTTCTCTTTGGGCAACTCAGGTAACTTCTCATCGAAAATGAGCTGAAGAAATCGTGGGTACATGCAGAAACTTTCTTTTCCCTTTGCCTCCAAGTTCTCAATCAGATAATTAAAGATCATGTTGGAGAAGCTGAAAGGGTGGTTGAGAACTAATGCAACATATGCATTCTGAATTTGGTCCGACAAGTCATCGAACCCACCCCTCCTAGCAGCAATGCACTTTAGGATGACATGAGCTAGGTATTTGTACTGGGGACTCAGGTTGCTCTTGTTCAGCACACCCGTGTTGATGTCCCCGCAGTACCCAATCCTCATAAAGCACCCACAAACAGTCAGAGGATGCAGCTTAACTGGATGATCCTCATCATCTCCAAATCCCAAAACTCTTCTGATATCTCCCGCTGTGATCTCTATTGCCCTACCAAAGATGGTACTTAGGATGCGGTAGGGTTCCACAGATCGGTCTACCGAAGCTCCTGCCCAAAATGCCTGATGGATAGACTGATATGGTGTACATGGTGTGGAGATAGCTCGATAAATCCTGGATCTCCTCAAAAATTCTATGATCCCTGAAAATTCTCCTCCATTTCTAGAAGTGGAATCCAAATTAGCACAGATGTTGTGCTTTGGATTTATGGTCCACCTGTTAGCCATGTTCCTGTAACAAAAATAGCAAACGTACGTTATAAACTTGAACAACAGAGTTTGACTAAATCAGAAACCAGTGTAGTTCAATCGTGAGAATGAACTATGCGACTGGATTTAGTCGAATGATGTATTTCTGCGATTGAGTTGTCCGACCGAATGAACTCATTCGAATGACTTATTCGGCCGATTGAATGAATCACTTCCTTCAATCGGGCGATTGAAGTTCATTCGGGGCAACCAATCGAATGGCAGACTCAACCCATTCGCATAATCCATTCGGCCGAAAGAATGAGTCTCCTCTTTCAATCGGTCAATTGAAGTTCATCAGGGAGACCAGTCGCATCGAAGAGACCTGTTCCATTTCAAACTCAGATTTGTCATTTTTGCGAATTAGACATTAAGTTCAGGCTTGTTAGACTCGCAATCATGTACCTAGACTACTTAAATCATTTATTTACACATTTTATGTGATTAAAGCAGTCAATTTTGCAGATTTGTTACGATTTGACATTTAGGGCAAATGTGGACAGATTAAACATCATATTTCACGTTCTGATGCATCCTTGTGTTGCGTATTACCTGTGTCACAAATCCAAATGGTCAGAATGAGTATATCACACGTATTAAAGATCAAACGAAAATTTGGCAGAGTATCGGTGCGAATCGGGAATATTAGGGCGAATGATGTCTGCGATCGACTAAGGGGGCTATTTATAGCCAGACTCAGTTCAATCGGCCGACTGGACTCATTCGCCTTTCTCATTCGACCGAATCAGAAACAAGAGATACGATCGAGTCTAATCGCATGATTCATTCGTGCGATTGAACTTGGATCGTACGATTCGCTCAATCGACCAGTTTCATTCGATCAACTCACCTCCATTCGCACATTTGACCTAGTCGGGCACATTCAATCTGCCGATTGGGTCCATTCGCATGGTCCAATCTTACGATTGTATTCAATCGTATACCCCAGTCGTACGACTGGGTCATATCAGATTCAATCGAGCGATTGGGCTATACTTGTGCCAATTTTGTCAAGATATGAACCAACACTTAGTTTATTTACCAATTGATAAAACATTATGTGCAATTGATCACCTCAAACATGATCCATTTAACCACCCGATCACCTCAGACGTGATCCATTTATCCACCCGATCACCTCAGACGTGATCATTTTAACCTTTCAGGAACAATCAGTTTAGATAAACATTAAGCTCATTCAGTGACATTTAGCAGATAACAGTATACACAGTCCGACTTGACACATTATACTAAGACTAAACAAATCTTAACCTATGAATAGAAAGACATATTTTTGTGATTTTTGTTAGGGCAGGCTTGTATAGCTTATTAGCATTAACACTTTATCCGGAATGGACTCTCGTGGAACCAGACAGGCATATACACCATCACTTGGAACATTCAGTGCTTATTACACTTTGCATGATACGATTTCACAGTTTTTCACATATGGAAGACTTCTAAGATCTAACTGGGAATCATGTTTGAACTAATATGTAATTTTTATTGATTTTGAACATCAGGCGATGCAGCCACGACGATTGTCAGTATGTTTGTCCACTTAAATCCATACACAAACGTTTGACACACATCAGTGATTAATTAGATGAATTAGGTCAAACCGTATTTGTGTATTCCACAGGTATATGGTAATCAATCGTCCTCAGGAGATTTTGAGCGGTCTTGGACTTAGAAGATTTGGTTCTAAAAATTGTCAAAGAGATGCCAAGCCTCAGGTCAGTGCCATCGCACAGCAGAGAGGCGCAAACAACAATGAATTCTTCGAACGAATAGGTTATGCTTAGCCTCAGGTCAGTGCCATCGCACAGCAGAGAGGCGCAATACCTATTTATCTTCTTAGAGCAGCATATTTGCATATACATTATTTTAATGACATTTGTCATCTTTTGCTCTGTTTTGTAGGTCTTTGCTCACATTTGTGGCATTAGCTTGCTCCTTACCCCTTATTGGACATTGATTGATTGTGCAGACCAGGGATACCATGAGAACACACAACTGGTTGAGTAAATTTAGTTTAAGCCAGTTCACTGATGATGTCTAATGGTCTATTGTGTTGAATCTACTGACACATCGTATTGTGTACTTACACAACCCTAGATCTACTTTCTCCAAGTGATTACAATACCAGTCAAAACTTCTATCATATTCCCATTTTGTTAGACTTAGACTTCTCTGATTTATGATTTTTATTTTTGAAACTGAAAACCAATTTGATGTTCCAAGTAACTCGGTGCCTGTGTGCTATCACTTTCCAGTTTTATCGAGTCACATTTCCAGTTTATTTGTCTGTGCCTTTTCAGCTTAACTTACCTCCCCCCCCCCTTTTTTTTAATAAATAAATACTGAAATAAATCTCCCCCTAAAATTCTAAAACAAAAAATCTTTTTGTGTTTTTGGATTTTATATGACAAGGGAATTAAAAAATAAAATAAAAATGAAGGAAAAAGAAAATAAACGAATAAACACGAGTCGGACTATGTATCTGCTTCGTCAGCAATCACATCACTTTTCTTTTTAACACCGTTGACCTCTAGCAGATATAAAAATCTTGGTTTATCAAACGGTTTGGTGTAAAGGTCAGCGCGCTGAAAATCCATGTTAATTTTAATCACATCAATTTTCATAGCAATCGCGTATGAAATGATATTTAATCCCGATGTGTTTTGTTTTTGGGTGTTGAACAGGATTTTTAGTGACAGCTATGGCAGCAGAATTATCAACATAAATAGGAGTGTTAGAAAATTTCAAACCGTAGTCTCGCATTTGCTGTTGAATCCAGATGATCTGAGAGCAGCAACTTGCAGCAGGAACATATTCAGCTTCACAGGTTGATAGAGCAACCGAGGTCTGCTTCTTGCATTGCCACGTGACTAACCGTCTTCCAAAGAACTGACACCCTGCTGATCTAGACTTGAAATTCATCTTGCAGCCACCATAGTCTGAATCGCTGTATGCGGTAAGCTCGAAGTCATCATCATGAGGATACCACAATCCGAGTGTTGGAGTACCCTTCAGATAACGAAAAATCCTTTTCACCCCAATCAAGTGATTCACTTTTGGCTTCGCTTGATATCTAGAACATAAACATGTTGCATACATGATATCTAGACGCGAGGCAGTGAGATACATGAGAGATCCGATCATCCCACGATACATAGTGGCATCCACCAAATCCCCATTCTCATCAGGAGCCACATCATGATTTGTGGCAAGAGGGGTACCGGCAGCAGATGCATTTTCCATGTCAAAACGACTTAGAATATCGCCGACATACTTGGTCTGATGTAAGAAAATGCCGGTTGGTGTCTGATCCACCTGTAATCCCAGGAAGAACTTCATCTCTCCCATTGCACTCATTTCAAACTCTGCCTTCATCACAGATTAGAAATCTTTGCATAATGCTTCATTTCTAGATCCAAAGATGATATCATCTACATAGATCTACACCAGAAGCAAGTCACCATCCTTTTCTTTGATGAACAATGTACAGTCAATCACACCCCTGCGAAAACCATGTTTTAGCAGATGGGTAGAGAGCTTTTCATACCAAGCTCTAGGAGCCTGATGTAGCCCATACAGAGCCTTATCTAACTTGTAAACTCTGTCCCGATGATAAGGATCTTCGAATCCTTCGGGTTGACTGACATATACTTCTTCCCAGATTTCCCCATGCAAGAATGCACTCTTAACATCCAGTTGATAAACTTTGATCTTCATGTAAGAGGCGTAGGCTAGAAAGATACGTATAGCTTCCATTCTAGCTACGGGAGCAAAGACTTCATTGTAGTCGATTCCTTCGACTTGCCTGAAGCCTTGAACGACCAACCGTGCCTTGTTTTTGATAACAACACCCTGGTCATCCTTCTTGCACTTTAGTACCCATTTGGTACCAATGACCTTGACTCCTTTTGGCCTGTCAACTAGAGTCTAGACTCCAAGTTTCTTGAACTGGAGTAGCTCTTCTTGCATGGCATTGACCCAGGCCTCATCTTTCAGGGCGTCACAGACATATTTAGGCTCGATTTGTGAAACAAAACATGAGAAAGCCCCATCATTGACGTAACCCTTTTCCATGACTGCCGCATAATCAGCAGAGTACAGCTGATTTCGTGTTTGCACACCGGATTGAATGTCCCCAATGATAGACGAGGGGGGATGATTCACACTGATCCTAGTCACTGGTGTGGTAGGAACCACAACCTCAGAATCCAGATTGGTGACTGCTGGTTCAGTGTCCGGATTTCCTGCAGCTGGTTCCGCAGCTGTTGACTCACTGTGTTGATTAGCTGTATGCTCAGGGTTATAAGCAGGTGCTTCTTCATCACCTGATGAATCATCACTCTCATCATGAGCAGGAGTCGAAGAGCTTGAGGCACCATCAGTAGGTGTGATGTTGCTTGAATCCAGATTCGGTGAGATAAGAACATCATACATCATCTGGGTTGCAACATCATCCTCTGAATCTAACTATGGAAGATTAAAGGATTTGAAAAAGCCATCATAATCGAAGAATGATGATGGACCTTTTCCAGCAGGAGGTGTGATGTATCTCTGAACATCCACGTTGCACCACACCTCTACCTGACCCGTCGAGTTATTGTAAACTCGCTTGTCAGGGATGCTGTATCCTAAGAATATTCCTTGATCAGCTTTCTCGCTGAACTTGCCATCCTGAGTCTTCTTTAGCAATGTACATGGAGCTCCAAATGGTTCCAGATACTCCAAATTTGGCTTTCTCTTCTGAAGTAGTTCGTAACAAGTCTTGCCATGCCTTTTGACTACTAACACACGATTTAGTGTGTAGCAGGCATTTGCAACCGCCTCATTCCAGAACTGAACTGGGAGCTTTGAATCAGCTAACATGGTTTGCGCAGTCTCAATTAAGCTCCGATTCTTTCGTTCTGCAACTCCATTCATCTGTGGTGTGTATGCGGAAGTGAACTGATGAACAATTCCCTTTTCCTTGCAGAAAGCATCCATCCACTGATTTTTGAACTCTGTGCCATTGTCAGAACGTATTCTTCTCACCTTCAGGTTGTTGAGTGACTCCAAAGTCGTGACGAGCAGCTTGAATGATTCAAACGTTTCTGATTTAGCTTTCAGAAACATCACCCAGGTGAATCTTGAGTAGTCATCAGTGACTACAAAGCAGTACCAGTCTCCTGCTATACTCTTTGTGTTGACTGGACCAAAGAGATCCATGTGTAGCAACTCCAAGGGCATCTCAATTGTGTTGACGTGCTTGGTCTTGTGAGATTTCCTGGTCTGTTTTCCCTTCTTGCAAGAGACACAAAAATCAGGAAGTTGGAAGTTCTTGACTGTAACTCCCTCAACAAGGTTGTTGTGAATCAGATGATTCATCTTCCTTTGATTTATGTGTCCCATCCTTCTATGCCATGAGATGGAGTCCTTCTCTGTCGCTTTTGAGAGGAAACATTGAGCTGTTGATTCAGAGGTAGAAGCATTAGACATATCCAAGACATATAGATCATTGTACCTGGATGCAGACATCAAAACCTGCTTCTCTGAAATTTCCATCTCCTTTTTCAGTATGTAACATTTTCGGTTGTCAAACATTACTTTGAAGCCCTTGTCACATATCTGAGACACTGAAAGTAAATTGTTTTCTAGTTGTTGAACAAAATTTACTTTATCAAACTTTACCTTCTCATTACCTACTTCGCCTTGAGCAGTAATGTATCCTCCTTTGTTCCCAGCAAAAGAAACATGTCCCCCTTTAATTTGTTTGACATTAAAAAGAAGAGACTTGTTTCCTGTCATGTGCCTGGAAGCTCCGCTATCCACAATCCATGTATTTGTTGAAGCACTGTAGCGGACAACCTGCACATAATTGAAAACAATCAGTTAAGGAGGGGGACCCAAGCCTTGACTGGCTTGGGTTTCCCAGAGGAATCAACCATCATGAATTCTACCCACTGTCCTTTATCAGTGGGTGGAATCTCAACTTTCAGATTGTCCTGGCTTTCAGACTCACCAGATGTCTTGGCTTTCCATAAACCATCCCTGTGAAAGGATTGTTTATGATAGACTTTAGACTGATTAACAGTTTGAGCATATAGTTTAGATTCAGAAACAGATTTTTTCGCTGGTGTCACAGACCTGTCGGGGACTTGTCTGTTTTGCCTTTGACGTGGTGGGGACGAAAACGACTTAGAAGGTGTTTTATGCCTAATGGGTGTTTTCGATCTAACCGGGGTCTTAGAATGCTGTTTTGAATCTACTTTGACTTTGTCGTTTAGCTCAACTTTAATTCTTGGTGTCTGATAGCGTGGACAATTAGTTGAAATATGACCTCGCTGACCACAAGTATAGCAGGATCTCCATTCATCAGGACTAGGAGATCTCTTGTGGGGCGGTGAATAAACCTCAGGAATGGGTCTTTTGGTCTCAGTCTTTGAATATTTACCCTCTTTAACAAATTTAACTTGTTTAATATTTGGATTAATTTGTCTTTGAGGTTGAATATTATCCCTTTTACCTAGTTTAGCTTGAGTGGATTTAGATATCTTGGTTTGTGTAATATTTGACTTTGATTCCGAACCAAGAGTTGTTTGGACATTTGTTTCCACCCGTTTCTCAATATTGACCTTGCTTGATGTTGAAGTTTTCTGATCATCATCCGGAGAAGCAGACTTAACTGCTGTGTCCGGATCACGAACCAAAAGAGTTGTCACCACATGATCCTTAATTTGATTGTTGTTAATTGGATGTTGTTTTGTGTTCAAAAGGATTTCATGTGGTGGTGGAACTTCCTTGTAACCCAATCCCTCCCCATTGTTGCGTTCTTTAACCAAGTTTTTCAAAATGTGCGAAGAACTCGCTAGACTATGTAGTTTTTGTTGCAATGACTCGTTTTCTACCTGTAAGACCACTTTGTCCTTTTTAGTCTCTTCAATGGTCTTTAAGTAGTATTTAATGTCATTTTCTTGGTTAAAGACAACAACTTCAGTTTCCTTTAGTTGCTTCTGCAACGCATCTAACTTCTCTTTATAACTGCTCTCATTTTGTTTTAAGACACGATTAGCTTCTGAGCACAGTTTTAAGCCATTTACTAAGTTGTCATTGTGTTCTAACAACCTAGCAAATTTTAGATCAATGCTTTCTCTAAATTTATCACATCCGACACAAACATGTTCATCAAATAATTCATCTTTAGATTTTACCTGTGTAGATGTCGACGTGCCAGCCATGAAAGCATTCTGAGACGTAGATTGAGCTTCAGATTCTGAATTCAACTCATTTTGGACGATTTCATCAACAGCATCAAACGTCTCTTCCACATCAGCAGTATCGACTTCAGCTGAGCTTTCCCCTTCACTTGCAGAGTCTTCGTTCAAGTCTTCCACGGATGCTATGTTAGCTTCATCAGACACGAATCGAAAGGACCAGTCTTGTCCTTCATCTCCTTGTGCTACCATAGCTTTAGAATCACTTCCCGTGGACGCTGGTTTCTTGTCTCTATCTTGCCTGTTGAATGAGGAAAATGGATTCCTGTTCCCAGTCTTCTTAGGCTTTGAACACTCCCTTTTAAAGTGGCCCTTTTCTCCACAATTGAAACACGTGACTTTAGACTTGTCAAAACCAAAGGTTGTATCTTTAGTAGCCACGAGATTCTGCCCTGTTTTCTTCACAAATTTCTTGGCTCTTCGGACAGCGCTTGCAAGAGCCCACATGATGTCCATTCTTTCCAGCTCATTCTCATCTACTTGCTCATAATCTTCATCAGCAAGGTGGTAATTACCAATCTTGCCCGCCACCAAACCATCATAAGAATGCACAACAGCAGCCAGTAGATCCATGTGCTCTTTAGCAACCTCCACTGTTACCTTTCCCAGATTTTCTGTTGTCAACTTAGCAGACTGAGTAACAATAGGACTTTGACTAGCTCCAGATGCACCAAGAGACTCATTTGCAGATGATGAGCCTTGTTCAGCAGTTGAAGTTGCATTGGACACGAAGGCTGTTTGCAGAGGTGCACCAGAAGACTTTGCAGCAGGGGTGGAAGTAGAAGGAACATTGTAGAGAGAGGGATCTTGAGCATAAGAACCCTTCTTAGCCTTGTATTTTTGTCGCACTTCCTCCTCTCTCAGTTTCAGAATAAAGTCATTGATATCCAGGGTTTCTAAAACTGAGTTGTATCGCAGAGTAGAAATGAATGAATCCCATTTTGGAGGTAGACCATCTGCCAAGCTTAAAACCTTGTCTTCCATTGACGTCTTAACACCATGAGTGTGAAATTCACTCATCAGATGGTAAAACTGATCGATGATTTCATCCAAGCTTTCATTCCCTATTGCCGAGAAATTATCAAACTCCTTCTTCAACGCTTTACCTTTCAGTGCCTTTAAGTTTGAATTTCCATCATACCTCTTTTCAAGAACTTCCATCAGTTTTTTACTTTGTTTGTGTTCTGAGTATTGATGAAAAATAGGCTTGGGAATGGACTGAGTCAAAATAGCATAGGCCTTCTTCTCTGCATTGTAAGCAACCTTCTGTGTATCGGTGAGTCCACTCAAAGTCAAAGGAACACCATCAGCCCCCACAGGTATTTTATAGCCAACCTCAATAGAGTTCCATAAGTTAGTATCTACGCCATTAAGATAGATCTCAAAACGTTGTCTGCATTATGGAAAATCCTCTATTGTCAATAGTTTAGGTGGCTTGTTATGGTTCCCTATCTCATTCTCCAGTAACAACAAGTTCTGAATTCTCGAATCCTTTCCAGCTGACATGGCATAATTTTCTGAGTCCATCCTTGAATTAATTTAACTTGAGAATTAAACAACTAATGCGATTGGGCTGTGTCCGATTGGACTCAGACGTACGGTAGAATCGGCCGACTGAGAGACTTAGACGACTGAACAGACCGAACGACTCAGATGTGCGACTGGAGTGGGCGATTGACTCACTCGTGCGATTGACACAGCGACTGACTCAACCGGGCGAATGGAGTGGCGACTGACTCAAACGTGCGAAAGAACTGGGCGAAAGAGTTCAGTCGTACGATTGAGATAATCGTGCGACTGGGTCGGCTGTAAACGCGATTTTTGAACACTTTTGACCTAGAACGCAAATATTTGCACCCTAGACGGCTGAAACTCGAAAAACACTGAATTTTCAGAACATGCACACGTAAAGACTCAATTTTTAGCCAAAAGAATGGATCCTTTTGCGTAAAAACGTAGACTTTTCACAAAAACGATTGAATCAACGAAGAATCAAGAGCCAAAGCTCTGATACCACTTGTTAGGACCTTGTACGTACGGAGTACTAACCAATTCTTCGTTGTACCAGATCAAATAGTGCGGAATCCTATTTGATTGGCGATCCAATCAGTGAGAACGAAATCAGGATCAATCCTAACGATTAGAAAACGTTATGAATTGAATCGGAATGATCTGAAACGCTCTATGAAGTTGGAATGGTCGAACAGCACGTTCTTGGTCGATTAGGGTTTCTAGTATTCGAAGTGTTCAATTTTTCCACGAATTAAGTGGTATTTATAGGTTAGGGTTTCTCATTCGGGCGACTGAACCATTCGGATGGTTCAGTCGTGCGATTGAGATATGCGTATGATCCATACTCACGACTGAACTTTCAGTCGTATGATTGGATCAACCTCATGCTTCAGTCTTACGACTGATCCAGTCTCCTGGATTAATCGTGCGACTTAGCCATTCGCATGAAGCTATTCATGCGTATGGTCCATTCGCATGGCCCATTCGCATGATAACTACATCATGTTAAGTTTGAATGTGTTAATCATTACAACATTATGCATACCAATTCAAACAAAACCAAACCTATATAATTAGTCATTACTTAACCCATTAATGAAATATATAAACATTATAATATAAACAACCACATGTATTTCATTAATCATCATTCAATTACACATATTCAAGACATTTTACATTCAACTCAGAATCTAGGGACACATGTATCAACAACTACAGGAAAAACTGCCCACAGCTGAGGAAGAACGGTAATGGCACTGGCCAAAACAACAACAACCAAGGCAACAACAACAACAACAATGGTAACGGTGGTAACAATAATGGAGCCAAAGGGAGAGCCTTCGTCATTGGCTCAGGTGAGGCTCTAAATGACCCTACAACTATTACTGGTAGGTTTTCTGTCAATGGATGTTTTGCTACAGTACTGTTTGATACTGGAGCCGATAGGAGTTTCATATCCTTAAAGTTCTGTAGTCTTCTAGGTGATATTCCTTCTGCCTTAGAATCCAAATATACCGTAGAATTGGCTGACGGTAAACAAATCCATGTAACACACATCCTTAGAGATTGTAAGATAAAACTTGCTAATCATACTTTCACTATAGATCTTATGCCTGTTACACTAGGAAGTTTCGACGTTGTGGTAGGCATGGATTGGCTCTCTAATAAGCAAGCAGAAGTCATATGTCACGAGAAGATCATACGAATCCCAGTTGGTGACGAAATTCTTACAGTCCGAGGCGATAGGAGTGGTGCAGTAATGGGTATTATCTCTTACATGAAGGCGCAAAAGTTGTTACGAAAAGGGCGTGTGGCTATTCTGGCACTCGTCACCGACAAGCAGTCTGAGGAAAAGAAAATAGAAGACATTCCCGTGGTAAGAGATTTTCCAGAGGTGTTTCCAGAGGATCTTCCTGGACTACCACCTCATCACCAAGTGGAATTTCAAATCGAACTGACTCCCAGTGCAGCCCCGATTGCTAGAGCACCTTATCGATTAGCACCAAACGAACTACAGGAGTTGTCATCACAACTTTAGGAGCTTTTAGATAAGGGCTTTATCTGACCTAGCTCATCACCTTGGGGAGCCCCTGTTCTCTTTGTCAAGAAGAAGGATGGCACTTTCCGAATGTGCATCGATTATAGAGAATTAAACAAAGTCACAGTCAAGAACCGATATCCTCTACCTCGTATTGACGACTTGTTTGATCAGCTTCAGGGATCAAGCTATTATTCGAAGATCGACTTGAGGTCTGGTTATCATCAACTCCGAGTCCGTGAGGAGGACATCTCCAAAACCGCATTCTGTACTCGTTATGGTCATTACGAGTTCTTGGTCATGCCTTTTGGGTTGAATAATGCACCTGCGGTATTCATGGACCTCATGAATCACGTGTGCAAACCCTATCTCGATCAGTTTGTTATCGTGTTTATCGATGACATACTGATATACTCTAGGACCAAGGAGGACCACGAAGAACATCTACGATTGATCTTGGAAATGTTGAAGAATGAGCAACTGTACGCCAAATTCTCTAAGTGTGACTTTTGGATACGTGAAGTGCAATTCCTAGGTCATATTGTTAATGAGAAGGGAATACATGTTGATCCTGCCAAGTTTGTGGCGATAAAGAATTGGGCTATACCTAAGACACCGACTGAGATAAGGCAATTCCTGGGGTTAGAAGGATATTACCGACGATTCATAGAAGAATTCTCTAAAATCGCACAACCTCTCACAGCCTTGACCCACAAAGGAACGACATACAAATGGGGTGAAAGTCAAGAGGCGGCTTTTCAGCTATTGAAACAGAAACTCTATAGTGCACCGATATTGGCACTACCAGAGGGGACAGATGATTTCGTGGTGTATTGTGACGCATCCATTCAAGGATTGGGTTGTGTCCTAATGCAACGCAACAAGGTGATAGCTTACGCCTCGAGACAACTGAAGGTTCACGAGAAGAACTATACCACCCATGACCTGGAATTGGGTGCAGTGGTTTTTGCCTTGAAGATTTGGAGACACTACTTGTATAGTACCAAATGCACTATCTATACCGATCACAAGAGTCTTCAGCACATCTTTGAGCAAAAGGAGTTGAATATGAGGCAACGACGTTGGGTAGAACTTCTGAACGATTATGATTGCGCTATCAAGTACCATCCCGGAAAGGCGAACGTAGTTGCCGATGCTTTAAGCCGAAAAGAAACAGTTAAACCCAGGCGGGTGCGAGCCTTACAGCTTACAATTAGTACTCATCTGCCTGAACAAGTTAAGGAAGCACAAATAGAAGCCTTGAAAGAGGAAAACATTGTTTCTGAGTCATTACGGGGAATGGATAAACAATTGGTGGTGAAAGAGGATGGAGTCCGGTACTTCATGGATAGACTTTGGGTGCCTGTCTATGGAAACCTGAGAGATTTGGTTATGAGTGAGGCACATAAGTCTAAATACTCCATACATCATGGATCTGACAAGATGTATCACGACCTGAAGGCGCACTATTGGTGGCCTAATATGAAGGCGGATGTAGCTACGTATATGAGCAAGTGTTTGACCTGTTCGAAGGTGAAGGTGGAATACCAAAAACCATCTGGACTGTTACAACAACCCGAGATACCAATGTGGAAATGGGAGCAAATTTCTATGGATTTTATCACAAAATTACCCCGGACTAATACTGGTTGTGACACAATCTGGGTCATTGTGGATCGGTTGACGAAGTCCGCTCACTTCCATGCAATAAAGGAAACGGATAAGATGGAGAAGCTAACCCGCTTGTATCTTAAGGAAATCGTGTCGAGGCACGGCGTACCCATCTCAATTATCTCTGATCGCGATGCTCGCTTCACGTCACACTTCTGGCAGTCACTGCAGAAATCTCTGGGTACACGTTTGGATATGAGTACTGCTTATCATCCACAGACGGACGGTCAGAGTGAGCGTACCATACAGACTTTGGAGGATATGCTACGTGCTTGTGTGATTGACTTTGGTAATAACTGGGAAGTTCACCTTCCTTTGGTGGAATTTTCCTATAACAACAGTTATCACACTAGCATACAGGCAGCACCTTTCGAGGCTTTGTATGGAAGAAAGTGTCGATCACCAGTTTGCTGGGCTAAAATTGGTGATAGTCAACTAACGGGTCCCAAGCTAATACATGAAACCACTTTGAAGATCGTGCAGATACGGAATCGTATGGCAGCCGCGCGAGATAGACAGAAAAGTTATGCTGACAAGAGACGGAAACCTCTAGAGTTCCAAATTGGTGACAAAGTGTTATTGAAAGTCTCACCGTGGAAAGGCGTAGTTCGGTTTGGCAAACGAGGAAAGCTGAATCCGAGGTATGCTGGACCATTTGAGATATCAGAAAGAATAGGTCCAGTGGCCTATCGACTAGCTTTACCTAAATCACTGAGTGGAGTTCATAATGTGTTTCACGTAGATGAGAAACTCAGGTTTGTCGAGGAACCAATTGAAATCATGGATAGGGAAGTTAAACAACTAAAGCATAGTAAGATTCCGATTGTCAAAGTTCGGTGGAACTCCCGGCGTGGTCCTGAGTTCACTTGGGAAAGAGAGGATGAGATGATGCGCAAGTATCCTAACCTGTTGAAGGATGTTGCCAGTACATCTTAATTTTCGGGACGAAAATTCCTCTAACAGGGGGATGATGTGACAACCCGAAAATTTTTCGTGATTTAATATAAAGTTTATGTGATTTTACAAATTAGTTTTTGTATTTTATTATTATTTAATAATAATGTTAATAATAATAAAAATAATGATAATAATAATAATTATAATATTGTTATTAATAATAATAATTTATAAAAATTTATTAAATTTGGGTTTAATAAGTCCAGGGGTTATTCTGTTATTTTTGAAACTTTAAAAGAAATTGTTTTACATAAAATAACAAAACTGGAAACCACAGGGACCATTCTTGTAATTATTTCAAAACACCCAACCCGCCGCCCGATTTCCCGATCACCGCCGGCCACCTTCTCCGGCGGCCCTCCGGCAACCCCAAACGCCAAATTAGCTGGTTTCGACTCAATCAAATCACCCCGACAACTTCGCGTGTATGATTCGAACTCGTGGACCCTTGAAATTTGTATAATGGAGTCGGTATAATTGGATTCCCACTCGACCGAAAGTTCGGCCGACCCACTCACCAAAATCGCACTACAGGGGGATGATGTGACAACCCGGAAAATTTTTCAAGATTTAATAATAATTTACAATTAGTTTTATATTTTTTTATTATTATTTAATAATAAATAATAATAATAATAATGTTAACAATAATAATAAATAATAATAATAATGTTAGAGATAATAATAATAATAATAATAATAATAATAATAATAATAATAATAATAATAATAATAATAATAACAATAATAAAGTCCAGGGGTGGTTTTGTAAATTTTGAAACCTATTTTAAAAGGTTATATCATGAAATAATAAAAATTCTAAACTACAGGGGGCCATTCTGTAAATTTATTAAAAATCCCAAACCCCCGCCCGTCCCCTTCGATTTTCCGGCCAACTTCCGGCCATGCTCCGGCCACCTTGCATAACCCCTTTTTACATCGTTTTAGATTCAAAAACCGGTACCGAACACTCTAGGAACAAGACTCGAACCAATACCTCGCTTTAATTTAAGAATTGGAGTGCGATTTCCTACAAAATCCACCCACCCGATTGTCGGCCATTTTATGAGTTACCAAACGCACTAAACGATATTAATAATCAAAAGAAGTCGCATATTCACGATCCTTTTGTCGTCTCTAAGCTTCCACTACATTCAATTTAGTATAAATCAAGCACAAACACCACATTCTATCAACACCTTCATCGTCGACCTGCAACATAGTCGAATTTCACTTTCTGAGTTCTATTTCACAAAATTAACATAGGGCTTTTCATCATTAGAACAATTAGAAACTTCCTGTAGAAGGAATTTGATTATCATCAACGTTTGCCACTGGAATCAATCTTTGTATAGTCGCGACTGTTCATCAAGTGTTCACCATCAATTCGACATCATTCTGGTAAATTAAACATATTTACATGCACGAAATTACATGGGGAATCAAAGCCCCATGTTTATTTCAGTAATCGTTGTTGATTCGATGTTCAATTTGATATCAATCGAATTAGGGTTCTTGGTGAAATTGGGGAAAGCTGGGGAAATCAAGTTAAAAGCAATTGGAACGGGGTTCTATCACGGGTGAGTCCCTTGGCTCACTGGTTTGGTGCGTGTGCGATTGAGTTGGAGGTCACGGGTTCGAACCCGGCCCCCAACACATTTTTTAAAGCCTTTTTAAGTCTTTTAAAAATACAGAAAAATTATTAAAAATTATAAAAATAATTTTTATAAACTTGGTTTATTTTAGAAATTATATAATTATTCTCTGGAAATTTATTTCTTTAAAAACCTTAATTTTTATTTATTTAAATAATTATTACATATGTAATAAATTGTAATCTTTATAAAAATGGATATTTAATAATAATTTAAATCATTAAATTATTAACGGACATTATATTATGTCACACCCCCGCTTATAGCGGAAACACGAGGATGCGGCGGACGGGATCGTCATAACACTTGGTATAATTACAGAGACATATTATATGCAAAATCCTCGTGTCATGACGTCGCCCGACACAATGGTGACTTGTGTCGTGGTTAGTCAGTTCCACGACTATCATAGTCTTAATAATTCTAAAAATCCATATACACAGTGTTCAGATATAACAGTAAATGATATACAATACAAATGCAGTCTATTGAAATCCTAGGGGTCTCTGCTAAGGCATCAACTCTAGCTATCCTCTTTGATTATGTTCACCTGAAAAGATATGCTCAAAAATGTCAACACATAATGTTGGTGAGTTCCGCAGGTTTAAATTTAAAACATTTGATGCTGTGTAGAATTTGATATGGAATCATACAGTAAGCAAAAACCACATAACATGTGTTTAAGACAACCAAACCTAATGACGTTATGCATATAAATTCGTCGGAATATATTCACCCTTGGCCTGATTGCTGGCAGCTGTGTTGGTAACTCACAAGTTAACCAATCGTCGAAGGGTGGGGGTGTCAACCCAGTAGTACTACCAATACCTATCCGTTGGTTCCCAAACCCGGGAATTAATGGTTGTAAGAATCATAGAATAACACCATGTATGTATTAGAATATAAGAATAGTATCACATTGATTCCAAGTATAAAAATTGTATGTAAGATTGTACAGCATCGAAAACGGGTGAGCATACTTTTCCCCCAAGTTTGAAAAACATAGAAACAATTATAAAAGCATAAAAAGGGGCCACGGAAACTCACCTTGGATTGATGTAATTAATCACAAACTTCACAGAATATTGCAATGCACGACCCAAACACGATCAATACCTATGTATTAATTGTAACTAAGTCTTTAAAACGTGTTCAACGCGAATAAATATATTTGGTAAGATTCGGGTTGATTTGGTTTGATTTGGTTTAACACGTGTCATACCCGCAATATGTTACAGTGTTTTTATAGATTTCTATTTGTATTAATAAATAATTATCAATAAGTATTAAACTTATTAAATAATTATTTATATTTTGATTCCATTAAAAGGGTTTTCATATTTGTATTTAAATATTTTTAGAATTAAATATAAAAATAATGTGGTCTAATTATATAATTTATAATTATCCAATAATATTTATAAATAAGAATATTTACACTTATAGTATTTTGATTAGTAATAAGGTATTAATTTATACCTTTGATTCAAATATATTTTATAAGAAATAACCCACAATTTCATAAATAATTTGTGGATTTATAAAATATATTAATTTGTATTTGAAAATAATAAGGTGTCCATTTTTATAAAAATAATTATTTATAATATTTATAAATAATATTTATATGATTTTTGTGATTATCTCATAATTAACTTGATTTAGAATTTATTTTATAAAAATAAGTATTTTTAATATTTTTTTAAATAATATTTTATAAAAATCTATTAAAGTTTTTAAATAAAATAGATTTACAGAAAATTGTTTTGTAGGATTTAAAATGAGGGAAATTTAATAAATTTATTTTTATAATTTTTAGTAATTTTTCTGTATTTTAACAGGATTAAAAAGGGCTTTAAAAAAATAAGTGTTGAGGGCCGGGTTCGAACCCGCGACCTCAAACACATACTCCCGCATACATACCAGTAAACCAAGGGCCGTGGCCGCGGTTATTCTGGTTTCTAATTTCTTTTAACCCTTTTAACTCCATTTCCCCCAAATTCCCAATTTCATTCGAGCCCTAATTTGATTTTGAATCAAATTGGAGTTCGATTCGATGTTGTTAACGTCTAGAATCATAGGGCTTTTATTCCCCTTGATACAACGATTATGTACATGTGTTTAATTATACGAATATGTTTGAATTGGAGGTATACCCGATGAAGAACAATCCGCGACAGGGGAGAAATGGTTCGAGGTGAAATCGTGGATGATAATCAGATTAATTGCACAGTAAGCTTCCCAACACGATTATGATCAATAGCCCTCTATCAATTGCAACAAATGTTGCTCGGAACAGGTCCTTCGATTGAGTTGCAGGCTCGAAAGAAAATGGTGATCGAACAGAGTGTTTTTGTTTGATTCAATAGGAATTGAATGGTGCATTCGATTGGGAATTGTTATGTGATCTTATATATACGATTTCTTCGATTAATTAAATGTTAGTGCATTCGATAGTGGCCGGGAAAAGGGCCGAAGTGGGTTGATCGGGTTGGGTGGTAATCGCACTACGGTTTTTCAATTCGAAAGGGGGTCCAGGTTCGGTTCTTGCACGCGAAATTGTCGGGAGCATTCGATTGAATTAAAAATCGCGTTTAGTTGGTGGTTGGGGTTCGCCGGAATTGTCGCCGGCGGCGACCGGAGAAGGGGAAGTCGACGGGGGGTTTGGGTTTTAAAATCAAAGTTTTACTTTTACCCCCTGTAATTTGTTTTGTTTAACATTTTATGTTAAAAGTTCATAACATATGTTTCAATTGTTACATTTTTAACCCAAACTTTTTAGAGTTTAGGTTTTTAATAATAACTTTTTATTTTTATTGTCATAATTATTATTATTATCATTATTATTATCATTATTATTATTATTATTACTATTTTTATTATGATTATTATTATTATTATTATTTTTTTTTTTATTATTATTGGAATTAATAATGCATTAAAATTTAATTGTTTTTAAAAATACGGGATGTTACAGTCTCCCCTGCTTTAGGAAATTTCGTCCCGAAATTTTAATCACGAGGAGGCTGAAACGAAAAGGTGAGGATACTGGGGTTTTATTTGGTCCTCACGTTCACAGGTGAACTCTGGGCCACGTTTAGATTCCCAGCGGACTTTGACAATAGGTATCCGGCTTTGTTTCATTTATATAGAATCTTTTACAAGATTCTTGACATAATGTATGCCAATTTGAACTCTTCCAGAGAATCGCAAGACTCTCTTTGAGATTTGGCATATGGAACGTTAGGACACGATGACGAGTTACCATGGTATGTTAGACTTATAATCACAACTTCCACAATATAATTTCGTGGTAAGGTGAAGTCTAGAAATCATTAAAAGACCAGTAATGATAAGAAAGGTTATCCGTTGGAATTTAAGAATCCCAAACGTCACCATATGAAACGATCTTAACGCATATCTTGTGAATATGTATTTCTCCTTTGACCAACCATCGGTCTAAAGAAATAATAAACTATGCGAAGATCGTGGAATGAGTTCACGAAAATGGTTAAGAATATTATTAAAACAGAAAATGAATCAATCATTCAGAATAACGATTGATGTTTTAACGTCATACCACGGTGTACGAATATTTGAAACGGATGCAGGTTAATTTCTCGACGTTGTGAGATAATGGGTTTGCTATTACGTAAAGATTACTCTGAATCTTTCCTTGGTGAGTAAACTCGATAGCATTGCTGATCAAGTGGGTGAGAATTTGTCTAATCCGTAAAACATCACCATTAACCTCCACTGAGACATCACCTCTTCTTGGCCTATATCTTGTGGCCTCCAACCTCAGAACTCCTGAATCAACTTAGGAAAAGTCAATGATGTCACTAATAAGTTGAAGGACTAGATCGCCTGAAGACAACATGACACTCAAAAGTTGTTTCTGATTTTTATCAAGTTTTGTTGTTGATAGCATTTCTGCTATGCTAACGACCCCTGATAATGGGATCTTTTCTCGTGTGACATGGTTGCTAGCATTTGTTTTGCTCTCATCGTTTCCTCTGTAATAAGAACAGTTTTATTAAGTTCCGTCTCTTTGGCCTTCTGTACAGCTATTTCTTCCCTTAGTTTTGCCATCTTTTCTCTCTTTTTCACCTGATCAGTGATTTCCATGCCCATGTAATTAACACAAATTTTCTCCCCATCTTTGCTGAACACGGGTTCAACATATATTAAGAATGTTTTGGCTCCAAATAACTTAGTCTCAAAAGTAATTCCTCTCTTTGCTGGTAACTCTCTTCAGAACTTCTCTTTTAAAGTCTTGTTGTTCAAATTCAAGATAGAATTTTAATGATCTTCAAGGTTAAGGATTCAAAAGCGATTCAAGGAGTGACGCGAATAATAGGAAAGGTATTTGTAAACATGTTTTGCAAGGTAGCAATTTCTGTTTACATACGCAGTTCGACAATCCATTAGTTCAGCTGAGAACATTTACGTGACCAGAAAGTCATGTTTATAAGTTGATAATATCTTCAGCAGAGGGATTGTTTAGGAAGGCTACCATCGCACAATCACGTTTTGATGATAACTCAAATGAAAGTTGATAAGTAAGGAATAAATGTTTCCATATAGCTAAGTCAAAATATGAGGATAAAAGGAGAGAAATCGATTTAAGAATTTTAAGTGCTCCAAGCTTGGAATCCAAATCAACTTAATACGATCGGGTCTCCTTTCAGGCTCAGGAATCATGGTTCGGCTTGGTAGGTCGAATTACCAACATCGGTTCATCCTTCAAGTTACTTCATCCTTCTCGTTACTTGATTACAACCATGGTAAGTTGAAGATCAAGAGTTGAGATTTAGTCATCGAGGTATGGAATTCAAACAATCAAGGGTAGATATTTGTCACCAAAATACGGGTTTCGATCCTATTTTGGTGAGATCATGTCATTTGTGAAATGTGAATTTCAATGAGAATAATTGAAGTCAATCCTCAAGATAAGGAAGTCACCTTAATCCAGAGGATGAAATTTCACAAAACAAACAAATGGAAAACCATTTATCGCAATAGTGATTCATTAAAGTAAGGGGATCTCCCCTGCTTTGATGAGGTATAATCATTTAGGAGATACGAGTGTTCTTAGTCATGTGTTGTCTTGAAAACTCTTGCGTTTCCCACGGTGCAAGCGGTATGGAGTTTAACTTAACGACGAAAGGAAAATTAGTATCAATTAGGAATTTGGAAAATTTCAAGTTACATCAGTGTGTCAAAGGAAAAATCATGATTACAAGCTTAAGATTGAAGTTCGAGATAGCAGAATTCGTTATGATGGTGTTCAAATTTTGAATAATTTAAATCAGAAAGACGAAATCAAAGATAAGAATTGATTCGATATCACAATGAGATGTGAATATTCGTTTCAAAATCAAAGGGAATATATGGATTTCTCAGGATAGTACCTCAATGACAAAGCAAAAGTAATAATATTCATTTCATCATTATAAATACCAAGGTTTCAAGCGCGTAAGTAACACCCCAAATAAGCAAATACTCATAGTCTAGATGGGTCTAAACATAAAGCACGTAGTAACTAGAGATGACTTTTTCCAGTCGTTATTTCTCCATTAGTGCCCGTGTGACGTCAGTCCTGGTCGTCATCACTGCTGGAGGAACTAGAGAGACTCGGGGGTAGGTCGGGATAGTTGTCCCTTACATTGGTCTCGTCGGCAGGAGGCCAGATCTTAATCCGGTTTGCCGGGAACCCTCTAATTCGAGCCGTCCGTCTCACGGCTCCTCCGTTGTTCACTTGTTGGGGTCTTGCCTCGGGGGCATTCCTTGCAACTGTAGATGCTATAGGAACTACAGGTGCAGCAGGGTTAGGCTCCACGGGATTAATCGGTGCAGTGGCGACAGCAGATAGAGTGTGCACAACAGGGTCTATGGGTTCTTCCTCTTCAAACGAGTCTGGTGCATCAAGCATCACCTCCTCAGGGTTAGATTTTCTATTAGAAGATGTTTGCACTAGATATGCTAAGAGAATCTTTTCAGGCTTCGATTCGTTTTCAGAAGAAGTAATAGAAGGGCTGATAGATGACATCCTGAAATGTCATTAAGATACTTTATGAGATTTGGGGTAATATGAGCTATACAGCATGAAAATGACAATCAGGGATTTGGCATAAAAACAATGAGTTGTTCCGAGTGTAATCAAAGCGAGTACGTCGACTAATCACAGCATTAAGTCAGCCACAAATTTGTTAAAGACATGCGTTCCAACAAGCAGATACTCATCCCACTCTTCCATCCTTGCATGTACTGGGTGGTAAGGCACAGACTTTGACGAGACTTTGAAAACCACGAATAACGATTCAAAGCTCATATTGAAAATTATTTGATTTAGACACACAATGCATTGTCTATGATTTAAGATTTGTGTGTGCTTTGATAGGAATCAAAGTATAAAAAGATTCACATATGATTCTATTCATCAAGTTCCAATAACCCATGCTTCGGTCCATCAAGATCATTACGTAGCCTAGTTTAAGCATATTCTTAGTATACCGGTGATGTTTATATATAGGGTTCCCCGCAGCGTTCCCACCACATCCACGATATACTTTGAATAATACTTAAACTAGTTACATAACAACTTAATTTTCCTTAGCATCATTCCAAAGTATAACGTAATATTAGTTTAATAAGAGCCACCGCAACTATACTTCTGTATAGGCGGTTTTACCAGTTATAAACGGCTACAGACAAACCTATACATCGGTTCCACACGGGAATTGATGACTGTAGAGAAAACATTTCCAAAGTGTAAATAGTTTAATGTGACGTAGCAATATCCATAAAGCGTACACGTATAGTTCACAACCAAACCGATCTATGCCTCAGTCAATCGGGATCATCACGTAGCCCAGTTTAAACACATTCTTGGTATACCAAGGATGCTTATATATAGGTTCCCCGCAGCGTTCCCACCACATCCGTGGCATACCTAGAACGATGCCTAAACCAGTTACGTGACATCCGTTTATCCTTTGCATAATCTTAAAGAATAACGTTTTGTATGTGTAGAGAGTATCATTACTCCTCTACATTTATGTATTCCACTTTCATTCTAAGCATTAATCAGTAGTTACTGAAACGCTAAGTGGAGATATTTCTCATAAGGTCAATATTATAATTGGAAATACTATGAAGGCTCTAAGTAGGACAGGACTTGAGTAAATGATAATGTTTGATTGCCTTCAACAAGGACTTATAATGTTTGATTGCCTTCAACAAGGACTTACAATGTTTGATTGCCTTCAACAAGGACTTACTAGAATTATGACCCTAGCACCCTAGGGTATAGAATAGAAACTTGTGATACCCATGATCGTTACCTCATGGTAAGATTAGCCAGACTTTTCATGCATGGTGAATTGCAATTACGTGTGCACCCGTAATGGTAATCTACCTTGCATGATCACCCTTAGCTTCACTTACCCCAAGTTAACATCATAGTATTATTTAGATTTAGCAAGCACAAATAACGTAATGTCCTTATGTCCATGAGCCAGTATTCCAATAATAGCATGTAATAGCAAATAAGCATATAAGCACATTAAGTCTAATGGTAACTGCATATCCGTCATACTTTCAGGATTTCAGTCATAACTTTGATAGGGTCGGATTCAATATCCGAGATCGACGCTACGCGTGATCACCGAAGTTCCCTAATAATATGATGTTGTGCGCATACAAGCGTAAAGTTCTTTGTATAAAAGTATCCCATGGAGAAAGACTGAGAGTAATAATGTCTTCCTCGGGATATTCAGATAACACGTTACATGTATAAAATCAGGTATGTAGGAACATACTTGTAGATTATTAGGTATATAGGAATATACCTGTATATTAAGTTCATAGACTTAATATACTTGACCCATTTGCCTTGTAGACCTGTGTATTGACCATAGTTTATCACTCATCCCAGAAATCCCCAGGTAAGCATACCAGGTCTCGTAATGAGATATATGCGATATGCTTGCCTTAGCCCGAGGGCCTTTTGCCAGGAAATCCAGAATACAGGTGTCTATGTGTCACACAAATCATGAAAGACATTTAGGTAAAATCAAATGCACACAATCCCTAGCATGCATTCTATATGAAGGTCTTAGGTTATAGTCTAGGTCGAGTTCTCCACCTAATTCTCTATAACCAAGGCTCTGATACCAATCTGTCACACCCCCGCTTATAGCGGAAACACGAGGATGCGGCGGACGGGATCGTCATAACACTTGGTATAATTACAGAGACATATTATATGCAAAATCCTCGTGTCATGACGTCGCCCGACACAATGGTGACTTGTGTCGTGGTTAGTCAGTTCCACGACTATCATAGTCTTAATAATTCTAAAAATCCATATACACAGTGTTCAGATATAACAGTAAATGATATACAATACAAATGCAGTCTATTGAAATCCTAGGGGTCTCTGCTAAGGCATCAACTCTAGCTATCCTCTTTGATTATGTTCACCTGAAAAGATATGCTCAAAAATGTCAACACATAATGTTGGTGAGTTCCGCAGGTTTAAATTTAAAACATTTGATGCTGTGTAGAATTTGATATGGAATCATACAGTAAGCAAAAACCACATAACATGTGTTTAAGACAACCAAACCTAATGACGTTATGCATATAAATTCGTCGGAATATATTCACCCTTGGCCTGATTGCTGGCAGCTGTGTTGGTAACTCACAAGTTAACCAATCGTCGAAGGGTGGGGGTGTCAACCCAGTAGTACTACCAATACCTATCCGTTGGTTCCCAAACCCGGGAATTAATGGTTGTAAGAATCATAGAATAACACCATGTATGTATTAGAATATAAGAATAGTATCACATTGATTCCAAGTATAAAAATTGTATGTAAGATTGTACAGCATCGAAAACGGGTGAGCATACTTTTCCCCCAAGTTTGAAAAACATAGAAACAATTATAAAAGCATAAAAAGGGGCCACGGAAACTCACCTTGGATTGATGTAATTAATCACAAACTTCACAGAATATTGCAATGCACGACCCAAACACGATCAATACCTATGTATTAATTGTAACTAAGTCTTTAAAACGTGTTCAACGCGAATAAATATATTTGGTAAGATTCGGGTTGATTTGGTTTGATTTGGTTTAACACGTGTCATACCCGCAATATGTTACAGTGTTTTTATAGATTTCTATTTGTATTAATAAATAATTATCAATAAGTATTAAACTTATTAAATAATTATTTATATTTTGATTCCATTAAAAGGGTTTTCATATTTGTATTTAAATATTTTTAGAATTAAATATAAAAATAATGTGGTCTAATTATATAATTTATAATTATCCAATAATATTTATAAATAAGAATATTTACACTTATAGTATTTTGATTAGTAATAAGGTATTAATTTATACCTTTGATTCAAATATATTTTATAAGAAATAACCCACAATTTCATAAATAATTTGTGGATTTATAAAATATATTAATTTGTATTTGAAAATAATAAGGTGTCCATTTTTATAAAAATAATTATTTATAATATTTATAAATAATATTTATATGATTTTTGTGATTATCTCATAATTAACTTGATTTAGAATTTATTTTATAAAAATAAGTATTTTTAATATTTTTTAAATAATATTTTATAAAAATCTATTAAAGTTTTTAAATAAAATAGATTTACAGAAAATTGTTTTGTAGGATTTAAAATGAGGGAAATTTAATAAATTTATTTTTATAATTTTTAGTAATTTTTCTGTATTTTAACAGGATTAAAAAGGGCTTTAAAAAAATAAGTGTTGAGGGCCGGGTTCGAACCCGCGACCTCAAACACATACTCCCGCATACATACCAGTAAACCAAGGGCCGTGGCCGCGGTTATTCTGGTTTCTAATTTCTTTTAACCCTTTTAACTCCATTTCCCCCAAATTCCCAATTTCATTCGAGCCCTAATTTGATTTTGAATCAAATTGGAGTTCGATTCGATGTTGTTAACGTCTAGAATCATAGGGCTTTTATTCCCCTTGATACAACGATTATGTACATGTGTTTAATTATACGAATATGTTTGAATTGGAGGTATACCCGATGAAGAACAATCCGCGACAGGGGAGAAATGGTTCGAGGTGAAATCGTGGATGATAATCAGATTAATTGCACAGTAAGCTTCCCAACACGATTATGATCAATAGCCCTCTATCAATTGCAACAAATGTTGCTCGGAACAGGTCCTTCGATTGAGTTGCAGGCTCGAAAGAAAATGGTGATCGAACAGAGTGTTTTTGTTTGATTCAATAGGAATTGAATGGTGCATTCGATTGGGAATTGTTATGTGATCTTATATATACGATTTCTTCGATTAATTAAATGTTAGTGCATTCGATAGTGGCCGGGAAAAGGGCCGAAGTGGGTTGATCGGGTTGGGTGGTAATCGCACTACGGTTTTTCAATTCGAAAGGGGGTCCAGGTTCGGTTCTTGCACGCGAAATTGTCGGGAGCATTCGATTGAATTAAAAATCGCGTTTAGTTGGTGGTTGGGGTTCGCCGGAATTGTCGCCGGCGGCGACCGGAGAAGGGGAAGTCGACGGGGGGGTTTGGGTTTTAAAATCAAAGTTTTACTTTTACCCCCTGTAATTTGTTTTGTTTAACATTTTATGTTAAAAGTTCATAACATATGTTTCAATTGTTACATTTTTAACCCAAACTTTTTAGAGTTTAGGTTTTTAATAATAACTTTTTATTTTTATTGTCATAATTATTATTATTATCATTATTATTATCATTATTATTATTATTATTACTATTTTTATTATGATTATTATTATTATTATTATTATTTTTTTTATTATTATTGGAATTAATAATGCATTAAAATTTAATTGTTTTTAAAAATACGGGATGTTACATATTATTTATGGATTAATCCTGATAATATAAATACAAATTAGATTTTATAAATTTAAATATTTATAAAATCTTACAAAAACTAAATATAAACTCACATGTTTAAATAACATCTACAATTTATTTAGAATATAATGATGTGTTAAAATCATTATTAAACCAATTAAATTTTATATAAATCTTTAATTATTAAAGAATTAACAACAATAATTAAATGATTTAATGTTTAAAACAAATCTCAGAAAACCAAACCTTAGATCAATTGAACACCAGATTATGAATTTGTATCTATTTGCTTACGAGAATTATAATTCCTTAGAAGGGATTTATTAGCTTATCAACATCACACGAGAACTGAGGTGAGTTCATGCCCCACTATTTTACTAAAACTCTTTTGGGGGAGATAGCATACTGGTAATGTTACAAACGCTTTTTATATATTTAAGATGTGTATGGATATTAATATAGTGCTGTTTATCATGATAAAAGTCCTCACACTTTCGAATTGTTAATATTGGATAGCGGGGAAAGTTGGGTAGTACTACTGGGTGTGACGAGCCCCACCTGTGTGACTCGAGGTCAACCGGGTGCAATTTGTCCTATGTATATTTTTCACGATATGGAGACGTCGTGATAGGAGGCAAACATAACACAGTCAGCTTCAATGTCGAAATCACTATGTATTAATATCAATTTATGAATGGACTAGCTAGCCATTACAATGCACATGCTTATATATACGCTATTGTTAAACTGTGATGTTTAACCGTAAACTCTGGAACTCACCAACCATTGGGTTGATATACACTATTGTTAAACTGTTATGTTTAAACGCAAACTCTTGAACTCACCAACCATGTGTTGACTTTTAGTATGCTATTCTCTGGTTATTAATCTGGACTGCTGATAGGAGCACTACACGAGTCAAACATGCATCCTAACGCTTAAACAATGATACATTTGTTTATCTTTGTATTTTAGGTTTGTTTTATTTTCTTAACGCTTCCGCATAAATTGAAAAAGTTTGAATTTTGGTTTGTTATGTTAAACGTAACATATAGAGTCGTTCCGAGTAACTATTGACTGTGATTCTGGTTTGTTCACACGCCAAGTGGTAGAACTCCGCACGTGGATTTTGAGGGTGTGACAAAAACAGTAATAAATTTAATAATGTAAGAAAGAATAAAAAGAGCGTACCTGGTGCTGCAAAGAGCTCCCGCGTTTTCGCAGGGTCCAGTGAGGGTCCGTCCCATTTAAGGGAAGATGTATGCGGTCTTTCCCCCACATTTTGTGGGGAGGCCGTTTCCACGGATCGAACCTGAGACCTTTGGTCCCTTAGGAACAGCTTTTACCGCTGCGCCAAGGCCCGCCCTCCACATTTAATAATGTAAGAAAGAATATCAATTATAAATTTTCTTAATCAATAGTTTAGATCAAATTGTTCGAAAGAGGTTTTGTTAGAGTGATATTTAAGGCATAGTTATTTTTGTTGACCTTTTTCAAGTTCGCTTATTTTTTTAAACATTTACAATTTTTATCTATGATAATATATTTTTATACAAATTAAATCATAAAAACGAGTATTTTTTATATGAAAAACAAGTACGATATTGCAATATAAAAAATAATAATTCTTATATTTTTCTTCTCATATGGAATCTATTTGTCGTTGTGTTTTTAAAATTATTAATTGTCTATTTTATTAGTTATTGTGATATTCTGAACACTATTGTGTTTCTTGAAAATGTTAAATTAAAAAACAAAATGACCAAATAACACTATTATGTAATTCTAATATATAAAATATAATGATAAATTAACAACTAATATAATATAAAAATATTATAAAATTTAAAGACAATAATATAACGTCTCGTGATGTTTTTTGTACGTCATTGTGTTATAGAACGAACTAGACACAAGGAGTTTGGAGAAACAAGTTGATGATATAACATAATTGTATACATTTAATTGTAATAAATAATGATAAGATAATTAACATGTTTATATAATATATAAAAAACAATAACAGAAATAATTAAAATGATAAAAAAATATAAAACAAAATGGTAAATACATATAATAAATAATGAGATATTTGACGCAATATTTGATACATCATGACGTATTAGACAAAATGACCTCGCGTATTTGACACATTAACCAAATCATAACCCCCTTTAAAATAATAGGACACATGTCTAACATAAAATATTTTTTAAACCTTTGTAAATTAAATACTTTTTTACTATATCTCCACCCTTAGAATCATACATAATGCATTTACTTATGCTCTCACTCGCACGACTCATAAATTCATCCTTTTTTTTCCTTCTAAGTTTACATAAAGATGGAGTGAAAGTACTAAATATATTTAAGCTTTTGAAAATTTCATGCCATGTGGGAGATTCCATTTCTTACCCACAAATTAACGACATTATAAGCTTTTGAAATTTAGTGGCCGGGATAAAAGGGTATGGTTTTTCCTTATAACTTAGGGTAATATTTTTCGAATGTAACAAGGTCTCACTGTTTACCTAAAAATCACACTAATTACATATTTATAGCTTGTTATTTCACCATTAATGGTAAACCAATCTCCGTTGATTTACTCAACTATTATATATCTAAACGCGTTTTCTCTTAAAATAGATTTATATTCAAGGACAATATCATAGATTTACAATAGTGCTATAATGAGGATATAAGAAGTAAAATATAAAAGATGCGACGACCAAATTAATTTACGGCTTTTGTGAAACGGAAACATTCCTGAGTACAGGATTTCCTCCGGGTTACAGTCTATTTAAAACTTGTATAATCATAAATCATAATACATAGTTAGTTAGTTACAAATAAACAAATAAGTTATTAAACCCAACAAACATACATATGACTGAAACGCATAACCTAAGCATTGCAGAACCATCCCTACATTTTGATCAAATAAAATAAGCACATATTTGGTGAATCATTTTCCATATGGTGATATGCATGCATGCTTGCACAAGGCATGATCATGTACTTTAGCACGTCGTTTTTCAGAAGGTTATAAAGAATCAAAATGCTTTCCCACAAGCACTAAGAAGGAACAACAAAAATACGCTGTGAGACTTGTATTTTACATTTATTGGTTTCTTATGAAAAAATAAAAAAATAATAATTGTTTTTCAATAATAAATATTATTAAATTATGTAGTATGCAAGCTGCCATAATTAAATAATATGTAAATGCCGTTCAACAAATAAAATATGAATGTATAGTTAGTTGCCAATTGCGCGTCAACTATCGAGAAATTAGTATCGTTTGTTTGCTCAACCTTATTAAGGCATGGGGTATGCCATTTTCCCAATCAAATATTATATCCACTGTCCCTTAACTTCGGGGAGAGTATTACAATTATTATACTATTATATATATATATACATATATATACACATATATATATATATGTATATGTATATATATACATATATATATATATGTATACGTATATATATATACATATGTATATATATATATGTATATATATATATATACGTATACATATATATATATGTATATATATATACACATACACATATATATATGTGTATATATATACATATACATATATATATACATACACACACACACACACACACATATATATATATAGGGAAGGGATCAAATGTTAACCATTGTTTATTGCGATAACCCGTTAACCCAACTAGTGGTGCACAGCAAGCCACGTCACCATTGCAACTTAGAGTTACAGCGGTAAAACTAGTGGTTCAAAACGAACGTTAAATTTTTTTAAAAAAATATAGCTAGACTATACTCAAATTAAAGATATCAAAACGATCTATTTAATGGTGTAATTTGTTTAAAAATAACGTTATACAAAAAAGTTAAAAACGTTATAAAAAATGGAGTTTTTTAAAAATGTAGGGAAAATCGTTACATTAGTGGTGTAACGCGATATAAATGTTAGTTACCGTGTTGTAAGTGTTTGCTATATTAGGGTTAACGGGTTATCGCAATAAACAAGGGTTAACAAAACAACCTTACCCTATATATATATATATATATATATATATATATATATATATATATATATATATATATATATATATATATATATATATTATATATATATAGGGGAAGGTTCTGCTAAAAAATATATTTTGCCTAAGAAGGGTAAGAAATGATCTTAGACTTCCATTTCTTCATCAATGTCTAAGATGATAATGTTATAAATAAAAAGATGGAAGGGTATTTTGGGTATGTAACCACTTTTGTTGACTTTTTTGAGTTTCCTCCAATTTTTTAAATGTTTATAACTTTTTCATGCTAGATTATTTTTTTTTAAAATTGCACCATGAAATCTAGCATTTTTTTCTCTTTAAATTGAGTATAGTATTGCTATATTTTTTTATAAAAAAACAAATTAGGTGAAATTGTGCTGCATTTTAACGTTTTTGTGCTGTATTTCATAAAACAGCACAGGATTGTGTTGTATTTCATAAAACAACACATGGTTGTGTTGTATTTCATAAAACAGCAAAGGGTTGTGCTGGATTTCATAAAACATCACAGGGTTGTGCTGGATTTTATAAAACAGCACAGGGTTGTGCTGGATTTCATAAAACAGCACAGGGTTGTGCTGGATTTCATAAAACAGCACAAAATTATTAATAGACCAAAATACCCTTTAATCCTATTTTCTAGTTTTGTCACATGTCACCACCTCATTTCTTTTTAACCTTCTTAGGCAAAATATATTTTTTAGTGGAACGTCCCCCTATATATATATACTAGTCACATTAAAGTTGTCTAATGGATTGTGTGATTACAAGGTGTGTCAATCAAATAAAATAGTGTGTGTATAATAATTTGAAATTTTATGGTGCATTTATTCTCATTCGAAAGTGCAAATGTTGCACCAGGTATCTTACATCTTACAAAGAGCTCATGTGTAAGGCTAATAAGTTACATAAAATTATAAAAAAATGAAAAACACATAAATACTCAAAAACTAGACTATTAGAATAAGGAAAGTGTTCAAATAAAAAAAGTAATAAATTTAATAATGTAAGAAAGAATATCAACTATAAATTTTCTTAATCAATAGTTTAGATCAAATTGTTCGAAAGACGTTTTGTTAGAGTGATATTTAAGGCATAGTTATTTTTGTTGACCTTTTTCAAGTTCTCTTATTTTTTTAAACATTTACAATTTTTATCTATGATAATATATTTTTTTACAAATTAAATCATAAAAACGAGTATTTTTTATCTGAAAAACAAGTACGATATTGCTATATAAAAAATAATAATTCTTATATTTTTCTTCTCATATGGAATCTGTTTGTCATTGTGTTTTTAAAATTATTAATTGTGTATTTTATTAGTTATTGTGATATTCTGAACACTATTGTGTTTCTTGAAAATGTTAAATTAAAAAACATAATGACCAAATAACACTATTATGTAATTCTAATATATAAAATATAATGATAAATTAACAACTAATATAATATAAAAATACTATAAAATGTAAAGACAATAATATAACGTCTCGTAATGTTTTTTGCTCGTCATTGCGTTATAGAACTAAGTGGACACAATGAGTTTGGAGAAACACATTGATGATATAACATAATTGTATACATTTAATTGTAATACATAATGATAAGATAATTAACAACATGTTTATATAATATATAAAAAACAATAACAGAAATAATTAAAATGATAAAAAATATAAAACACAATGGTGAATACATGTAATAAATAATGAGATATTTGACGCAATATTTGATTCATCATGACGTATTAGACAAAATGACCTCGCGTATTTGACACATTAACCAAAACATAACCCCTTTAAAATAATAGGACACATGTCAAACATAAAATACTTTTTAAACCTTTTTAAATTAAATATTTTTTTTACTATATCTCCACCTTTAGAATCATACATAATATATTTACTTATGCTCTCATTCGCACGACTCATAAATTCACCCTTTTTTTCCTTCTAAGTTTACATAAAGGTGGAGTGAAAGTACTAAGTATATTTAAGCTTTTGAAAATTTCATGCCATGTGGGAGATTCCGTTTCTTACCCACAAATTAACGACATTATAAGCTTTTGAAATTTAGTGGCCGGGATAAAAGGGTATGGTTTTTCCTTATAACTTAGGGTGATATTTTTCGAATGTAACATGGTCTCACTGTTTACCTAAAAATCACACTAATTACATATTTATAGCTTGTTACTTCACCATAAATGGTAAACCAATCTCCGTTGATTTACTCAACTATTATATATCTAAACGCGTTTTCTCTTAAATAGATTTATATTCAAGGACAATATAATAGATTTACAATAGTGCTATAATGAGGATATAAGAAGTAAAATATAAAAGATGCGACGACCAAATTGATTTACGGCTTTTGTGAAACGGAAACATTCCTGAGTACAGGATTTCCTCCGGGTTACAGTCTATTTAAAATTTGTATAATCATAAATCATAATACATAGTTAGTTACAAATAAACGAATAAGTTATTAAACCCAACAACTGAAACGCATAACCTAAGCATTGCAGAACCATCCCTATATTTTGATCAAATAAAATAAGCACATATTTGGTGAATCATTTTCCATATGGTGATATGCATGCATGCTTGCACAAGGCATGATCATGTACTTTAGCATGTCCTTTTTCAGAGGGTTATAAAGAATCAAAATGCTTTCCCACAAGCACTAAGAAGGAACAACAAAAATACGGTGTGTGACTTGTATTTTACATTTATTGGTTTTCTTATGAAAAAATAAAAAAAATAATAATTGTTTTTCAATAATAAATATTATTAAATTATGTAGTATGCAAGCTGCCATAATTAAATAATATGTAAATGCCGTTCAACAAATAAAATATGAATGTATAGTTAGTTGCCAATTGCGCGTCAACTATCGAGAAATTAGTATCGTTTGTTTGCTCAACCTTATTAAGGCATGGGGTATGCCATTTTCCCAATCAAATATTATATCCACTGTCCCTTAACTTCGGGGAGAGTATTACAATTATTATTACTATTTTATATATATATATATATATATATATATATATATATATATATATATATAGGGAAGGGATCAAATGTTAACCCATGTTTATTGCGATAACCCATTAACCCAACTAGTGTTGCACAGGAAGCCACGTCACCATTGTAACTTGGAGTTACAGCGGTAAAACTAGTGGTCCAAAACGAACGTTAATTTTTTTTTTTAAAAAATATAGCTAGACTATACTCAAATTAAAGATATTAAAACGATCTATTTAATGGTGTAATTTGTTTAAAAAAATAACGTCATACAAAAAAGTTTAAAACGTTATAAAAAATGGTGGAGTTTTTTAAAAATGTAGGGAAAATCGTTACATTAGTGGTGTAACGCGATGTAAATGTTAGTTACAGTGTTGTAAGTGTTTGCTATATTAGGGTTAACGGGTTATCGCAATAAACAAGGGTTAACAAAACAACCTTACCCTATATATATATATATATATATATATATATATATATATATATATATATATATATATATATATATACATATATATATATATATTATATATATATATATATACATATATATATATATACATATATATATATATATATATATATATATATATATATATATATATATATATATATATATACACTAGTTACATTAAAGTTGTCAAATGGATCGTGTGATTACAAGGTGTGTCAATCAAATAAAATAGTGTGTATAATAATTTGAAATTTTATGGTGCATTTATTCTCATCCGAAAGTGCAAATGTTGCATCATGTATCTTACATCTTACAAACAGCTCATGTGTAAGGCTAATAAGTTACATAAAATTATAAAAAAAAGGAAAAACACACAAATACTCAAAAACTAGACTATTAGAATAAGGAAAGTGTTCTAATAAAAAAGTAATAAATTTAATAATGTAAGAAAGAATATTAACTATAAATTTTCTTAATCAATAATTTAGATCAAATTGTTCGAAAGACGTTTTGTTAGAGTGATATTTAAGGCATAGTTATTTTTGTTGACCTTTTTCAAGTTCTCTTATTTTTTAAACATTTACAATTTTTATCTATGATAATATATTTTTTATACAAATTACATCATAAAAACGAGCATTTTTTATCTGAAAAACAAGTACGATATTGCTATATAAAAATAATAATTCTTATATTTTTCTTCTCATGTGGAATCTGTTTGTCATTGTATTTTTTAAATTATTAATTGTGAATTTTATTAGTTATTGTGATATTCTGAACACTATTGTGTTTCTTGAAAATGTTAAATTAAAAAACATAATGACCAAATAACACTATTATGTAATTCTAATATATAAAATATAATGATAAATTAAAAACTAATATAATATAAAAATACTATAAAATGTAAAGACAATAATATAACGTCACGTAATGTTTTTTGCACGTCATTGTGTTATATGTAACAACCCAGGCAAATCGCAACGTGATATTGTCCGATTTGGCCGCAGCCTCACGGTTTTAAAACGCGTCACATTGGGGAAGGTATCCAGCCCCTTATAAAGAGACTTTAGTTCTCCTTCCCAACCGATGTGGGATGTTACATCCACCCCCCCTAAGGGAGCCCAGTGTCCTCGCTGGCACAACGGCCCGACCCTGGCTCTGATACCAACTGTAACAAGCAAGCAGAAGTCATATGTCACGAGAAGATCATACGAATCCCTGTTGGTGAGGAAATTCTTACAGTCCGAGGCGATAGGAGTGGTGCAGTAATGGGTATTATCTCTTACATGAAGGCGCAAAAGTTGTTACGAAAAGGGTGTGTGGCTATTCTGGCTCTCGTCACCGACAAGCAGTCCGAGGAAAAGAAATAGAAGACATTCCCGTGGTAAGAGATTTTCCAGAGGTGTTTCCAGAGGATCTTCCTGGACTACTACCTCATCGCCAAGTGGAATTTCAAATCAAACTGACTCCCGGTGCAGCCCCGATTGCTAGAGCACCTTATCGATTAGCACCAAACGAACTATAGGAGATGTCATCACAACTTCAGGAGCTTTTAGATAAGGGCTTTATCCGACCTAGCTCATCACCTTGGGTAGCCCCTGTTCTCTTTGTTAAGAAGAAGGATGGCACTTTCCGAATGTGCATCGATTATAGAGAATTAAACAAAGTCACATTCAAGAACCGATATCCTCTACCTCGTATCGACGACTTGTTTGATCAGCTTCAGGGATCAAGCATTCGAAGATCGACTTGAGGTCTGGTTATCATCAACTCCGAGTCTGTGATGAGGACATCTCCAAAACCGCATTCCGTACTCGTTATGGTCATTACGAGTTCTTGGTCATGCCTATTGGGTTGACTAATGCACCTGCGGTATTCATGGACCTCATGAATCGCGTGTGCAAACCCTATCTCGATCAGTTTGTTATCGTGTTTATCGATGACATACTGATATACTCTAGGACCAAGGAGGACCACGAAGAACATCTACGATTGTTCTTGGAATTATTGAAGAATGAGCAACTGTACGCCAAATTCTCTAAGTGTGACTTTTGGATACGTGAAGTGCAATTCCTAGGTCATATTTTTAATGAGAAGGGAATACATGTTGATCCTGCCAAGATTGTGGCGATAAAGAATTGGGCTATACCTAAGACACCGACTGAGATAAGGCAATTCCTGGGGTTAGCAGGATATTACCGACGATTCATAGAGGGATTCTCTAAAATCGCACAACCTCTCACAGCCTTGACCCACAAAGGAACGACATACAAATAGGGTGAAAGTCAAGAGGCGGCTTTTCAGCTATTGAAACAGAAACTCTGTAGTGCACCGATATTGGCACTACCAGAGGGGACAGATGATTTCGTGGTGTATTGTGACGCATCCATTCAAGGATTGGGTTGTGTCCTAATGCAACGCAACAAGGTGATAGCTTACGCCTCGACACAACTGAAGGTTCAGGAGAAGAACTATACCACCCATGACCTAGAATTGGGTGCAGTGGTTTTTGCCTTGAAGATTTGAAGACACTACTTGTACGGTACCAAATGCACTATCTATACCGATCACAAGAGTCTTCAGCACATCTTTGAGCAAAAGGAGTTGAATATGAGGCAACGACGTTGGGTAGAACTTCTGAACGATTATGATTGCGCTATCAAGTACCATCCCGGAAAGGCGAACGTAGTTGCTGATGATTTAAGCCGAAAAGAAACAGTTAAACCCAGGCGGGTGCGAGCCTTACAGCTTACAATTAGTACTCATCTGCCTGAACAAATTAAGGAAGCACAAATAGAAGCCTTGAAAGAGGAAAACATTGTTTCTGAGTCATTACGGGGAATGGATAAACAATTGGTGATGAAAGAGGATGGAGTCCGGTACTTCATGGATAGACTTTGGGTGCCTGTCTATGGAAACCTGAGAGATTTGGTTATGGGTGAGGCACACAAGTCTAAATACTCCATACATCCTGGATCTGACAAGATGTATCACGACCTGAAGGCGCACACTTGGTGGCCTAATATGAAGGCGGATGTAACTACGTATGTGAGCAAGTGTTTGACCTGTTCGAAGGAGAAGGTGGAATACCAAAAACCATCTGGACTGTTACAACAACCCGAGATACCAATGTGGAAATGGGAGCAAATTTCTATGGATTTTATCACAAAATTACCGCGGACTAATACTGGTTGTGACACAATCTGGGTCATTGTGGATCGGTTGACGAAGTCCGCTCACTTCCTTGCAATAAAGGAAACGGATGAGATGGAGAAGCTAACCCGCTTGTATCTTAAGGAAATCGTGTCGAGGCACGGCGTACCCATCTCAATTATCTCTGATCGCGATGCTCGCTTCACGTCACACTTCTGGCAGTCACTGCAGAAATCTCTAGGTACACGTTTGGATATGAGTACTGCTTATCATCCACAGACGGATGGTCAGAGTGAGCGTACCATACAGACTTTGGAGGATATGCTACGTGCTTGTGTGATTGACTTTGGTAACAACTGGGAAGTTCACCTGCTTTGGTGGAATTTTCCTATAACAACAGTTATCACACTAGCATACAGGCAGCACCTTTCGAGGCTTTGTATGGAAGAAAGTGTCGATCACCAGTTTGCTGGGCTGAAATTGGTGATAGTCAACTAACGGGTCCCGAGCTAATACATGAAACCACTTTGAAGATCGTACAGATACGGAATCGTATGGCAGCAGCGCGAGATAGACAGAAAAGTTATGCTGACAAGAGACGGGAACCTCTAGAGTTCCAAATTGGTGACAAAGTGTTATTGAAAGTCTCACCGTGGAAAGGCGTAGTTCGGTTTGGCAAACAAGGAAAGCTGAATCCGAGGTATGTTGGACCATTTGAGATATCGGAAAGAATAGGTCCAGTGGCCTATCGACTAGCTTTACCTGAATCATTGAGTGGAGTTCATAATGTGTTTCACGTTTCAAACTTAAGAAAGTGTTTATCCGATGAATCACTTGTTGTGCCTTTAAAGGAACTACAAGTAGATGAGAAACTCAGGTTTGTCGAGGAACCAATTGAAATCATGGATAGGGAAGTTAAACAACTAAAGCATAGCAAGATTCCGATTGTCAAAGTTCGGTGGAACTCCCGCCGTGGTCCTGAGTTCACTTGGGAAAGAGAGGATGAGATGATGCGCAAGTATCCTAACCTGTTCAAGGATGTTGCCAGTACATCTTTTCAAGGATGTTGCTAGTACATCTTAATTTTCGGGACGAAAATTCCTCTAACAGGGGGTTGATGTGACAACCTGAAATTTTTCCGTGATTTAATATAAAGTTTATGTGATTTTACAAATTAGTTTTTGTATTTTTATTATTATTTAATAATAATGTTAATAATAATAAAAATAATGATAATAATAATAATAATAATAATATTGTTATTAATAATAATAATTTATAAAAATTTATTAAATTTGGGTTTAATAAGTCCAGGGGTTATTCTGTCATTTTTGAAACTTTAAAAGAAATTGTTTTACATAAAATAACAAAACTGGAAACCACAGGGACCATTCTTGTAATTATTTCAAAACACCCAACCCGCCGCCCGATTTCCCGATCACCGCCGGCCACCTTCTCCGGCGGCCCTCCGGCAACCCCAAACGCCAAATTAAGCTGGTTTCGACTCAATCAAATCACCCCGACAACTTCGCGTGTATGATTCGAACTCGTGGACCCTTGAAATTTGTATAATGGAGTCGGTATAATGGGATTCCCACTCGACCGAAAGTTCGGCCGACCCACTCACCAAAATCGCACTACAATTCTATTTTTAATCGAATTAATCTTACCTACACAATTATATAAGTGTTACTAATCGAATACATACTCCAATTGCAAATAAACCACACACAAACACACTGTTCGATCATCATCTTCATCATCGACCTGCAACTAATCGAACACCCCAATTCGAGTTACAAACCTCGAAATTTCTAGAGGGCTTTTGATCATTAGGGTTATTGGAGACTTCCTGTGAAGTTAATTTCATTTTCATCTACGTTTAATCAACATTTGGATTCAAGACGAACATCGACCTGTTCTTGGTGCGTTCTGCATCAATTCGAAATCAAAACAGGTAATTGAACCTACCATCAAACTCGATTCATCATGGGGAACAAAAGCCCCATGATTATAATCATTAACAGCTTCGAATTTGGGATCAATTTGGATCAAATCCGATTCTAGGGTTCGGTTGATTTGGGGATAAGGGGTTTAATGTGTTTAAAATCAATTGGAACTGCAAACCATCGCGGCTGTGAGCCTTGGTTTACTAGTTTGTGTGTGTGATGGTGAACAGGAGGTCAAGGGTTCGAACCCTGCCTACAACAATTATTTTTTTGAAGCCTTTTAAGCCATTTTAAAATACAGAAAAATTATTAAAAATTATAAAAATAATTTTTATAAACTTTGTTTATTTTAGGGCTTATATAATTATTTTCTGGAAAATTATTTCTTTAGAAACCTTATTTATTTATTTATTTAATTATTACAAATGTTATAAAATATTCCCAGACCCTGCTCTTGAGTGGGAATTACTGGGTATGTTATGTTATGTTATGTTACGTAAATGTTATAAAATATTATTTTTATAAGAGTAAGACCCTAAAATAATAATTTAAATTATTAATTTATTATTTATAAATATGGATAACATATTTAATAATTAGATAATTTATATTATTTATTGAACATAACCTATTATGTTATAATTATTAATTATTGAACATAATTAATAATTCGATAAATTATATCATGTAAATATGTTATTATTTATTATTTATATGTCCAATTAAAATAACATTATCATATGAATATAATGTCTAGATAATTTGTGACTATTTATAAATCTTACTATTAGACTTTATAAATTAAATTATAAAATACTAAAGTATCCTATTTGTGTTTTAAAACATGATAAACACAAATTAGATTTTATAAATTAAATTATAAAATCTTATTAAATTAAATATCAACTTACATATGTAAGTGATGTCTAAAATTTATTTAAGACATAATGATATATTGAAATCATTATTAATTTGATCAAATATCATGAAATACAAATCTTTAATTATTAAAGAATTAACAAAGATAATAAAATGATTTAATTATATGTTTATGACAAATTCCCGAGAACCAAATCCTAGATCAATTGAACACCAGGTTCAAGATCTAACTTATTTAGGTTTTGAATTTGTATCTATTTGCTCATGTGAATTATAATTCCTTAGGAGGAATTTACTAGCTTATCAACATCACACGAGAACTGAGGTGAGTTCATGCCCCACTATTTTACTAAAACTCTTTTGGGGGAGATAGCATACTGGTAATGTTACAAACGCTTTTTATATATTTAAGATGTGTATGGATATTAATATAGTGCTGTTTATCATGATAAAAGTCCTCACACTTTCGAATTGTTAATATTGGATAGCAGGGAAAGTTGGGTAGTACTACTCGGTGTGACGAGCCCCACCTGTGTGACTCGAGGTCAACCGGGTGCAATTTGTCCTTATGTATATTTGTCACGGTATGGAGACGTCGTGACAGGAGACAAACATAACACAGTCAGCTTCAATGTCGAAATCACTATGTATTAATATCAATTTGTGAATGGACTATCTAGCCATTACAATGCACATGCTTATATATACGCTATTGTTAAACTGTGATGTTTAACCGTAACTCTGGAACTCACCAACCATTGGGTTGATTACACTTTTGTTAAACTGTTATGTTTAAACGCAAACTCTTGAACTTACCAACCATTGGGTTGATATACACTATTGTTAAAATGTTATGTTTAACCGTAAACTCTTGAACTCACCAACCATGTGTTGACTTTTAGTATGCTATTCTTAGGTTATTAATCTGGACTGCTGATAGGAGCACTACACGAGTCAAGCATGCATCCTAACGCTTAAACAATGATACATTTGTTTATCTTTGTATTTTGGGTTTGTTTTATTTGCTTAACGCTTCCGCATAAATTGAAAAAGTTTGAATTTTGGTTTGTTATGTTAAACGTAACATATAGAGTCGTTCCAAGTAACTATTGACTGTGATCCTGGTTTGTTCACACGCCTCGCGGTAGAACTCCGCACGTGGATTTTGAGGGTGTGGCATTATAGAACGAACTGGACACAATGAGTTTGGAGAAACATATTGATGATATAACATAATTGTATACATTTAATTGTAATACATAATGATAAGATAATTAACAACATGTTTATATAATATATAAAAAACAATAACAGAAAAAATTAAAATGATAAAAAAAATATAAAACACAATGGTGAATACATATAATAAATAATGAGATATTTGACGCAATATTTGATACATCATGACGTATTAGACAAAATGACCTCGCGTATTTGACACATTAACCAAAACATAACCCCCTTTAAAATAATAGGACACATGTCAAACATAAAATACTTTTTAAACCTTTTTAAATTAAATACTTTTTTATTATATCTCCACCCTTAGAATCATACATAATACATTTACTTATGCTCTCATTGGCACGACTCATAAATTCACCTTTTTTTCCTTCTATGTTTACATAAAGGTGGAGTGAAAGTACTAAGTATATTTAAGCTTTTGAAAATTTCATGCCATGTGGGAGATTCCGTTTCTTACCCACAAATTAACGACATTATAAGCTTTTGAAATTTAGTGGTCGGGATAAAAGGGTATGGTTTTTCCTTATAACTTAGGGTTATATTTTTCGAATGTAACATTGTCTCACTGTTTACCTAAAAATCACACTAATTACATATTTATAGCTTGTTATTTCACCATAAATCGTAAACCAATCTCCATTGATTTACTCAACTATTATATATCTAAACGCGTTTTCTCTTAAAATAATTTATATTCAAGGACAATATCATAGATTTACAATAGTGCTATAATGAGGATATAAGAAGTAAAATATAAAAGATGCGACGACCAATTGATTTACGGATTTTGTGAAACGGAAACATTCCTGAGTACAGGATTTCCTCCCGCTTACAGTCTATTTAAAATTTGTATAATCATAAATCATAATATATAGTTAGTTAGTTACAAAAAAACGAATAAGTTATTAAACCCAACAAACATACATATGACTGAGACGCATAACCTAAGCATTGCAGAACTATCCCTATATTTTGATCAAATAAAATAAGCACATATTTGGTGAATCATTTTCCATATGGTGATATGCATGCATGCTTGCACAAGGCATGATCATGTACTTTAGCATGTCCTTTTTCAGAAGGTTATAAAGTATCAAAATGCTTTCCCTCAAGCACTAAGAAGGAACAACAAAAATACGCTGTGTGACTTGTATTTTACATTTATTGGTTTTCTTATGAAAAAATAAAAAATAATAATTATTTTTCAATAATGAATATTATTAAATGATGTAGTATGCAAGCTGCCATAATTAAATAACTAGGATTGAAACCCCCCAAGTTGTTGAGGGGTTCTTCTCATTATTTCATGAAAATGACACTCGGTAATTATAAAAAAATTATGTGATAGTTTTTTCATTGCGTGATAATTTCACACAACTATTAAGCCTTCTTATATGATAAACTTTGTACACCTTGTAGAAAGTTAAATACAAAACGAACTAAAGCAAAACATAAACATCATAAAACATGAAAAATAAATTGTAATAACATAAATTTAAAGAAAAAAAAACAAACCAACAAAGAGTAAAAACAAAAAAATTATAAAAGAAATTTATTAGAACAAATAACATTAAAAGAAAAAAATTAAAAATGTTACACACCGGGAAAGCTTGTATATATTAAAATTACATGAAAAATATTTACAACGTTTAGTTCCACAAAAAGATGATATGTTAAACTAAAGATAAATCTGTTTCATGCCCAAAAACACATGATGAAAAATGATTGGTTAGATTACCGTGCTTCTCAGCAAAAATCTTTAACTTTTTAAACTAACATTACAATATTATTATATTTAGTAATTTTAAACAAATTAATAGTTGTTAAGTTAAATAAAGGATTTGATAAAAAGATTTAAATATTGACGTAAAATTAAATTTAACTCGTTTACTTACGTGACATTATTTGCACATTGAAACTGAAATTAATTTAATAAATTTTATGGGTACAAAAGATCCATGTCAGAGCGTTCAACTAATTTTAACTTTTAATTAAACAAAATAATAAAGAGAAAAAAATTCTTATAACAATGAAGACATAGAACATGATTCCCTTGCTTCATCTTTGGGAGCTCAAACCACTACATCAATCATTGCTATTGTGTATGACATCTCACTCATTTATCTATATAAGAATAAAAAATTTAAAGATAAAAAAATCACGGTAGCAACCGACATATATTTTTAATATATATTATAATATAATATATAAATGCCGTTTAACAGATAAAATATGTATGTATAGTTAGTTGCCAATTGCGCGTCAACTATCGAGAAATTAGTGTCGTTTGTTTGCTCAACCTTATTAAGGCATGGGGTATGCCATTTTCCCAATCAAATATTATATCCACTGTCCCTTAACTTCGGGGAGAGTATTACAATTATTATTACTATTATATATATATATACATATATATATATATACATATATATATATACATATATATATACATATATATATATATACATATATATATATATATATATATATATATATATACATATATATATATATACATATATATATACATATATATATATATACATATATATATATATACATATATATATATATATATATATACATATATACATATATATATATATACATATATATATATACATATATATATATATATATATATATATATATATATATATATATATATATATATATAGGGTGGAGTTCAAATGAGAACTCCATTTTAAATAAGAACTCTAAGAACTCCTAACAACCAATGATTATAGTAATCAAGTGTTGAGATTAAAAAGGGTAATCTTGTAAGTTAATATGTCATTTAAATATTATAATTTAAACATAAAGGGTATATTGGTAAAGTTAGACCATTCAATTTTTTGGAAACGAGCTACATATATGGAATCTTATTTATTCTCAATCTATTTAATACATAAGACAAAATATCATCCTTATGTAAATCAAGGAATTCAATCGACAAAACAGCTAGGGTTTTAAAAAAACGCCATCAAATAGTGAAGAAAAGTTAAAGAAGAGGCATCTGAGATCATCTGTTGGAAGTCAAACAAAGATAATGTGCTCTTTTTGAAATCTATATATTATTAATTTATTATTGCTTAGCAACACGTAATACCATCTTAGTTTTTTCTTTAAAGCACATTAATATAGTTGATTACTCGTTTTTATCATTGTTAAACGTGAATTTATTTTAGTACTTGTAAAAATATTGGGTGGTACTAATTTTTAGTGAAGTAAGCCAAAAAGACCCTAATTTTAGACTAGATGTTCACTACTTTTTGTGTTTTGATAAAGTTAGTAGTTTTTGGTGTTGATTGGTAAGTAAAACAATATTAATTAAAAAAAGACGAAGCATGTATATTAATTTGAAAAATATTTATTATTGCAATAAAACAAAATTAATTACTGTTAAGTATGAAGGTTTTCCATTATTGGTTAATAATTATATTATTTGAGTATGCATATATGTGATTTTAATATTGAAACCAAAATGTAAAGATTCTCAGTTATTTTATTTGTAGTTTTAAATATTTTTCATAGAAGGATAAATTTTATGTAATTTACTGAACTAAAATATGTATGTTTGGTAAGTTAGTATATAATAATTTACTAATTTATCATTTATATGTGCTCAGAAGATGAGAATGTGACAACTCGGAAAATTTCATGATTTATATATATGCAAATCTAGTATTTGTGTGATTTGTTTTTATATTTTTATTAGTATTTAATAATAATATTATTAATAAGAATATAAATAACAATAATAATAATAACAATAACAATAAAATATTGTTAAAAATAAAAATAATAATAACAATGATAATGATAATAATAATATTGTTATTAATAATAAAATTTATAAAAAGTTTATTAAATTTTGAAATGATAATTTGAGTAATAAAGTTCAGGGGGTTAAATTGCTAATTTGAAAACTTGTTTTAAAAACTTATAACATAAAATGTTAACTGTTGTAACCCCAGGGACCAATTGTGTAATTTTGTTTAAATCTCAAAACACCCGCCGCCGACCCCTTTTTCCGGCGACTATTCCGGCGGCCTCCGGCGTCTTCCAAAGGCCAAGTTAGGCCGGTTTTAATCCAATCAAACGATGCCGACACTTTCGTGGGATTATCTCGAACTCGTGGCCACTAGAAATTTGATTAATGGTGTCGGTTTAATGCGATTTCCACTAAGACCGAAAGTTCGGCCGACACCCACTACGAACACGCACCAAACAATAAACAACACTCGAATTGATTGCACACTAACATCCGTATGAGTATTTATAGACTACTAGTGAGTTCAATTTCACACAAAACATAACACAATACCACCATTGATCCTCTCCTTGCGTTCGGACCTGCAACTTATTCGATTTCCACCTTCGGGGTTGTATTTCACGATACCAATAGAGGGCTTTCGATCATCTAAGCTATTAAAAGCTTTCTGTAAGAGTAATTCGAATATCATAATCATTTGTATAGTAATCGAGCTTCATCCCTATCGCGACTTGTTCTTGATTGTTCTCGACATCAAACCGAATCAAACAGGTAAATTGATTTCACCATTCTGTTCGGTTAATCATGGGGAACAAAAGCCCCATGAATTCATTCATTAACAACAACAATTACATGTTCAATTTGATCGAATTGTGATTAGGGTTCTTGATTTGGGGGTTAGCTTACGGGGTTGTGTTTAAAATTAATTGGGGCTGTGCTCCTTTCGATTTGGAGCCTTGGCTCACTGGTTCGGGTGTTGGGGCGATGGGGAGGAGGTCGCGGGTTCGAACCCAGCCCCCTCCCAATTATTTTTTTTAAGCCTTTTAGGCTATTTAAAAATACAGAAAAATTATTAAAATTATAAAAATAATTATTATAAACTTTGTTCATTTTAGAGGTTATATAATTATTTCTGGAAAATTTATTTCTTTAAAAACCTTATTTATTTATTTAATTAATTATTACAAATGTTATAAAATATTAATTATAAATGTTATAAATAGCCATTTTTATAAAAATAGACTCTAAATAATAATCTAAATTATTAATTTATTATTAAACGTTATATTATTTGTAATTAAGGATAAAAATGATTTTATAAATTAAATCATAAAATCATACTAAATAATACATGATTTATTAAAATCACAAATAGATTTTAAATAAAATAATAACATAGATCATTACACATAAATAATGTTTATACATGATATAAATATGGATAACATAATTAATAATTACATAATTTATATTATTTATTGAACATAAATCTATTATGTTATGATTATTAATTATTGAACATAATTATAATTAGATAAATTTGTAACACCCGTAATTTCTTATTAAAGAAATTAAAAGAATAAAATGGAAAGAGAAAGGAAAGAAAACAAAAGTTACTTTTGTTTGAGGGCCAAAGTGTCAATTTGGCAAACTTTTTATTAATTCCTTGTACAAAAGGTGGTATGGCACCCACGTTGTCTGCATTTCACTGCATTCGATATTTTTAGAGAGAGAAAGTAGCAGGAGCAGAAAACAATCGGAATTTTGAAGAAAGATCTGAGGAATTCAAAGTTCTTGGTAAGAAATCCCGAATTTATGATGTTAGGACGATTCTAGAACCATACATGAGCATATAAATGTGACTAGTGTGTTCGGGTTGCTCTGTGTGTGTTTTAGGTGTGTAAACGACTGAGAAGGTTCGGGTTGAAGAGGGTAAATTCGAAGAAGACGACTAAGGTGAGTTCTAGACCCCTTTTTACTGGTTTTTACATGTTTGGGGCTGGAAAATGCATGCAAAAATATATTTTTATAAAACTTGGGTTTGATACCCGTATGGTTGGAATGTGCGTATGTTTATGTTTATGTTAGTTTATGCCTAAAATCATATGTTTATGTTTAGAATTAGGCATTATGATGTTTGGGACTTGGTTTATGGATTAGACACAGGAACAGGTTGCAATATGTTTGAAAATGGGACTTAGAATAAATCAGCAAAAGTTGGTAAGTCCACTAGTGGTCATACGACCAACAGTGTGGTCGTATGACCAGAATATATTTCTAAGTGTTGAGCCCAATAGGACTCATACGACCAACAGTGGTCATATGAACATGTGATATTTTCTAAGTATGAGGCCAATAGGACTCATACGACCAACGGTGGTCGTATGATTATGTGAAAAATTTCTAAGTCTGAGGCCCACAGGACTCATACGACCAACAGTGGTCGTATGATGATGATGAAAATTCTAAGTGTGGACTCATACGACCAACAGTGGTCGTATGATCCGAATATGTTTCTAAGTCCAGAGTGGTACGACCAGCAGGGGTCATACGACCAGGTCGTATGACCAGTGAATAATTCTAAGTGTTAAGTGAAAAGTCCAGCAGGACTCATACGACTAATAGTGCTCATACGACCAGAGGGTTATACGCCCAACAGGGCTAAAACGACTAGAACACTTAGAAATTTTCAGGAAATTTCCAGTAAACCCGAAGTTCGAGGTTTGACCAGGGTTGACTAGGGTTAATAAATAATGATGTCTCATGCATATAATGATGAGTATGATTAACCCTAATTGTTACTAATATTATTATTAGTATATTACTGTTAACAATATTATTAAAATATTGTTAAGTATGGTATGATGCTAGGAATGTTGATAAATGCATGAAGATGAATGTATGATGATGTTTGAATGTAATAATATCCTTTTCTTAATATTATTAATATTATGATTAGGAATATTATAAAGAGTATGAATAATATTTATAATATTATTTGTATTATTATTATTATCATGCTTAGTAATAATAATACTGTATGTTCTATGTGGAATGATCATGATCAATAATTATTATCATTAATAAAGTGAAAGATTAATGATAAAGAGGAATGGAACGTGAACGAATGAACGAAAGTCTTGCAAGCAAATGAATGGAGGTGCACACCCCTGGCAGGTGTTAGCTCAACTGTGATGCGGGTTCGCTACCCCGAAGGATGCACACAGGATCAATCCTTGAGATTGATATAGAGGTGAGTGACTTGGTGTCACAAAAGACTCACAGGAATGTAGGTCAATCTTCGTGATTGGCTTAGAGGTGAGTGACTTGGTGTCACAAAAGACTCACAGTATATGGGTCAATCTTTGTGATTGGCTCAGAGGTGAGCGACTTGGTGTTGCAAAAGACTCACAGTATATGGGTCAATCTTTGTGATTGGCTCAGAGGTGAGCGACTTGGTGTTGCAAAAGACTCACAGTTTAATTAAAGAGGAATGATAAAAAGTACGAATTGAACGATGATGCAGATAATGAAAATATTACCTATGTGTACGTACGATGTATGATCACTTGTGCCAAATGAGGAACGGTTTTTGAACGAAAAGTAAAGTATTTTAACTATAAAACTAGAACTCACTCAGCAACGCTGACTTTTATGTATTTTCCAGTTGGCAGGTGACAGGTTGCTGAGAATGGCACACAGGGGTGGCTACTTGGCGGGAAGACTGACATCCATTTTGTTTTGACGATACTGTTGTTCTGTAACTCATTCAATCAAATATTTTGTGACTTAGAAACTAGAATGTATTGCTTAGCAACAGTTTTTATATTGAATGGATGTTTTTGTTAAACATAACTCCGCTGCTTAACTTATGATATGTATATTTTATGCTGTGAATGACCAACTGTGAGGTGCCCGGGAACGGGGCCTTACAAGTTGGTATCAGAGCTAAAGTTTAAGTGAAACGGGTAAATTTTCAAAATAAACCTTAACTTAAACTGAGAATGGGACGGAAAGAAGGATGTCAGCCCGAGTAGCCATGTGCCATCAGGTATTGTTTTCTTAAAAGATAACCAGACTTATGTGCGTGTGCTGTAAGTGACTTATGTGTTCTTAGTAGATTTAGATACTGATGTAGTCAGAATAGGAAATGCTTGGGGTGTGAAGAGTAAAGTAAGTGGCTAATCACAACTGGCCACTGTAATTAGGGACTTACTATACTTGACATAAACTAAGCTGTTCCTTGAATGACTGTTTTAGTGTTTGAATCTTATAGTGCATAGGAGAATGGCTGGGAAGAAACCTTCTAAGGCTGCTAGAGGTAGAGGTCGTCCGCGTACGACTAGGAACAGCACTAAAGCTCCTAAGACGACTCCTGTGAACCCTGAGGTTCCTAACCGGAATGAAGAAACCGAGAATGCGAGCCTGAATGCCTCAGCTAGGGAGGCGATTGCTGATGAGGTACACCAAGTCCTGCAGGCAGTCATGCCATCTGTGGTGACTGATGTTATTCGTGCTGTGAGGAATGAAGAGAGAAAGGAGAAGGAGGACAGGAGAGGGTCAACTGAGAAGGAGAGCAAGGGAGGAGAGGGACGACCGGACCCTGAGATAGTAGTGTCTGATGAAGAGGAAGATGATGTAGCTGGGGTGACGACCAAGGGATGCAATTACGGGGCATTCCAGAGGTGCAGGCCCCCGACTTTTGATGGAAATGGCAATGCTGCTGCTGCCCATCGTTGGGTAAGGGAAATGGAAGCGGTACTCGAGATCAGTGAGTGCCGGGAAGATCAGAAGGTAAAATTTGCCACCCACTCTTTTACCGACTCAGCACTATGTTGGTGGGACAATATTGTCCAAGCTGAGGGAAGCAGGGCCATAAGTAAGATGAAGTGGCCCGAGTTGAAGAAGTTGGTGATTGAGGAATTCTGTCCTCACAGGGAACTGGATAAGATTGAGAGGGAGTTTCTGCAACTCGAGGCGGGAACCATGAACCACCAGCAATACACTGCCAAGTTCAATGAAATGGCAAGGCTGGTGCCAGACCAAGTGACACCGGTATCTCGCAAGATTAACCGGTATATTCAGGGACTGCCAGCCGATATTCGTAGGCATTTGATTGCTGCACGACCAAGCACTTTTAGGTCGGCAGTAGATTTGGCTGGGAGGCTCTACGATGAGAGAGAGGTAGCGGATGCGGAGGTGAAGAAGACTGGTGGTGGTGACCGAAACTGGAATGGGAAACGGTTCGGGCGTGGCGGTTTTACTCCGAACAATAAAAGGATGAAAGTGGATGACCGAAGGGTGGGGTCATCAAGCTCGAGGCCCAAAAGGTGTGGCAAGTGCGGGAAGGAGCATACGGGTGAGTGCAAATCGGGGCTCAACGTGTGTTTCAAGTGCGGGAAGCCGGGTCATATGCTGAAGGATTGTAAGGATCTGAGGTGTTACACCTGCGGTGAGGCGGGCCATATGAGCAGGGATTGCAAGAAGCCAAGGGCTGAGAGTTCCGGGGGAAAGAAGACGGCCGGAACCGAAGGGCAAAGGGCGAGCGCCAGAGCTTTCACCATGACCAGAGAGGAGGCTAGGACGGACCCCGATGTTGTATCAGGTACGTTCCTAGTAAATCAAACTCTTGCTTCTGTGTTATTTGATTCTGGTGCTAGTAGGAGTTTCATTTCTGCTACTTTCTGTGCTAAATTATCTGCTAGTAGTAAATGCATTGATGAGCCCTTTGATGTAGAAACTGCTATTGGTAAGTCCACTAGAGTTACCGATGTGATAGAGGACTGTGCCATAGAGTTAGAAGGCCATAGGTTTGCTGCTAGATTACATGTGATGCCCCTAGGAGGATTTGATGTAGTGTTAGGTATGGACTGGTTAGCAACCTATGAAGCGAATATCGTGTGCCGAAAGAAGATGATTAGACTGACGGCGACCGACGGAAGTCCGGTGACAATTTATGGCGATCGAGTTACGACGATTCCGAAGGTGATCTCGATGGTGGTGGCGGGAAAGTGTATGAGGCGCGGATGTAGCGCCTACTTATGTTATGTAAAGAATGTAGAGACGCAACACCACAACTATCTGATGTACCAGTTGTGCGGGACTTTCCGGACGTGTTTCCCGAAGACTTACCGGGATTGCCACCTGACCGAGAGATCGAATTCCAGATCGACCTGATACCAGGTGCCCAACCTGTCGCGAAAGCACCGTATCGCTTGGCTCCGACGGAGATGAAAGAATTGATGGATCAGTTGCAGGAGCTGCTGGATAAAGGGTTTATTCGACCGAGTATCTCACCTTGGGGTGCTCCGGTTCTATTCGTAAAGAAGAAGGATGGTAGTATGCGGATGTGCATCGACTACCGTGAGCTGAATAAGCTGACGGTGAAAAACAGATACCCATTACCAAGGATCGATGACTTGTTTGATCAGCTCCAGGGTGCCAGTTGGTTCTCGAGGATAGATCTTCGATCTGGCTACCATCAATTGAAAGTGAGGGAGCAAGACATTCCTAAAACAGCTTTTCGTACGCGCTATGGTCACTACGAGTTCCTAGTCATGTCTTTTGGGTTGACCAACGCGCCAGCTGCTTTTATGGACTTGATGAACCGAGTGTGTCGGCCAATGTTAGATAAATCAGTGATTGTGTTCATCGATGATATCCTGATTTATTCGAGGAGTGAAGAAGAGCATGCCGGTCACATTCGGGAAGTGTTGGAGACTTTAAGAAGGGAGAAACTGTATGCTAAGTTCTCCAAGTGTGCCTTCTGGTTACGCGAGGTACAATTTCTGGGTCACGTAGTAAATGCAGAAGGAATAATGGTGGACCCAGCAAAGGTTGAGGCTGTGATGCAATGGAAATCACCAAAGACGCCATCCGAGATTCGTAGCTTCTTGGGATTGGCGGGCTATTACAGGAGATTTATTCAAGACTTCTCCAAGATAGCCTCACCTTTGACAAAATTAACTCGCAAGAATGTAAAGTTCGTGTGGAGTCGAGAACAGGAGGATGCTTTTGGAGAATTGAAGACGAGACTGACACAAGCTCCTGTCCTGACATTGCCCGAGGGAAATGAAGACTTAGTGGTCTATTCAGATGCATCCTATTCTGGGCTAGGTTGTGTGTTGATGCAACGTGGAAAGGTGATAGCCTACGCATCCCGGCAACTGAAAACCCACGAAGTCAACTATCCCACACACGATCTAGAGCTAGCTGCGGTGGTTTTTGCATTGAAGATATGGCGGCACTATCTATACGGGACGAAGTGCACTATCTTCACAGACCACAAAAGCTTGAAGTACTTCTTCGAGCAGAAGGATCTAAACATGAGGCAGAGGCGGTGGTTGGAACTGATAAAAGATTATGATTGTGAGATCCATTACCACCCGGGCAAAGCCAATGTGGTGGCTGATGCCCTTAGCCGAAAAGAAAGGCCTGAGCCGATCCGGGTGAAGGCTTATCAGTTGATTATGACCTCCGATGTGATGACACAGGTTAAGGAGTTTCAAGACGAGGCTTTGAAAGAAGATCGTCTTAACTCCGAAAGGATGAGAGGTCTAGTGACGGAGTTGGGTGAGAACACTCTAGGTGTTAAGACCCGATTTGGGCGAATGTGGATTCCTCGATACGGGGATCTACGTAGTAGGATTATGGATGAGGCCCATAAGACACGGTACTCCATTCACCCCGGTGCTACCAAAATGTACCACGATATGAAGAAAGACTACTGGTGGCCGGGCATGAACGCGACGTAGTGGAGTACGTAAGTAAGTGCTTGACTTGCTTACAAGTGAAGGCGGAACACCAGAAGCCCTACGGGAAGATCCAACCGTTGGATATACCCGAATGGAAGTGGGAACACATCACCATGGACTTCATCACGAAGTTACCGCGTACCCCGAAAGGGTATGATGCTATATGGGTGATAGTTGATCGATTGACAAAGAGTGCCCACTTCCTACCGATCCGCGAGACGTATTCATCTGAAAGATTGGCGGATCTATTCATTAAAGAAATCGTAGCTCGTCATGGGGTGCCGGTGTCTATTGTATCTGATCGCGACACCCGGTTTACCTCCAAGTTTTGGAAGAGATTTCATGATGCGATGGGGACGAGGCTACACATTAGTACAGCATATCACCCTCAGACAGACGGTCAGTCTGAGAGGACGATCCAAACACTCGAAGATATGCTTCGGGCGTGCGTGATTGACTTTGGAGGAAGTTGGGACAACCACTTGCCGTTAGCAGAATTCTCGTACAACAATAGTTATCACGCCAGCATTGGCATGCCACCTTACGAGATGCTATACGGGAGGAGGTGTAGGACGCCCGTATGTTGGGGAGACATTGGGCAGAAAGAACTGGGAGGTGTTGAGGTGATTGAAGCAACGACTGAGAAATTAGAAAAGATCAAAGCCTTCATGAAGGCGGCGAAAGATAGGCAAAAGTCGTATGCTGACAAGAGGCGAAGACCGATAGAGTTCAAGGTTGGTGACCGAGTTATGCTGAAGGTCTCGCCCTGGAAGGGAATCATTAGATTCAGGAAAAGAGGTAAGCTAAGCCCGAGGTACATAGGACCTTTCCGAATTATCGCACGAGTAGGAGAGGTGGCCTATCGACTTGAATTGCCAGATGAGTTAAGTGGAATTCATCCTACATTCCATGTATCTCATCTAAGGAAGTGCTTAGCTGATGAAGACATGGTTGTACCACTGGGGGATATTGAAGTAGACGAACGGCTCAACTACGTGGAGCAGCCAGTGGCAATCATTGATCGTAAGGAAAAGAGGTTGAGGAATAAAGTGGTTCCCCTCGTGCGAGTACAGTGGAAGCACAGGAAGGGATCCGAGTCTACGTGGGAGACTGAAGAAGAGATGAGACAACACTACCCACATCTGTTTGAGGAATAACAGGTTTCGGGGACGAAACCTATATAAGGGGGGTGGACTTGTAACACCCGTAATTTCTTATTAAAGAAATTAAAAGAATAAAATGGAAAGAGAAAGGAAAGAAAAACAAAAGTTACTTTGTTTGAGGGCCAAAAGTGTCAATTTGGCAAACTTTTTATTAATTCCTTGTACAAAAGGTGGTATGGCACCCACGTTGTCTGCATTTCACTGCATTCGATATTTTTAGAGAGAGAAAGTAGCAGGAGCAGAAAACAATCGGAATTTTGAAGAAAGATCTGAGGAATTCAAAGTTCTTGGTAAGAAATCCCGAATTTATGATGTTAGGACGATTCTAGAACCATACATGAGCATATAAATGTGACTAGTGTGTTCGGGTTGCTCTGTGTGTGTGTTTTAGGTGTGTAAACGACTGAGAAGGTTCGGGTTGAAGAGGGTAAATTCGAAGAAGACGACTAAGGTGAGTTCTAGACCCCTTTTTACTGGTTTTTACATGTTTGGGGCTGGAAAATGCATGCAAAAATATATTTTATAAAACTTGGGTTTGATACCCGTATGGTTGGAATGTGCGTATGTTTATGTTTATGTTAGTTTATGCCTAAAATCATATGTTTATGTTTAGAATTAGGCATTATGATGTTTGGGACTTGGTTTATGGATTAGACACAGGAACAGGTTGCAATATGTTTGAAAATGGGACTTAGAATAAATCAGCAAAAGTTGGTAAGTCCACTAGTGGTCATACGACCAACAGTGTGGTCGTATGACCAGAATATATTTCTAAGTGTTGAGCCCAATAGGACTCATACGACCAACAGTGGTCATATGAACATGTGATATTTTCTAAGTATGAGGCCAATAGGACTCATACGACCAACGGTGGTCGTATGATTATGTGAAAAATTTCTAAGTCTGAGGCCCACAGGACTCATACGACCAACAGTGGTCGTATGATGATGATGAAAATTCTAAGTGTGGACTCATACGACCAACAGTGGTCGTATGATCCGAATATGTTTCTAAGTCCAGAGTGGTACGACCAGCAGGGGTCATACGACCAGGTCGTATGACCAGTGAATAATTCTAAGTGTTAAGTGAAAAGTCCAGCAGGACTCATACGACTAATAGTGCTCATACGACCAGAGGGTTATACGCCCAACAGGGCTAAAACGACTAGAACACTTAGAAATTTTCAGGAAATTTCCAGTAAACCCGAAGTTCGAGGTTTGACCAGGGTTGACTAGGGTTAATAAATAATGATGTCTCATGCATATAATGATGAGTATGATTAACCCTAATTGTTACTAATATTATTATTAGTATATTACTGTTAACAATATTATTAAAATATTGTTAAGTATGGTATGATGCTAGGAATGTTGATAAATGCATGAAGATGAATGTATGATGATGTTTGAATGTAATAATATCCTTTCTTAATATTATTAATATTATGATTAGGAATATTATAAAGAGTATGAATAATATTATTTATAATATTATTTGTATTATTATTATTATCATGCTTAGTAATAATAATACTGTATGTTCTATGTGGAATGATCATGATCAATAATTATTATCATTAATAAAGTGAAAGATTAATGATAAAGAGGAATGGAACGTGAACGAATGAACGAAAGTCTTGCAAGCAAATGAATGGAGGTGCACACCCCTGGCAGGTGTTAGCTCAACTGTGATGCGGGTTCGCTACCCCGAAGGATGCACACAGGATCAATCCTTGAGATTGATATAGAGGTGAGTGACTTGGTGTCACAAAAGACTCACAGGAATGTAGGTCAATCTTCGTGATTGGCTTAGAGGTGAGTGACTTGGTGTCACAAAAGACTCACAGTATATGGGTCAATCTTTGTGATTGGCTCAGAGGTGAGCGACTTGGTGTTGCAAAAGACTCACAGTATATGGGTCAATCTTTGTGATTGGCTCAGAGGTGAGCGACTTGGTGTTGCAAAAGACTCACAGTTTAATTAAAGAGGAATGATAAAAAGTACGAATTGAACGATGATGCAGATAATGAAAATATTACCTATGTGTACGTACGATGTATGATCACTTGTGCCAAATGAGGAACGGTTTTTGAACGAAAAGTAAAGTATTTTAACTATAAACTAGAACTCACTCAGCAACGCTGACTTTTATGTATTTTCCAGTTGGCAGGTGACAGGTTGCTGAGAATGGCACACAGGGGTGGCTACTTGGCGGGAAGACTGACATCCATTTTGTTTTGACGATACTGTTGTTCTGTAACTCATTCAATCAAATATTTTGTGACTTAGAAACTAGAATGTATTGCTTAGCAACAGTTTTTATATTGAATGGATGTTTTTGTTAAACATAACTCCGCTGCTTAACTTATGATATGTATATTTTATGCTGTGAATGACCAACTGTGAGGTGCCCGGGAACGGGGCCTTACAAAATTATATTATGTTATTTCATGTAAATATGTTATAATTTAATGATATGTTATTATTCATTATTTATACATAATCTATGTTCAGTTATAAAAACATTATCATATAAATATAATGTCTAGATAAATTGTGTCTATTTACAAAATCTTACAAAATTAAATATAAATTTATATTTAACGCCTAAGATTTATTTGGAACATAATGATATGTTAAAAATCATTATTAAGCTAATTAAATATTATGAAATATAAATCTTTAGTTATTAAAGAATTAACAAAATAACTAAATGATTTAGTTATATGTTTATAACAAATCCCCGAAACCAAATCCTAGATCAATTGAACACCAGGTTCAAGATCTAACTTATTCAGGTTTTGGATTTGTATCTGTTTGCTTACGTGAAATTATAATTCCTTAACAGGAATTTACTAGGTTGTCAACACCACACAGGAACTGAGGTGAGTTCATAACTATTCCCCTTTTTAATCATTTAAATATTTTGGGGCTGGAATACATGTTGTAATTGAAACTACAAATTATTTTTGTGTATTATGTTAAATAATAATTTGATCACATTTATGATTACATATGGTTATTATGAAAATCCTTCTCTGTAAACTGGACTATAAATAAGCAGGGATCTTTTGGATAGTACTATCGGGGAGTGACTTACCCCCACAAAGGTATGGACATGTGATCCATATCAGATGCACAAAGATCTTGATGTCATTCGGGATGACTGTTTCTGTAGTGAGAAGGCAGATGTGCACTTTATATAGTTTGCATTATAGTTCCATTTACAACCCATATGAGGATAAATGTAAAGGAGGATTTGCTCCCTCTGATTTGAAATTATTATGAAAATATAATATACACATAAAAGGATAATAAACTAAGTGACATGGACAAATTCAATGTGAAGGATTTGTTGGGCTTGTACTTAGTAGGTATGTGGGATAGCGGGTTCACCTTATTAAAAAGGGTTCCGACAGGCTATTCATATACCGGTGAGTAAATTAAACTCACACTTTTTCTATAAATCCTATTTGATGATAATTGATGATTTATCACTATGTTTTACTTACCTGTGAACTCACCAACCCTGTGTTGACACTTGATTTACATGTATTCTCAGGTATCTACTAGGAGCTTACGGACATGCACGTAGGATCATATAAGAGCTCAAGATACCTATTGATTATTATCGAATTATGATTAAGAAATGTTGTCAAGAAAATAATCTATCTTTTATTTCCGCTGCTCTGATTATTAATGAAATGTTTATCTAAAAACTATCATATAGATATTTGCATCTCTGTGTAACTACTGTGTTCGATCCTGTTTGTTCACCCCTCCGTGATAGATTCCAGACCCGGAATTTGAGGGTGTGACAGATTGGTATCAGAGCCATTGGTTATACTGAGTTAGGAATTGCATCTAGCCTATAGCCACACACAATAGTTGCACAAAGTAAATTGCCTTAGTTAGAGATTGACTAAGATTAAGAAGTTATATGCTTAAACTTAGATAGTTGTTTCCTAAACATGACTTTGACTCTTTGACTCATTCCTAAACTTATTCTCAACGACACGTGGGATCTACACTTATCATCGTGCCTAAATCAAATGGTTTTCAAATCTCGTCAAAGTCCGTGTCACATGACCGAGAACATGCAATGCTGGAAGAGTGGGATACCTGTATCTTAAGGTGTTCTGTCTAGGCAAGGTATTCATACAACTTGATTACCTCACCTGGGAACCCTCGAGATGAGTATTCGCTTATAGGTACGCATGTCCTCGTTAAGGTTGTGGTGGACACAAATACTTTGATAAGTCAACGTATTCGCTTTGGTTTGCGAACCGAACGTTTACACTCCTAACCTCTCATTGTTATTCTAAACAATCTCATTAATGATTTTATTATTTTGAAAAGTTTTAGAAACCAATTACCCGTTTTTCATAAAGGTTTCTTCTTTCCATATTATACAGCATGTCTTCTCGTCAAATCCGTTCACGATTTAGAAACTCTGGCCGTAAGATTTCCGCTATTGTGACACGGGAAGTTACTACAGTCATATACAAGTCCTTAAGGCAAATGGCTTCTCGTGATTGCCTTGATATGTTCCATTTGGTAATCTAAGCTACCTTGTCCTAACCTAAAGCGAGACTTGTTTCCTTAGTACTCGTGCCTTGCCGAATTTAATCGAAAAACCCAGTTTTCTTAAATTCACATCTACCCTACAGTAATTGTCCATACTTTGAATATTTGATATAAAATGCATCTATTGAATATGTCAAAGTGTGAATTCTCATCAAACAATTTCATGACAGATGGACGCACCAGCGGGCAGAGGCAGAGGTAGAGGACGCGCCAGAAGAACTGACCCAATAGGGATGACTCCTGAAGAAATACAAGCCTTGGTCAATCAAGGTGTTGCTGCAGCCCTAGCCACTCAGGCTGCTCAGAATGGTCATCACTATTCATATAAAAAGTTCCTAGACTGCAAACCAGATACCTTCACTGGTGCAGAAGGGGCCATTGGGCTCATAAGGTGGTTCGAGAAATGTGAATCCATCTTCGCTATATCTGAATGTCCCGATGAGAGTAGGACCAAGTATGCATCCGGAGCCTTGAGTGGAGCTGCACTCTCGTTCTGGAAGACAGAAGTTTCAAGACTTACTCTCTCCCTAGCCAATGCTATGGATTGGGAGGAATTCAAACAGCTGATGATGGAAGAATTCTGCCCAAGAGAAGAAGTACAAAGGTTTGAAACCGAATGCTGGAACCACAAAATGGTGGGATCTGAAATTGAAAAGTATACCACCGAAAATCATGAGTACGCAACTTTGTGTCCTCATATGATGGAGCCTGCTCACAGAAGAATTGAAGGCTACATCCGTGGACTTCTCCGGTCATTCAATCTATGGTCATTTCCTCCAACCCAACTTCAATCCAACAGGCCATTAGGATAGCTCACAAGCTGACTAATGAGGTTGTGGCTCAGGGGAAGTTACCACCAAGAAACAAGGGTAAGGGTGTCGCTGCTGAAAGCTCGGGGAAGAGAAAGTTTGAAGATGCTAAAGATGGTGAGAGTCAAGGTACAAGCAAGAAGCAAGATCAGAAAAAGCACCAAGACAATCAGGGCATTCCGTCTAGATGTCAGAGGTGTGGCAAGCGTCATCATGGCAAGTGTACCGCAATCATCTGCTACAAATGCAACAAGAGGGGGCACACTGCTCCCGAATGTAGAACCAAGACTCAAGACCAAGGAAAGAAGGAAGGTAATCAGCAGAATGGTGGAAAGAAGGAGGTTATTTGTTTCAGATGTGGAGAAAAGGGCCATATTGCTAAAGACTGCACTGGGGAAAAGAAAGATACAGCCAAGGGCAGAGCCTTCGTTATTGGCAAAGGTGAGGCTCTCAAAGACCCTAACGTTATTATGGGAAAATTTTTGGTGAATAATGTTTATGCTATAGTATTATTTGACACGGGAGCTGATAGAAGCTTCGTATCTAATACTTTCTATAATCACCTGAATGTAAACCCTGTACCCCTAGATGAGCCATATGTTGTAGAAGTAGCAAATGGTAAATCCTTGACCGCATCACAAATCCTGAAAAACTGTACACTAGATTTATCAGGTCATATCCTACCAATAGACCTCATGCCCATTACTCTGGGAAGCTTCGATGTGGTAGTTGGTATGGATTGGCTATCCAAAAACTCTGCAGAAATTATCTGTAAAGACAAAATGATTCGTATCCCCCTACCAAATGATGAAGTCCTGTGTGTGGAGGGAGATAAAACTGGTGTTGCGATGGGAGTTATTTCTTATTTAAAGGCTCAAAAGTGTCTTCGAAAAGGACATACTGCTATCCTAGCCCTAGTCACTGGCAAAGATAAGAAGGAAAGGAAGATTGAAGATGTACCCATCGTCAGGGAGTTTCCTGAAGTGTTTCCTGACGAACTGCCTGGGTTGCCCCCTAAAAGAGAGGTCGAGTTTTCAATCGAGTTAGTACCTGGAGCTACACCTATAGCTCGGGCACCATACCGTCTCGCACCTTCTGAATTAAAAGAACTATCTGACCAGCTTAGGGAACTCCTTGATAAAGGGTTCATCCGACCTAGCTCGTCACCATGGGGAGCACCAGTGTTATTTGTGAAGAAGAAAGACGGGACCTTCCGGATGTGCATCGACTATCGAGAACTGAACAAGGTGACGATCAAGAACCGTTATCCCTTGCCACGTATTGACGATTTATTTGACCAACTGCAAGGTTCAAGCATTTACTCCAAGATAGATCTTAGAAGCGGTTATCATCAGCTGAGAGTCAGAGATGAAGATATTGTGAAGACGGCTTTCAGAACTCGGTACGGTCACTTTGAGTTCACAGTCATGCCATTTGGGCTAACAAATGCACCTGCCGTATTCATGGATCTCATGAATCGTGTATGCAAGCCTTATTTAGACAAGTTTGTCATTGTCTTCATTGATGACATCTTGATCTATTCCAAAAATGAGAGTGAGCATGAAGAACATCTGAGATTGGTTCTTGAACTACTAAAGAGGGAGGAGCTCTATGCTAAGTTCTCGAAATGTGATTTCTGGCTTAAAGAAGTTCAATTCCTTGGCCATGTAATTGATGTTAATGGAATTCATGTAGACCCAGCTAAAATTGAATCTATCAAAAGTTGGCCTACACCTTCTAATCCAACGGAAATTAGACAATTTCTGGGACTAGCCGGTTATTACAGGAGATTTATCGAGGGATTCTCCAAGATAGCTCAACCATTGACCATGCTTACCCAAAAGGGGGTAGCATATCATTGGGGGTTCAAGAAAGAGGCTGCCTTTCAAACACTGAAACAGAAGTTGTGCAGTGCACCTATATTGTCCCTACCCGATGGTATTGAAGACTTTGTAGTCTACTGTGATGCTTCTGTTCAGGGTCTGGGATGTGTTTTGATGCAGCGAGACAAAGTCATAGCCTATGCCTCAAGACAGTTAAAGTCTCATGAGAAGAACTATGCAACTCATGATCTAGAACTGGGAGCTGTTGTGTTTGCTCTTAAATTATGGAGACATTACTTGTACGGTACTAAGTGCACTATTTATACCGATCACAAGAGTCTTCAACACCTGTATAGTCAAAAGGAGCTGAACATGAGGCAGAGGAGGTGGCTTGAACTATTAAACGATTATGATTGTGCCATCAAGTACCATCCTGGTAAAGCAAATATTGTGGCTGATGCTTTGAGTAGGAAAGAACATGTGAAACCTCGTAGAGTGCGAGCTCTACAACTTACCATTCAAAGCAACCTGCCGGCACAAATCTTGAATGCTCAGACTGAAGCCCTGAAAGAAGAGCACATTAAAGATGAAAACCTTCGAGGGCTAGACCAACAGTTTGAAGTTCATTCGGATGGGATACGCTTTATAGCAGGAAGGATTTGGGTACCCCTATACGGGAATCTGAGGAGCTTGATCATGGATGAAGCCCACAAGTCTAGATACTCTATCCACCCAGGTGCAGATAAGATGTATTACGACTTGAAGCTTGTTTACTGGTGGCCAAGAATGAAGGCAGATATTGCAACCTATGTCTCAAAGTGCTTGACTTGTTCTAAAGTCAAGGTCGAATACCAAAAGCCTTCAGGAATGTTGACCCAACCAGAAATTCCCGTGTGGAAGTGGGAAATGATAACCATGGATTTTGTCACTGGTTTACCCAAATCTCAGACGGGCAATGACACTATTTGGGTTATCGTTGACCGTCTCACCAAATCCGCTCATTTCATACCCATTCGTGAGAAAGACAAGATGGAGAAGCTTGCAAGGGTGTACATCAAAGAAATTATCTCTAGACACGGAGTACCAGTGTCTATTATCTCTGATCGTGATGCACGGTTTACATCAATCTTCTGGGGAAAGCTTCAGAAGGCTCTAGGCACTCGCCTAGATATGAGCACAGCCTATCACCCTCAAACTGATGGTCAAAGTGAAAGAACCATACAGACTCTTGAGGATATGCTTAGGGCTTGTGTCATTGACTTTGGAAAGAACTGGGAAGGTCATTTACCTTTGGTAGAGTTCTCATATAACAATAGCTATCATTCGAGCATCAAGGCGGCACCATTCGAGGCCTTATATGGACGTAAATGTAGATCACCGCTTTGCTGGGCAGAGGTTGGAGATAGTCAACTTACTGGTCCAGAGTTGATCTTTGAAACTCATGAGAAAATTGTCCAGATAAGAGAACGCATGGCTGCTGCCAGGGATCGCCAGAAAAGCTATGCTGATAAACGCCGCAAGCCACTGGAATTTCAGGAAGGAGATAAAGTTTTGCTAAAGGTATCTCCCTGGAAGGGAGTTATACGCTTTGGAAAACGAGGGAAATTGAACCCTCGCTACGTGGGACCTTTTGAAATTATCAGAAGGATCGGCCCAGTAGCCTATGAATTAAATCTACCTGCTGAACTTGGTGGTGTGCATAATGTTTTTCATGTATCTAATCTAAGGAAGTGCTTATCCGATGAATCACTTGTTGTGCCTTTAGAGGAACTGCAAGTAGATGAGAAACTCAGGTTTATCGAGGAACCAGTTGAAATCATGGATAAAGAAGTCAAACAACTTAAGCATAGCAAGATTCCGATTGTCAAAGTTCGATGGAACTCCCGGCGTGGTCCTGAGTTCACTTGGGAACGAGAGGACGAAATGATGCGCAAGTATCCCAACCTGTTCAAGAAGGTTGCCAGTACTTCTTAATTTTCGGGACGAAAATTCCTGTAACAGGGGGATGATGTGACAACTCGGAAAATTTCATGATTTATATATATGCAAATCTAGTATTTGTGTGATTTGTTTTTATATTTTTATTAGTATTTAATAATAATATTATTAATAAGAATATAAATAACAATAATAATAATAACAATAACAATAAAAATATTGTTAAAAATAAAAATAATAATAACAATGATAATGATAATAATAATATTGTTATTAATAATAAAAATTTATAAAAAGTTTATTAAATTTTGAAATGATAATTTGAGTAATAAAGTTCAGGGGGTTAAATTGCTAATTTGAAAACTTGTTTTAAAAACTTATAACATAAAATGTTAACTGTTGTAACCCCAGGGACCAATTGTGTAATTTTGTTTAAATCTCAAAACACCCGCCGCCGACCCCTTTTTCCGGCGACTATTCCGGCGGCCTCCGGCGTCTTCCAAAGGCCAAGTTAGGCCGGTTTTAATCCAATCAAACGATGCCGACACTTTCGTGGGATTATCTCGAACTCGTGGCCACTAGAAATTTGATTAATGGTGTCGGTTTAATGCGATTTCCACTAAGACCGAAAGTTCGGCCGACACCCACTACGAACACGCACCAAACAATAAACAACACTCGAATTGATTGCACACTAACATCCGTATGAGTATTTATAGACTACTAGTGAGTTCAATTTCACACAAAACATAACACAATACCACCATTGATCCTCTCCTTGCGTTCGGACCTGCAACTTATTCGATTTCCACCTTCGGGGTTGTATTTCACGATACCAATAGAGGGCTTTCGATCATCTAAGCTATTAAAAGCTTTCTGTAAGAGTAATTCGAATATCATAATCATTTGTATAGTAATCGAGCTTCATCCCTATCGCGACTAGTTCTTGATTGTTCTCGACATCAAACCGAATCAAACAGGTAAATTGATTTCACCATTCTGTTCGGTTAATCATGGGGAACAAAAGCCCCATGAATTCATTCATTAACAACAACAATTACATGTTCAATTTGATCGAATTGTGATTAGGGTTCTTGATTTGGGGGTTAGCTTACGGGGTTGTGTTTAAAATTAATTGGGGCTGTGCTCCTTTCGATTTGGAGCCTTGGCTCACTGGTTCGGGTGTTGGGGCGATGGGGAGGAGGTCGCGGGTTCGAACCCAGCCCCCTCCCAATTATTTTTTTAAGCCTTTTAGGCTATTTAAAAATACAGAAAAATTATTAAAAATTATAAAAATAATTATTATAAACTTTGTTCATTTTAGAGGTTATATAATTATTTCTGGAAAATTTATTTCTTTAAAAACCTTATTTATTTATTTAATTAATTATTACAAATGTTATAAAATATTAATTATAAATGTTATAAATAGCCATTTTTATAAAATAGACTCTAAATAATAATCTAAATTATTAATTTATTATTAAACGTTATATTATTTGTAATTAAGGATAAAAATGATTTTATAAATTAAATCATAAAATCATACTAAATAATACATGATTTATTAAAAATCACAAATAGATTTTAAATAAAATAATAACATAGATCATTACACATAAATAATGTTTATACATGATATAAATATGGATAACATAATTAATAATTACATAATTTATATTATTTATTGAACATAAATCTATTATGTTATGATTATTAATTATTGAACATAATTAATAATTAGATAAATTATATTATGTTATTTCATGTAAATATGTTATAATTTAATAATATGTTATTATTCATTATTTATACATAATCTATGTTCAGTTATAAAAACATTATCATATAAATATAATGTCTAGATAAATTGTGTCTATTTACAAAATCTTACAAAATTAAATATAAATTTATATTTAACGCCTAAGATTTATTTGGAACATAATGATATGTTAAAAATCATTATTAAGCTAATTAAATATTATGAAATATAAATCTTTAGTTATTAAAGAATTAACAAAATAACTAAATGATTTAGTTATATGTTTATAACAAATCCCCGAAAACCAAATCCTAGATCAATTGAACACCAGGTTCAAGATCTAACTTATTCAGGTTTTGGATTTGTATCTGTTTGCTTACGTGAAATTATAATTCCTTAACAGGAATTTACTAGGTTGTCAACACCACACAGGAACTGAGGTGAGTTCATAACTATTCCCCTTTTTAATCATTTAAATATTTTGGGGCTGGAATACATGTTGTAATTGAAACTACAAATTATTTTTGTGTATTATGTTAAATAATAATTTGATCACATTTATGATTACATATGGTTATTATGAAAATCCTTCTCTGTAAACTGGACTATAAATAAGCAGGGATCTTTTGGATAGTACTATCGGGGAGTGACTTACCCCCACAAAGGTATGGACATGTGATCCATATCAGATGCACAAAGATCTTGATGTCATTCGGGATGACTGTTTCTGTAGTGAGAAGGCAGATGTGCACTTTATATAGTTTGCATTATAGTTCCATTTACAACCCATATGAGGATAAATGTAAAGGAGGATTTGCTCCCTCTGATTTGAAATTATTATGAAAATATAATATACACATAAAAGGATAATAAACTAAGTGACATGGACAAATTCAATGTGAAGGATTTGTTGGGCTTGTACTTAGTAGGTATGTGGGATAGCGGGTTCACCTTATTAAAAAGGGTTCCGACAGGCTATTCATATACCGGTGAGTAAATTAAACTCACACTTTTTCTATAAATCCTATTTGATGATAATTGATGATTTATCACTATGTTTTACTTACCTGTGAACTCACCAACCCTGTGTTGACACTTGATTTACATGTATTCTCAGGTATCTACTAGGAGCTTACGGACATGCACGTAGGATCATATAAGAGCTCAAGATACCTATTGATTATTATCGAATTATGATTAAGAAATGTTGTCAAGAAAATAATCTATCTTTTATTTCCGCTGCTCTGATTATTAATGAAATGTTTATCTAAAAACTATCATATAGATATTTGCATCTCTGTGTAACTACTGTGTTCGATCCTGTTTGTTCACCCCTCCGTGATAGATTCCAGACCCGGAATTTGAGGGTGTGACAATGTTTGCCTCCTGTCACGACTTACCATGTCGTGACAAATGTACATAGGACAAATTGCACCCGGTTGACCTCGAGTCACACAGGTGGGGCTCGTCAGACCCAGTAGTACTACCCAAGTTTCCCCGCTATTCAATATTAATAATTCGAAAGTGTGAGGACTTTATCATGGTAAACAGCACTATATTAATATCATACACATCTTAAATATATAAAGCGTTTGTAAAGTTACCAGTATGCTATCTCCCCCAAAAGAGGTTAAGTAAAACAGTGGGGCATGAACTCACCTGATACGCGTATGAGTACTAGAGTTTACTTGAAAGACAAAGTAAACAGTCAACCCTCAGAGGTTACCTAGATCATGTAAGTACATGAGTATGTGTAAACAGAGAATATGAGAAACCCTAAGTGCACTACAACCAAGACTTAAGGTTTTAGAGGAATAGACATGTTAGACCCAGTTGGCCCGTTTGACCCGTTGGTGACATTATGTGTTGTAAACCATTTATACAGACATGAGCATATATATCATACAAGTCATGTAAGTTCTTAGCATCTAGCATACTCAGTGTGTTCATAACACAACTAGTGTATCATATAAAAGGTCAGGTCATGCATAACCTATTTATATGACCCATAACTATGATTTAGCATATACGGGTCAAAACAGATAATTCACCAAATAATCATCCATACTAACCACAACACATTCAATATGTCCAATACATACCACATACATCAAGATGATTGGTTTCCAGTCCCAAACATGATGTCCTAGTTACTAGTCAACATACAAAACCATACATGATCATCAAAGTGCACAACAACCTAATAAACATTCCATACAACCCAATTCACAAGTTCTATCACCTTATACATCCACAACAAGCATTCTAACATGATCCTAAAGCCATGAATAAGTCAAATTCTCAATATCCAATGTTCATGCACAATAAAGTTTCCCTTTTGGGAAAGTTCATCCCAAAATCTAGTAAACACCCAATGAACATACAATTCATCAATAATATACTATTTTAAGCTCATAACAACAACTAACCATGATCAACAACATCAAACTACCATAATTCATCAATTCATATCTAAAAAGTTTCTACTTTTGGCAAGACATGAACAACAATATCCAACCTAAGTTTTCTAGCATTCATAGCAACAATCTAGCATTCATATCATAATCCCAATATTCATACAACATCATTAACGCCCTAATACCATCAATTCATCATTGAATTATCAAGTTCATGCACAAAGTTACTACTAATAGTAAGGTATGAACAAAGTTCTCAATTCACCAATTTCTTGCGTAATTCATGTTTTCTAACATTCATACTAACTAATTAACATCCCAACAACATCAAACAACAATCAATTCCACAAAAGCCCCAAAATTTTCGAATTAGGGTTCCTATTCCTCAAGGTTCATAATCAATCAATCAAAAGTGTAGTTTTCTTGCATAATCAACACTAAACAACATACATACAACTTAACTAACATGTTAACAACATCAAAACATCAAGATTTCAGCCTATTGAACACCCAATTCGCAGCCATGGTTCGGCCCTAATGAGAAATCCACAAAAACATCCAAACTAACCTTTAATCCACGTGTGTACTTGTTAATGAAGGTCCAAATCGCAATCTAACACTTGTAATTGATCAAAACCGTGAAGTATTGAAGGTTCTTGGATGGAATTCGCAGGTTTGAAGGCTTGAGAGGCTGCAGGTCGTGATTTGGGAGGGTGGGGGCTGCTAGGTTATTTTTTTTGTTTAGTTTACTTACCTATATTTACACCTTTAACCCTTGCCTTGTGTATTTTATAAAATTTCATCTTTTAACTTCTTTTTAAAAGTGTTTTTAACCATCTAACAAATATATAAACTAGTAATAACAATTATATATTTTATCTTTATAAAACACGCAACATACGAATTAACACACGCGTTTTCGCGTTACGCGATAAAATTCCGGAATAGTCTTTAAATCGGGTAAACACATAAGCATAACATAATAATCATTTAATCCACTAGATTATTATTAAATTAACGTTATTAATTATTATTAAGTCACCAACGTCAAACGACAACTAGTGTGTGCTTACGACGCGTGTATGTAAAACTTAACGGAACTAACGGAGTTTTGTAACGGAAAATTACCGGATGTCACATTATTCCCATGTTGAAAGAATTTTCGTCCCGAAAATTACGTTACATAGTGAGAGTGTTTCATCACATGGTGAGAGTGTTCCATCACACGGTGAGAGTGTTCCATCACTGGTCTACTGCATTGGCACACAGAAATCAAAATCTAGTGAGTTTTGGATGAGTTGTCACATCATCCCCATGTTGAAAGAAATTTTGTCTCGAAATTTAAATCAATACCTTTGTCTGCAGGCATCGTCTCAAATAGCTGAGGATACTTAATGTAAGGCCCCGTTCCCGGGCACCTCACAGTTGGTCATTCACAGCATAAAACATTCATATATTATAAATTAAAGCAGCGGAATTAATTTTAACAAAAATCCATTTCCTATGCACTATAAGAAGTCGTCTTAGGAGCTTTAGCACTGCTCCTAGTCGTCTTAGGACGACCTCTACCTCTAGCAGCCTTAGAAGGTTTCTTCCCAGCCATTTTCCTATGCACTATAAGATTCAAACACTAAAACAGTCATTCAAGGAAACAGCTCAGTTTATGTCAAGTATAGTAAGTCCCTAATTACAGTGGCCAGTTGTGATTAGCCACTTACTTTACTCTTCACACCCCAAGCACTTCCTATCCTGACTACATCAGCATCTAAATCTACTAAGAACACATAAATCACATAGCATACGCACATAACACTGATTAACTTTTAAGAAAAACAATACCTGATGGCACATGGCTACTTGGGCTAACATCCCCCTTTCCGTCCCATTCTCAGTTTAAGTTAAGGTTTATTTTTGAAAATTTACCCGTTTCACTTAAACTTTAGCTCTGATACCAACTTGTAAGGCCCCGTTCCCGGGCACCTCACAGTTGGTCATTCACAGCATAAAACATTCATATATTATAAATTAAAGCAGCGGAATTAATTTTAACAAAAATCCATTCATTCATTTTAAACACTGTTGCTAAGCAATACATTCTAGTTCAGGAAATCACAAAATAATTAATTGCATGAATTACAAAACAACAGTGTTGTCAAAACATAAATGGGTGTCAGTCTTGCCCGCCAAGTAGCCATCCCCGTGTGCCATCCTCAGCAACCTGTTACCTGCCAACTGGAAAGTACATAAAAGTCAGCGTTGCTGAGTGAGTTCTAGTTTTGTTATTAAAATACTTTACTTCTCATTCCAAACGTTCTTTATGCATATGTGATCACACATAGTACGTACACGTAGGTAATTTCATTATTATCTTCATCATTCGTTCTTTAACTTTCATTCGTCAAGCATGCAAATCTCTAAGGGTCACCTCTCTTCTCTGCCCTCATGGTTCCAACCCATGAGCCGACAAAGCATATCGTATCCGTCTGGTGCCCCTATGGCTCTCAGTCCATAGACCGACACCTGGTGCCCCTATGGCTCTCAGTCCATAGACCGACACCTGGTTGCCCCTATGGCTCTCTGTCCATAGACCGACAACCTCGTTGCCCCTATGGCTCTCTGTCCATAGACCGACAACGTCTCATCCGGGGTCACGTTAACCCCGGGAGTGATCGTCACCACTCCTGCTGTAACAACTATCCCGTGACAGGTCACAAAGACACTGCCCCGTTGTTCTTAAGGCAACTATGGCTCACTGTCCATAATCTACCATAAGGCTCGTAATAGGCCTAGTTACTAGAACCAAGCACCATTTTCAAGACTTATTAACCGTCAATTCAATCTCGTGCCCCTTAGACCATGCAAGACTTTCGTTCATTCATTCATTTATTAATGCATGTATTCATCATCATTCTTCTTTGTGTTCATTCGTTAATACATGCATCCATCATCATGTTCCTCTTTCATTATCTTTCACTTTACGATACATAATACTTCATTAATTCATTCTCGTTATTCGTACAGTTTCAGAAAGTTAGCATACACAATTACAAGGAACATAAACACTCATCATACATTCATCACCATACAATCATCTTCATACATTTATCATCATTCATAGCATCATACCATACTTAACAATATTTTATTAATAATATTGTTAACAATAATAATACACTGATAATAATATCAGTAATAATAAGGGTTAAGCATACTCATCATTACATGCATGAAACATCATCATTTATTAACCCTAGTCAACCCTGGTCAAAACCTCGAACTTCGGACTTACAGGAAATTTCTGTAAAATTCTAAGTTTTCTGGGCGTTTGAGCCCTGTTGGGCATATAAGCCCTCTGGGCGTATGAGCCCTGTTAGGCGTAAGAGCACTGCTGGACTTTTCATCTTATACTTAGAATTATCATCTAGTCATACGACCACACTGTTGGTCATATGAGCACTATTGGTCGTACCATCCCATACTTAGAAATATGTTCTGATCATAGGACCACACTGTTGGTCGTATGAGTCCTATTGGACTCTTCAACATACTTAGAAAAATTATCACTTGGTCATACGACCACACTGTTGGTCGTATGAGTCCTATTGGACTCCAACACTTAGAAAAATCACTGGGTCATACGACCACACTGTTGGTCGTATGAGTCCTATTGGGCTTTTCAACACACTTAGAAAAATATATCACCTGGTCATACGACCACACTGTTGGTCGTATGAACATTAGTGGACTCATCAACTTGTTTTTATTTATTCTAAGTCCAATTTCAGACATATTTGTAACCTGTTCATGTGTCTAATTCATAGTCCAAGTCCCAAACATCATAAGGCCTAGTTCTAAACATATACACATGATTCTAGGCATAAATCTAACATAAACATAAACATACATACATTCATTTCATACGGGTATCAACCCAAATTTTATAAGAACATACTTGCATGCATTTTCCAGCCCCAAGACGTTTAAAACAGGTAAAAAGGGGTCTAGAACTCACCTTAGTTTGTCTTCAGGTTTTGATATCCCCTTCCTTGAACTTCTCAGTTGTTTCTAACACCTAAAACACACACACATACCACCGAACACACAAGACACATTTATAAGCACACATACGGTTCTAGAATCATCTAAAACTTCAAGAACTCGAGATTTCTTACCAAAAACTTCGAGTTTCTCAGATTCTTCTTCAAAAATCCCGAGAGTTTTCTGCTCCTGCTGCTCTCTCTCTCTAAAAATATCAAATGAAAGGATACCCAGGCAACGTGGGCAGCCATACCACCTTTTCTATCAAAATTAATAGGAAGTTTGCCCATTTGGCACTTTTGGCCCTTCCACAAAAGTAGACTTTTTATTTCCTTCCCCTTTCTTTCTATTTCATTCTTTTAATTTCTTTAATGACAAATTACGGGTGTTACAAGTCCACCCCCCTTATATAGGTTTCGTCCCCGAAACCTGTTATTCTTCAAACAGATGTGGGTAATGCTGTCTCATTTCTTCTTCAGTCTCCCACGTAGACTCGGATCCCTTCCTGTGCTTCCACTGTACACGCACAAGAGGAACCACTTTATTCCTCAACCCCTTTTCTTTACGATTAATGATTGCCACTGGTTGCTCTACGTAATTGAGCCGTTCGTCTACTTCAATATCCTCCAGTGGAACAATCATATCTTCATCAGCTAAGCACTTCCTCAGATGAGATACATGGAATGTGGGATGAATTCCACTTAACTCATCTGGCAGCTCAAGTCGATAGGCTACCTCTCCTACTCGTGCAACAATTCGGAAAGGTCCTATGTACCTCGGGCTTAGCTTACCTCTTTTCCTGAATCGGATAATCCCTTTCCAAGGCGAGACCTTCAACATAACTCGGTCTCCAACCTTGAACTCTATTGGTCTTCGCCTCTTGTCGGCATACGACTTTTGTCTATCTTTTGCCGCCTTCATGAAGGCTTTGATCTTTTCTAATTTCTCAGTCATTGCTTCAATCACCTCAACGCCTCCCAGTTCTTTCTGCCCAATATCTCCCCAACATACGGGCGTCCTACATCTCCTATCGTATAGCATCTCGTAAGGTGGCATGCCAATGCTGGCATGATAACTGTTGTTGTACGAGAATTCTGCTAACGGCAGGTGGTCGTCCCAACTTCCTCCAAAATCGATCACGCACGCCCGAAGCATGTCCTCGAGTGTTTGGATCGTCCTCTCAGACTGACCGTCTGTCTGAGGGTGATATGCTGTACTAATGTGTAGTCTCGTCCCCATTGCATCGTGAAATCTTTTCCAAAACTTGGAGGTAAACCGGGTGTCGCGATCAGACACAATAGACACCGGCACACCATGACGAGCTACAATTTCTTTGATGAACAGATCCGCCAATCTTTCAGATGAGTACGTTTCACGGATCGGTAGGAAGTGGGCACTCTTCGTCAGGCGGTCAACTATCACCCATATAGCATCATACCCTTTAGGGGTACGTGGTAACTTCGTGATGAAGTCCATGGTGATGTGCTCCCACTTCCACTCGGGTATATCCAACGGTTGGATCTTCCCGTAAGGCTTCTGGTGTTCTGCCTTTACTTGTAAGCAAGTTAGGCATTTACTCACGTACTCCACTACGTCACGTTTCATACCCGGCCACCAGTAATCCTTCTTCATATCGTGGTACATTTTGGTAGCACCGGGGTGAATGGAGTATCGAGTCTTATAGGCCTCATCTATGATCTTCTCACATAGATTCCCGTATCGAGGGATCCACATTCGCCCAAATCGGGTCTTAACACCTAGAGTGTTCTCACCCAACTCCGTAACTAGACCTCTCATCCTTTCGGAGTTAAGACGGTCTTCTTTCAAAGCCTCGTCTTGAAATTCCTTAACTTGAGTCATCACATCAGAGGTTATGATTAATTGATAAGCCTTTACCCGAATCGGCTCGGGCCTTTCCTTTCGGCTAAGGGCATCAGCCACCACATTGGCTTTGCCCGGGTGGTAATGGATCTCACAATCATAATCTTTTATCTGCTCCAACCACCGCCTCTGCCTCATGTTCAGATCTTTCTGCTCAAAGAAGTACTTCAAGATTTTGTGGTCCGTGAAGATGGTGCACTTCGTCCCGTATAGATAGTGCCGCCAAATCTTCAACGCGAAAACCACCGCGGCTAATTCTAGATCGTGTGTGGGATAGTTGACTTCGTGGGTCTTCAGCTGTCGAGATGCGTAGGCTATCACCTTTCCACGTTGCATCAACACACAACCTAGCCCAGAATAGGATGCATCCGAATAGACCACTAAGTCTTCATTTCCCTCGGGCAATGTCAAGACAGGAGCTTGTGTCAGTCTCGTCTTCAACTCCTCAAAGGCAGTCTCCTGCTCTCGACCCCACACGAATTTCACGTCCTTGTGTGTCAACTTAGTCAAAGGTGAGGCTATCTTGGAGAAGTCTTGAATAAATCTCCTGTAATAGCCCGCCAATCCCAAAAAGCTACGAATCTCGGATAGCGTCCTTGGTGATTTCCATTGCATCACAGCCTCAACCTTTGCTGGGTCCACCATGATTCCCTCTGCATTTACCACGTGACCCAGAAATTGCACCTCACGTAGCCAAAAAGCACATTTGGAGAACTTAGCATACAGCTTCTCCCTTCTCAAAGTCTCCAACACTTCCCGAATGTGGCCGGCATGCTCTTCTTCGCTCCTCGAATAAATCAGGATATCATCAATGAACACAATCACTGATTTATTTAACATTGGCCGACACACTCGGTTCATCAAATCCATAAAAGCAGCTGGCGCGTTAGTTAGACCAAATGACATAACGAGAAACTCATAGTGTCCATAACGCGTATGAAAAGCTGTTTTAGGAATGTCCAGCTCCTTCACCTTCAACTGGTGGTAGCCAGATCGAAGATCTATCCTCGAGAACCAACTGGCACCTTGGAGCTGGTCGAACAAGTCGTCAATCCTCGATAACGGATTCCGATTCTTTACCGTTAGCTTGTTCAACTCACGGTAGTCGATACACATCCTCATGCTACCGTCCTTCTTCTTCACGAACAAGACCGGGGCACCCCAAGGAGAGATACTCGGTCTAATAAAGCCCTTGTCAAGCAGCTCCTGCAGTTGCTCCATCAGCTCTTTCATCTCCGTCGGAGCCAAGCGATACGGTGCTTTTGCGACAGGTTGAGCACCCGGTATCAGGTCGATCTGGAATTCGATCTCTCGGTCAGGTGGCAATCCCGATAAGTCTTCGAGAAACACGTCCGGAAAGTCACGCACAACTGGTACATCAGATAGTTGTGGTGTCGGCGTCTCTACATTCTTTACATAACATAAGTAGGCGCTACATCCGCGCCTCATACACTTTCCCGCCACCGCCATCGAGATCACCTTCGGAATCGTCGTAACCTGATCGCCATATATTGTCACCGTACTTCCGTCAGTCGCCGTCAGCCTAATCATCTTCTTTCGGCACACGATATTCGCTTCGTAGGTTGCTAACCAATCCATCCCTAACACCACATCAAATCCTCCTAGGGGCATCACATGTAATTTGGCAGCAAACCTATGGCCTTCTAACTCTATGGTACAGTCCTCTATCACGTCAGTAACTCTAGTGGACTTACCAATAGCGGTTTCTACATCAAAGGGCTCATCAATGCATTTACTACTAGCAGACAATCTATCACAGAAAGTGGCAGAAATGAAACTCCTACTAGCTCCAGAATCAAATATCACAGAAGCAAGAGTTTGATTTACTAGAAACGTACCTGACACAACATCGGGGTCCGTCCTAGCCTCCTCTCTGGTCATGGTAAAAGCTCTGGCGCTCGCCTTCTGCCCTTCAGTCCCGGCCGTCTTCTTTGCCCCGGAACTCTCAGCCCTCGACTTCTTGCAATCTTTACTCATATGCCCCGCTTCACCACAGTTGAAACACCTCGCAGCCTTACAGTCTCTAGCCATATGACCGGATTTCCCACACCTGAAACAGACGTTTAACCCCCATCTACATTCACCACCGTGCTCCTTACCACACTTGTCACATCTTTTGGGTCCCGAGCTTGATGACCCCACCCTACGGTTATCCCTTCTCGCCTTCTTGTTATTCGGGGTAAAGCCACCACGCCCGAACCGCTTTCCATTCCAATTTCGGTCACCACCGGCCTTCTTTGATTCCACCACCATCACTTCCCTCTCGTCATAGAGCCTCCCAGCTAAGTCTACTGCCGACCTAAAGGTGCTTGGTCGGGCAGTAATCAAGTGCCTACGAATGTCGGCTGGCAGCCCCTGAACGTACCGGTTAATCTTTCGTGACACTGGTGTTACTTGATCTGGCACCAGCCTAGCCATCTCATTGAATTTGGTAGTGTATTGCTGGTAGGTCATGGTTCCCGCTTCAAATTGTAGGAACTCCCTCTCGATCTTATCAAGTTCCCTGTGAGGACAGAATTCCTCAATTACCAGCTTCTTTAACTCGGACCACTTCATTTTCCCGATGGCTCTGCTGCCCTCAGCTTGGACGATATTGTCCCACCAACATAGTGCTGAGTCAGTAAAGGAGTGGGTGGCAAACTTCACCTTCTGATGTTCCCGGCACTCACTGATCTCGAGTACCGCTTCCATCTCCCTTACCCACCGATGGGCGGCAGCAGCATTGCCATTTCCATCAAAAGTCGGGGGCTTGCACCTCTGAAATGCCCCGTAACTGCACCCCTTAGTCGTCACTCCTACCACATCATCTTCCTCTTCATCAGACACTACAATCTCAGGATCCGGTCGTTCCTCCTCTCCCTTGCTTTCCTTTCCAGTCGACCCTCTCCTGTCCTCCTTCTCCTTCCTCTCCTCGTTCCTCATAGCTCGAATAACATCGGTCACTACAGATGGCATAACTGCCTGTAGGACCTGGTGTACCTCATCAGCAATCGCCTCCCTAGCTGAAGCATTCAGACTGGCATTCTCAGTTTCTTCATTCCGGTCAGGAACCTCGGGGTTCACAGGAGTCGTCTTAGGAGCTTTAGCACTGCTCCTAGTCGTACGCGGACGACCTCTACCTCTAGCAGCCTTAGAAGGTTTCTTCCCAGCCATTTTCCTATGCACTATAAGATTCAAACACTAAAACAGTCATTCAAGGAAACAGCTCAGTTTATGTCAAGTATAGTAAGTCCCTAATTACAGTGGCCAGTTGTGATTAGCCACTTACTTTACTCTTCACACCCCAAGCACTTCCTATCCTGACTACATCAGCATCTAAATCTACTAAGAACACATAAATCACATAGCATACGCACATAACACTGATTAACTTTTAAGAAAAACAATACCTGATGGCACATGGCTACTTGGGCTAACATCCCCCTTTCCGTCCCATTCTCAGTTTAAGTTAAGGTTTATTTTTGAAAATTTACCCGTTTCACTTAAACTTTAGCTCTGATACCAACTTGTAAGGCCCCGTTCCCGGGCACCTCACAGTTGGTCATTCACAGCATAAAACATTCATATATTATAAATTAAAGCAGCGGAATTAATTTTAACAAAAATCCATTCATTCATTTTAAACACTGTTGCTAAGCAATACATTCTAGTTCAGGAAATCACAAAATAATTAATTGCATGAATTACAAAACAACAGTGTTGTCAAAACATAAATGGGTGTCAGTCTTGCCCGCCAAGTAGCCATCCCCGTGTGCCATCCTCAGCAACCTGTTACCTGCCAACTGGAAAGTACATAAAAGTCAGCGTTGCTGAGTGAGTTCTAGTTTTGTTATTAAAATACTTTACTTCTCATTCCAAAACGTTCGTTATGCATATGTGATCACACATAGTACGTACACGTAGGTAATTTCATTATTATCTTCATCATTCGTTCTTTAACTTTCATTCGTCAAGCATGCAAATCTCTAAGGGTCACCTCTCTTCTCTGCCCTCATGGTTCCAACCCATGAGCCGACAAAGCATATCGTATCCGTCTGGTGCCCCTATGGCTCTCAGTCCATAGACCGACACCTGGTGCCCCTATGGCTCTCAGTCCATAGACCGACACCTGGTTGCCCCTATGGCTCTCTGTCCATAGACCGACAACCTCGTTGCCCCTATGGCTCTCTGTCCATAGACCGACAACGTCTCATCCGGGGTCACGTTAACCCCGGGAGTGATCGTCACCACTCCTGCTGTAACAACTATCCCGTGACAGGTCACAAAGACACTGCCCCGTTGTTCTTAAGGCAACTATGGCTCACTGTCCATAATCTACCATAAGGATCGTAATAGGCCTAGTTACTAGAACCAAGCACCATTTTCAAGACTTATTAACCGTCAATTCAATCTCGTGCCCCTTAGACCATGCAAGACTTTCGTTCATTCATTCATTTATTAATGCATGTATTCATCATCATTCTTCTTTGTGTTCATTCGTTAATACATGCATCCATCATCATGTTCCTCTTTCATTATCTTTCACTTTACGATACATAATACTTCATTAATTCATTCTCGTTATTCGTACAGTTTCAGAAAGTTAGCATACACAATTACAAGGAACATACACACTCATCATACATTCATCACCATACAATCATCTTCATACATTTATCATCATTCATAGCATCATACCATACTTAACAATATTTTATTAATAATATTGTTAACAATAATAATACACTGATAATAATATCAGTAATAATAAGGGTTAAGCATACTCATCATTACATGCATAAAACATCATCATTTATTAACCCTAGTCAACCCTGGTCAAAACCTCGAACTTCGGACTTACAGGAAATTTCTGTAAAATTCTAAGTTTTCTGGGCGTTTGAGCCCTGTTGGGCGTATAAGCCCTCTGGGCGTATGAGCCCTGTTAGGCGTAAGAGCACTGCTGGACTTTTCATCTTATACTTAGAATTATCATCTGGTCATACGACCACACTGTTGGTCGTATGGGCACTATTGGTCGTACCATCCCATACTTAGAAATATGTTCTGATCATACGACCACACTGTTGGTCGTATGAGTCCTATTGGACTCTTCAACATACTTAGAAAAATTATCACTTGGTCATACAACCACACTGTTGGTCGTATGAGTCCTATTGGACTCCAACACTTAGAAAAATCACTGGGTCATACGACCACACTGTTGGTCGTATGAGTCCTATTGGGCTTTTCAACACACTTAGAAAAATATATCACCTGGTCATACGACCACACTGTTGGTCGTATGAACATTAGTGGACTCATCAACTTGTTCTTATTTATTCTAAGTCCAATTTCAGACATATTTGTAACCTGTTCATGTGTCTAATTCATAGTCCAAGTCCCAAACATCATAAGGCCTAGTTCTAAACATATACGCATGATTCTAGGCATAAATCTAACATAAACATAAACATACATACATTCATTTCATACGGGTATCAACCCAAATTTTATAAGAACATACTTGCATGCATTTTCCAGCCCCAAGACGTTTAAAACAGGTAAAAAGGGGTCTAGAACTCACCTTAGTTTGTCTTCAGGTTTTGATATCCCCTTCCTTGAACTTCTCAGTTGTTTCTAACACCTAAAACACACACACACATACCACCGAACACACAAGACACATTTATAAGCACACATACGGTTCTAGAATCATCTAAAACTTCAAGAACTCGAGATTTCTTACCAAAAACTTCGAGTTTCTCAGATTCTTCTTCAAAAATCCCGAGAGTTTTCTGCTCCTGCTGCTCTCTCTCTCTAAAAATATCAAATGAAAGGATACCCAGGCAACGTGGGCAGCCATACCACCTTTTCTATCAAAATTAATAGGAAGTTTGCCCATTTGGCACTTTTGGCCCTTCCACAAAAGTAGACTTTTTATTTCCTTCCCCTTTCTTTCTATTTCATTCTTTTAATTTCTTTAATGAGAAATTACGGGTGTTACACTTAAGCTTCATTTGATCTTCACGTTCCCACGTGAATTCCGGTCCACGCCGCGAGTTCCAACGAACTTTGACTATGGGTATCTTGCTTTGCTTAAGTGTTTTCACTTCACTATCCATCACCTCGACTGGTTCTTCGATAAAACGTAATTGTTCATCCACGTGAACATCTTCTAGTGGTACAATTAGTGTCTCATCCGATAAACATTTCTTCAGATTTGAACGTGAAACACATTGTGGACTCCACTCAGCGAATCAGGTAAGGCTAGTCGATAGGCCACTGGACCTATTCTTTCTAGTATCTCAAATGGTCCAACGTACCTCGGATTTAGCTTTCCTCGCTTGCCAAACCGAACGACGCCTTTCCACGGTGAGACTTTCAATAGGACTTTGTCGCCAATTTGAAACTCTAGAGGTTTCCGTCTCTTATCAGCAAAACTTTTCTATCTATCTCGTGCTGCTACCATACGATTCCGTATCTGCACGATCTTCTCAGTGGTTTCATGTATTAGCTCAGGACCCGTTAGTTAACTATCACCAATTTTAGCCCAGCAAACCGGTGATCTACACTTTCTCCCATACAAAGCCTCGAAAGGTGCTGCCTGTATGCTAGTGTGATAACTGTTATTATAAGAAAATTCCACCAAAGGTAGTTGAACTTCCCAGTTGTTCCCGAAGTCAATCACACAAGCACGTAACATATCCTCCAAAGTCTGTATGGTACGCTCACTCTGACCGTCAGTCTGTGGATGATAAGCAGTACTCATATCCAATCGTGTACCCAGATATTTCTGCAGTGATTGCCAGAAGTGTGACGTGAAACAAGTATCGCGATCAGAGATAATCAAGATTGGTACGCCATGTCTCGAAACGATTTCCTTAAGATACAGTCGGGTTAACTTCTCCATCTTATCCATTTCCTTAATTGCATGGAAGTGAGCGGACTTGGTCAACCGGTCCACAATAACCTAGATTGTGTCACAACCGGTATTAGTCCGGGGTAATTTAGTGATAAAATCCATAGAAATTTGTTCCCATTTCCACATTGGTATCTCGGGTTGCTGTAACAGTCCGGATGGTTTTTGGTATTCCACTTTTACCTTCGAACAGGTCAAACACTTGCTCACATACGTAGCTACATCCGCCTTCATGTTAGGCCACCAATAGTGCGCCTTTAGATCATGATACATCTTGTCAGATCCAGGATGTATAGAGTATTTAGACTTGTGTGCCTCGCTCATAACCAAATCCCTCAGATTTCCATAAACAGACACCTAAAGTCTATCCATAAAGTACCGAATTCCATCCTCTTTCACTATCAATTGTTTATCCATTCCCCGTAATGACTCAGAACCAATGTTTTCCTTTTTCAACGATTCTATCTGTGCTTCCTTAACTTGTTCAGGCAAATGGGTACTGATCGTAAGCTGTAAGGCTCGCACACGCCTGGGTTTAGCTGTTTCTTTTCGGCTTAAGGCATCGGCAACTACGTTCGCCTTTCCAGGATGATACCTGATAGCGTAATCATAATCATTCAGAAGTTGTACCCAACGTCATTGCCTCATATTTAACTCCTTTTGCTCAAAGATATGTTGAAGACTCTTGTGATCGGTGTAGATAGTGCATTTGGTACCGTACAAGTAGTGTCTCCAAATCTTTAAGGCAAAGACTACTGCACCCAACTCCAGATCATGGGTAGTATAGTTCTTCTCGTGAACTTTCAGTTGTCTCGAGGCGTAAGCTATCACCTTATCTCGCTGTATCAGGACACAACCCAATCCTTGAATGGATGCGTCACAATTCACCACGAAATCATCTGTTCCCTCTGGCAGTGCCAATATTGGTGCACTACAGAGTTTCTGTTTTAATAGCTGAAAAGCCGCCTCTTGACTTTCTCCCCATTTGTATGCCGTTCCTTTGTGGGTCAAAGCAGTGAGAGGTTGTGCAATCTTAGAAAATCCCTCTATGAATCGTCAGTAATACCCTGCTAATCCTAGAAATTGCCTTATCTCACTCGGTGTTTTAGGTATAGCCCAATTCTTTATCACCACAATCTTGGCAGGATCAACATGTATACCCTTCTCATTAACAATGTGACCTAGAAATTGCACTTCGCGTATCCAAAAGTCACACTTAGAGAATTTCGCGTACAGTTGCTTATTCTTCAGTAGTTCTAAGATTAACCGTAGATGCTCTTCATGGTCCTCCTTGGTCTTAGAGTATATCAGTATGTCATCGATAAACACAATAACAAACTGATCAAGATAGGGTTTGCACACACGATTCATGGGGTCCATGAACACCGCAGGTGCATTAGTCAACCCAAAAGGCATGACCAAGAACTCGTAATGACCATAACGAGTACGAAATGCAGTTTTGGAGATGTCTTCCTCACGGACTCTGAGTTGATGATAACCAGACCTCAAGTCGATCTTCGAATAATAACTTGATCCTTGAAGCTGATCAAACAAGTCGTCGATACGAGGTAGAGGGTAGCGGTTCTTGACTGTGACTTTGTTTAATTCTCTATAATCGATGCACATTCGAAACGTGCCATCTTTCTTCTTAACAAAGAGAACAGGGGCTCCCCAAGGTGATGTGCTAGGTCGAATAAAGCCCTTATCTAAAGTTGCCGGAGGGTCCATCATCAAGAATGGCCTAAGATGGTCAGAAGCATTCCTAACAATGCTAGCCACAGCGGAATACTCCGGCAAAACGGGTCGCCGTTTCGCGGAATCGAACGCCCTAAGAGGAAGATTTAATTTGCTTTCTGTTTCCTGAAGTTGTAATGAGAACTCCTGTAGTTCGTTCGGTGCTAATCGATAAGGTGCTCTAGCAATCGGGGCTGCACCGGGAGTTAGTTCAATTTGAAATTCCACTTGACGATGAGGTGGTAGTCCAGGAAGATCCTCTGGAAACACCTCGGGAAAGTCTCGTACCACAGGGATATCCTCTATTTTCCTTTCCTCTGGTTGCTTATCGGTGACGAGTGCCAGAATAGCCAAACGACCTTTTCGCAATAACTTTTGTGCTTTCATGTAAGAGATAATGCCCATCACTGCACCACTCCTATCGCCTCGGACTGTAAGGATCTCATCACCAACAGGGATTCGTATGATTTTCTCGTGACATATGACTTCCGCTCGCTTATTAGAGAGCCAATCCATGCCTACCACAACGTCAAAACTTCCTAGTGTAACAGGCATAAGATCTATAGCGAAAGTATGACCAGCGAGCTCTATCTTACAATCTCTAAGAATGTGTCTCACATGGATTTGTTTACCGTCAGCCAATTCTACGGTATATTTGGATTCTAAAGCAGAAGGAATATCACTTAGGAGACTATAGAACTTTAAGGATATAAAACTCCTATCGGCTCCAGTATCAAACAATACTGTAGCAAAACATCCATTGATAGAGAACCTACCAGTAACGGTTGTAGGGTCATTTAGAGCCTCACCTGAGCCAATGACAAAGGCTCTCCTTTTGGCTCCATTATTATTACCACCATTTCCATTGTCGTTTCCATCATTGTTGTTGTTATTGCCTTGGTTGTTGTTGTTTTGGCCATTGCCATTACCGTTCTTCCTCAGCTGCGGGCAGTTTCGCCTGTAGTGCCCCTCTTTTCCACACTCGAAACAACCCGTGGGCGTCTCATGAGGTTGTTGTGGCTTCCTAACCAAATTACCACGGCAATCCTTGGCTATGTGTCCCATTTTGCCACATCGTTGACACTTGAAATTGTCACATCTTCCTACATGATGATAGTTGCACCGCGCACACCTCGGCTGTTTACCACCGTAACCGCTTGGTCCTTGACTGTTTGAGGCTGACTGGTTGAAATTACGATTGTTGTCGAACCTCCTTTGTTGTTGTTGCGGTGGTTGTTGCTGAGATTGATGTTGACCACCGGACGATGATGCTCTATAGTTGTTGTTGTTGGTGTTGGAGGTATCGCACTTCCTCTTGTTGTCAGGCACGCTCGCCGCAACGCCCCGTTTTGGTAACCGTACTTGCTCCATAGCTTCATCAGTCAATTTGTGGGCTAGGCGAATAGCTTGTTGAATAGTGGCTGGGTTGGAGGAATCCTATTGTCGGCTATGGAAATCTGAAGCGCCGCCAACTGAGCTTCTAATGCAGCAATCCTGTTGTCGGCTGTTTCGTCGCGCTGCTCTCGTGCGGTCATGCGTCCACTCAGCGTCTGGTAACCGTCTCGCATTTGGTAACACCCCTCCAAGGTCTTACCATGATGCTCCTCGAGTGCATCCAGCTGGTGTCGTAGCATGTACACCTCGTGCTGTAGTGTACAAACATCGCTAGTGAGTCGCCGGACCCGGTGTTGCTCCGTGTCCAGTGCTGCCACCAATGCAGCAATCACCTGCTCGTTGGACTGTACCGTCCATGGAAGTGAAGATAATGGTTGCTCGGTGTTGGTCCTAGTTCTGGGTTTCGGTGTAGGTACACGTTCCCTATACATGAAGTGATCTAAGAACTCAGGGTAGAACTCCAGTCTCGTGAAGGATTGCGTTCAGGTGGCACAAACGGTTGATCCCAGTCAAACTCACCTCGTGGATAGTCCAAACGAGGCCAGTCAAGTCCATCGTCGGGTACTGGTCCAGGAGGTGGGGACTCGGATCGGGTGGGTGATGCTGGTCGTTTACCAGGTTCTCTCGATAAAGATGCCATGCTGTAGAGAGTGTGATTTGTGTATGCCAATGATTATACAGTAGAAAAATCAGGAACAGGTAACTAACTAACTGTGTGCGGTTATAGTCTAGTGTGAATCTCTCGGTTTTACACAACCCCGATCATCATCACCATCTCCACCATATCACCCTTAACATACATCACCACCACCACCACCACCGTAACCATCCACCACCTTGCTCTTTTCTCTCTCAGTTCCACACAAAAACAAATAACAACCCCACCACCATCGCACCACCATCACCTACCATCATCATCCACGACCTCCACAGTCTTGTTCTCGGGTTCAAGAAGCTAAGATATCATTAAGATCATCATCACAAGGTATAAAAGAATTTTTGTTACATATATGTTACAAAACACATATATGTATTAGTTTTGGTATTCAAACACCAAAAACCAATTTTTAAAGTCTTTAGTTCACTTAATCATAAGTAATGAGTTGCAAAAACTCAGAAACTTATGATTAAAAAGAGATATTTTGAATTTACAAAATTAAATCTTGTAAATATTCAAGAAAATCTAGAAAAATATTAAATAACTGCAATTGTGGGAATAGATATTGAAAAATTCTCACTTATATACTGAAATATTGATCTGGAAATTTTGACAAAGTTTTGATAAGTAAATAATTTATATAAATTATTTTAAAATAGAAGAAAATATCAAAAATAGAAATAAATTCGAAAAAATTCTTATAAAATCACAGGAGGGTGTGACAGATGTTTCAAGTAACCTCAACAAGGTGGAGATCCACATCGTAAGTTGTTATTTACAAAATATGATGAAAAAGAAGAGGGAAACACCTTGTTTCATGAGCACTATGGTTGAGGTGGTCAAAGAAATTTGAGCCATGAAGATCATAGACGTAACCTAATCAGTGTCAAAGTACCACTTGAAATAGAAATAATTTGTTTCTAATCACCATAAACTAGTTAGGATAAGTAAGAGTGTCGAGTTCACAAAAAGCTAATAGGTGACAATTGGTTTACATTGAGTTTAAAGTTGAAATGTAAACATCATTTGTTGAGTTGATTAATTATACTAATTTAATAGACAACACTTAAAATTAAGGGTTTTATGTATGTAAAGAGTGGTAACCACTTAGGATCAGGATCTAATTAACTACATAAGCTTGTAATTTCGTAAATACATTTGACAAATCATATATACATAACTTATGCAACTTTATCAACTATACAAATACAAATACAAATACAAACATACCCAGTGTCTCCCGCTGAAGGGCAGGGTCTGGGAGGGGTATATGGTAGCAAGTCTTTCCTCTATCTAGAAAGATAGAGAGACCGCTTCCGAAGAGACCCCCCGACTCGTTAACACAGGCAATAACAATAACAATCAAAATGCAACTTTATCAACTATATAGTTTAAAGTCAATCAATCACTTATCACTTAGGCTAACATACAATACAATAGAGCTTTTCAATTGCAATTAAAATTAAAGAAAAACAAACCATTCGCATATAACTCAAAATTTAATTATTAACTAGGAGGATACATCCTCGCGCGTTGCGCGAGTGCTATAAATCAAAAACAAAATGTGGTGGCTCAGATTCGCGTCCTTGTTGTGACTGCAAACCAAACATGTTTGCCGCGCCAATACAACGAATTTTTTCCTCACAATCATCATAGCCATCCTATTAGCAACCACAAAGCAAGAAAATCAAAGCATAATAAAAGCCACTGTTAGTTTCACTTTTCTTTAAACATACAGGGTAACAAAATAAGATGATGTAACATTGGTTTGGCACAGACCCGGTCATCGTAGGGTAACAAAATAAGATGATGTAATATTGGTTTGGCTCAGACCCGGTCATCGTCACAGGCTGCAAACCATCTACACGTGGTCGTCACGCCAGAACAACATGTTTTTTATGAGATCATCATAGCCAAATCGAAGCCAAACAAAAGAAGATTAAGTAACATTGGTTTGGCTCAGACCCGGTCATCGTCACAGGCTGCAAACCATCTACACGTAGTCGCCACGCCAGAACAACAACATGTTTTTTGTGGGATCATCATAGACAAATTGAAGCCAACATTAAACATTACAACCATGGACAAAGGCTTGCTCAAACTCGGCCACCACCTCTAGCTACAAACCATTAACACGTGGTTGCCACGCTATGATAACAACCTGTTTATGGTTGGATCATCATAGCCAATGAAGAAACTGAGTGCTATCCAACTTATGGAAGCCAAAGACACCCAAATAAGTTTCACATTCAAGGATAAATAGAAAATAATCCCAAAACATTATCATAAGCTGCTCGCCGCAACAGAAATAAAACCACATTTGATTCAGACAGCCACACACGGCGTTTGTATAATCATAAAAAGTGCACACAACCCGACGCGCGTTGCGCGTCTTAAAGGCATGGAAACCTTTCGACAGATACCATTCATTAACAGTCTCAGACGCAAACATTCTCATCATCATCGACATCAGACATTAAAAGCTAACAAAAACACCAAAAAGCTAGCAATAGCTTCACCGACTGAACATCAACGCATAATCAACACATGACCACCAAAAGCCACGACATGAGGCAAAGCAGAAGACAATTCAGATGTAAATACTTACATCTTGGCTAAGAATCGATCCTTGGTTGCGGCTACATGCCTGAAACGGCTGCCAAGCCAGAGCAACCAAGATCGTTTAAGAAAAATCATCACAGCCAAACAGACCCACAGTGGTGGAATCACCACAATTGCCATAGATCTGAAAAATCTTAGATGAACAAAACCCCATCATCATCGACATTGCACATAAAGTGTGCATCAGATAGACATAGAAATGTCATAGATCTGAAAAATCCTAAAGGGGCATTAGAGAGACCGAGATGCGGGGGGCAGCAAAAGTGGTGGAATCACCACAATTGCGAAAGGCGGCGAAACTACCACCATCGGCATCTGCAGGACGTAAGAGAGAAAGGGAAGCTGAACGGATGCAGCATAGCCAACGTCAACGACTGCACCTCAGCCACATAGCCAAAAGTGACGGCCCCACCTCAACTACAAACGGGAGATAGACGACCCCACCTTGTTACAACCCACCAGCGTACAACGACCACATGCGATGGCAACCAGGCGACGGTGAAAACGGAATCACCACCGTCGTCGTCGCCAGCAAAGAACACCGGGGCACAGTGAAAATGCACCGCCACCGTCGCCATCGGAGAGCGATCTACATTTGGTGTAAGGAAGAAAGACGATCGGCGGAGAGGCAACGACGGCCTACCTGGAGCAGCCACCGCCGGCAACACCAACATCCACACCACCGCCGCCACCCCTCCACCTCCGGCAACACCAACATCCACACCACCGTCGCCACCCCACCACCTCCGACAACACCAACCTCCGACAACACCAACCTCCACACCACCGTCGCCAGCCCTCCGCCATAAAGGAGTGAAATGAGCCTGGTAGGAGATAAAAGGGCATAACACGCAACTCGAGACGATGTGAAATACCCAAAATACCCCGATACTGTTCATCGCGGATACTGTTCATCGCGTTGCTTTTTTAACATATTGTAATTATTATCACAAATAACTAATAATTAAATTTTGAGTTTTCTGACCACACAAATAATTAATAATTAAATTTTGGGTTTTCTAAAACTTTAGGCAATCACGTATTATAAAATGAAATAAAAGAACGTCAAAAAAAGAAAACAAAAGACATAAATATCTCATTAATGCATTTACTTATAGCACAAAGATGAAGTGCCCTTACAACGTACAATGTATTAGAATTCTAGCTTATCTATTTAATGAGCTATAATATATGTTTTCAGAACTTTCAAATCATTAAGTTAATTAATCTTACTTCATACAGTATGTAATAAAAACATTTAACTACAAAATATTGGAAAATCCCAAGTTGTCATTTTTGAGTATAGGTTCCCTCAAAATGTCCCCTTTTGTAAAATTCTTAAATTGTTCACAGGTCCGGAGGTGTCGGCGTCTTCTCAGACAAGACACCCACGCCTAACAAATGTTCCAATGGTTTGGTGACACGTGTCCCTTACGGTTGCCGTTTATATGCCTTTGTGGACAGCGCCTACACATGTGGACAGGCGCCGGCGCCTCTGTGATAAACTTTTATGAGGGCGACCCGTCTTGTCCACATTAAGGCGCCCTGTACATTATAGGCTTCCGCCTGTACACCCGTCTCAATAGGCGGCCGACCTCACCATACAAGCGCCCACCTCGAAGCGGCCCTATATATAGCGGCCTCTAATCTCTGCTATTTAAACTGGTTTTTTGAAATAAAGTTAGAAAAAAATATGATATATTAAAAAACAATGGTTTGTTTTTCTTTAATTTTACTCAAACCTCATAACAAAATACGTTTAGTATGTAAATAAATGTTGAGATTTGTATAAAACCAATGAGCTTCTATTTAATATAATCACTACGTTAAATCAACTATTTTATCATTTGATTAATTATTTTAAAAGCTTGCGATTTACGTTAGCTACAATTAGCTAACACGTCATGTTAGTATCTTTAGTTGATCAAAAGTTTTGCGTATAAAAAGAAAATAATCTACAAAAAAGTAAAAAACTTCATTTATTTACAACTTTAATAGTTTGATGGATACCTTTAACCTCTTTCTCGTACGCATCACATGCATGATATATCATAGCCATTGAAATCTTCATGGTACAAATTTTAATGCATGGTACAAGTCCTAATGCATGAGGTGCAAGTCTAGAATATCATGTTATTGCGATGTTTTGGTCACATTTTTATCCATTTTTGCACACAATTAAAGTTATAGGTCACCATTTAATTAGGCTCAAATGCTTCTTTTCACATGCTAACTCCATGACCTCAAACATGATACCCCCACCCCTACCAACCTACCTATTTAAACATGATACATTGTGAAGATATTCGACAACTTAAAAATATGAAAGAGTTGTATAAAGATAAGTGTAAGAGCATACACCGGCTTAGGCCATCATTCAGTCATCGTAACAACGTTATAACAGTTTGTACGTTTTTTGTTCTAGTTGCGATCTTTGTTTTCTTTGTCATGTTTGTGATGGTTATGCGCTGGTTAAACCTTGTAAGTCTTTTTGAACCTCCACAAATATCCCTACTTATGTGGTCATTTTTCTAGCGATAAGCGTTGGTAGTCATACTGATGATATATATGTTTTAAGTCTTTTTGGCAAATATTTTTTTTGGTTACATGTTGCATAACATGATGACTTTTATAATTCAAATTGTTCGTTTTATGTGCTAATCTGACTATTATTGCTCGTTGTGCATCTAGTACATGTTTTTAGGTCAACCCGTCCAAATATTAAAAAAAGAAGAGGTTCATGATTTTCCTCTTGAATGTTTTGGGTGGAATCAAACGCTATCATGTCCGAAGAACTACCCGACAACAACGTACACAAATCTTGATCGTTCATCGGCCAACACATGTCCTGATTACTTCCGTTGGATCCACGAAGATCTACGACATTGGAGAGCATCGGGGATCACAAGAGACATGGTGGAGAGAGCGAGACAAAGTGCGCATTTCAGGCTAATAGTCCTTGATGGAAAACTATATGTGGAAAAGTTCAGAAAATCAATTCAGACTCGAGATTTGTTCACACTTTGGGGGTTTCAACAATTGCTAAGGCTATACCCCGGTAGGATTCCTGATCTGGAACTTATGTTCGATTGTGATGATCGACCAGTGTTCAACATAAAACAATACTTCAAAAGGAGGCCCAATCCCGGGCCTCCTCCGTTGTTCAAGTATTGTTCTGATCCAATGAGCTTGGACATCGTCGCACCCGATTGGTCTTTTTGGGGATGGTAACTATTTAATCTCTCTATTACTTTTCGCTCTTTAATTAATTGACTAAGTATTAAATCTATAATATAAGGTATCAACCGTTTGGCTTGATGTGGTTTTAAGGTGCAACTATATATCACCACTTTGCTTAGCATAATTTGGTTAATATGAAATTGTTTCAAAAGAATTATGACCGTTAATTTGTTTTATAAAACAATGCTATTGTTATAGTTGAGAAATGCTAGTCGTATGATTGACAATTATTTCCTTACAAATTCAAAACTATCAAGATTGATTTATTAGTGCTTTTTTTTTCTCCATAATGATTTTGTACTAACATATTGACGAGTACAAGTAGAGCTCGATGGCTTGTGACGCTTTTATAGAAGTAGAGCTCGATGGCTTGAATCTTGTTTACGCCCTTGCTTTTTCTTGAAATGTAATTTATACACCAAAAAACAAACTTTATATACATACAATATGTGATATATGACTTGTGTCATACAAGTTATGTAGCATAAGCCATCAAAATATTCCCTTGGGTATTTAGTACATACACTAATCACGTATATATGTTTCTAATGTAATGATTTGTCAACTTAGTTGGCTCAAATCAAGACAAAACATAAAGCATCACAAACTTATGTGTGACGAGAGGTCACATTTTACATCAATTAAGCAATAACGATTTACATGCTCATTAATAAAGCTTATTAAAAGTTAGTTGAAATTTTCAGGTAAAGTTATTACAATAAAAATTCTTAAAATATTTTAAATTTAATTAGAAAATTGCAACCAAGTTGAACTAGTAATATATATGTGACGGTGTTAATTACACACTAAACTTTTAATTTTGTTTCTTTGAAAAGTTATAGCATGTTAGTGAGATATAAATGTATTTACTTCCATAAAGTTATATTATAAACGTTTGGATACTATGCTTCCAAGATTTACACCTCACAAATGAATATGCATTTATGCATATTTGTCTGGTTAAGTTGTGCTAGAATATGTATCATTATTTATAAGAATTTGAATATCATGCAAGTAAATGCATATTTGTTTCCTTTGAGTGAGGTGATCATCTTTTTATGAGCAGGAAATATCAAATTTACAAAAGTTAGAACTTAAGTTACACTTAACATGCGACACCTTTGTACATATACTCAAATTTGTGATCTTTCACTGGTATTCTGTCATTGTTCCATCTGAAACTCACCCATCCATTTGCAACCTGAGATGCATTTTATACGATCCCATTAATTAGTCGGGTCTTATTAACTTTGTTATAAATGGTTGGTGTTTATCGTGTTGCATGTGATAGGGCAGAGACAAATCAAAAGCCATGGGAGATGACATTGAAGGATATTAAAGAAGGTAACAAGAGAGTAAAATGGAAGGACAGAGTACCCTTTGCTTATTGGAGGGGTAACCCTAGTGTTTCCGGTGTTAGGGCTAACCTTATCAAGTGCAATGCTACCAACACTCATAATGTTGATTGGGGTGCCCATTTGTTTATCCAGGTTGTCATTACTTTTATATATTTCAAACAAGTGCAATGTTAACAACATCTAATAATAATTTTTTGACGTTATTTTTGTTTGAACACGCTGGTCGCGTATAAAGTACTTGTGGTATACAAGTAACTTTAACAAAAGAAATTGCAAGAAATTTCATGTTTTCTTAAATAAATACTTATGTTTTCTCCTAAAAGTGTCACATGAAGAGTTTGATATAGTGCAAAGATTTTTCTTTATAATCCAAAGAGACCATGTTTTAGTAATTTAAATTTACTTTTCTTAAAGAAAATCATATTTTAGTCTTAGCGGATGACAATTCGTATAGTCCAACATATTTTCCTCCTAAGACTAACTTTTTACTTAGGAGATTCCGATGATTATTGATGGATGGATCCTCTTGACCCTCCTTTGATCTTGCCATTGATTTTATCAAACTATTTACAAATTGTTTTCTTGGAAAGTTGAATCATATCTTTTTGTAGTATATACTTATAAGCAAAAGAATTATAAAAATAGTTTGATGTGTGTTTTAACATGTCTTAAAAGTTTATTTGTTTTGGCCCATCATTTACCTATTTTGTATCTTATAGTTTAAATGACAAGATCACCATAGCTTGAGTTCACTATAAGAAAACTCTGAAATTTCTGACAAAACAATTTGTCATAAATGGTAGAATTTTATTGCAAGGTTGCAGGATTGTTGGCGTAAATTTGAGGGTTTCTTTATGTAACCAAAATTTGAAAACTTGTCGGAATTTCAAACAAAATTATTTTTGTCAGAAAAAAAGAATGTTTTCTAGTTGTGATTGTATTTTATACTAACTACCATAGTTTCACTTAAGTTTAATACTTGTATTTATATGAAACAGGATTGGATTAATGAATCAGTACAGGGATACAAGAACTCGAATATTGAAGATCAATGTACTTACAGGTTGATATTACTGAATATGCTAAAGAATATTACATGATATCATTTGACAAACTTTATGAGCAGGTATAAAATATACGTTGAAGGATGGGCATGGTCTGTAAGTGAGAAGTACATAATGGCTTGTGACTCGCCAACGTTATACATCACCCCGCGGTATCACACTTTCTTTGCTAGAGGGATGGCTCCTCTGGAGCATTTTTGGCCTATTCGACACACAGACATGTGTAGATCAATTAAATTTGCCGTCGAGTGGGGAAACAATCACACTTTCAAGGTAATAAGGGTGATCATTTGTTGGTTCAGTTCGGTTAATGGTTAAATCCAGCCTATAAATCGATGTTTTGATTTTAGGTTTATATAACTAGTTAGTTTTAGTTATAAATAGTTCACTTAGTTTGGGTATTAGAAAAGATGATTTGGCTAATTTTCTTAGCCATTGGCTAGCTTTAGACGCCGGTGGATTAAAAGCTTATTTAATTAATTATATTTTGATTTTAATGAATTATTAGCAATCCTTTATTTTATAAAGGAGAATATACTAAAAGAGAACAAATATGTTACTTCAAAAATTATTAGCAATCCTTTAATTATAACTAGGCTCAAGAGATTGGTAAAGCATCAAGTCGGTTCGTTCAAGAGGACATGAAGATGGACTACGTCTATGACTACATGTTACATCTACTGACCGAATATGCTAAGCTCTTGAAGTTCAAACCTACTATCCCTCCAAATGCAATTGAGCTATGTTCAGAGTCAATGGTATGCTATGCAAATGGTAAGTGGAGGAAGTTCATGGAGGAGTCACTCGTGCGCTACCCTACAAACACGATCCCATGTACTCTGCCTCCACCGTACGATCCATCAACTGTTAAAGCGATCATAGACAACAGAACAAGCGTGATAAAACAAGTTGAAATGTGGGAAGATGAATATTGGAAAAACAAAAACTCAAAACATGATTGATCAAATCTTCTTGTACTTATCTTGTTTAATTGGTTGTAATCTTAGATCTTTGTTGGTACTCTATATTATGTACATGTAAGGGGGTTAATTTCTAGTATTATACTTTAGTGGGTTAAGTTGAGTCACATTTTGTTGCTAAAAATCCATCAAGTAAAATTAAAAAGTTCTTGATATTGGAATTTTGTCATATCAGTATATTAAACAAGCTTAATAAAGATCTCCTAAAACTAAACCTATAATTACTTGCCCAAAAGATAAATACAGAAAATTATCAACCAAATAAAGCTCGAACAACCTAATTACTTATGCATAATAATTAATATTTGACTCAAACACCATAAGAAAATTTGTGGACACAACAATCGCATGTGGTAAGGAATGATTATAAAGTCCTCAAAACTGCCTTCTTGAAATCTTCCAACTTTCCAAGTTCAATTTCTTTGATTATTTATTTAGGCTTGTACTGGTCATTTACAAATAGTTGCGGGCCATTAGCTTGATTTATTAATTGGACTTTAAGTCGAAAATATCTTCATGAGATTTTGATTAATCTATAGCATATATAAAACATATGATAGTTGTATTTTAAAATATCATAAAATTAAAAATAATTACTTTATTATTATATTATATGATACAATCATTTTTAAAAGTAAAATAATATTTTTAACATTATTCACATATTAACCCTTACAGTTAGTTAGATAATAAACTTATATTTACTGTAATTTGTATAAAATTTTACATTATCTGCCCATAAATAAAAAAAAACTAATTTATATTGAAGTTTTAGCTACATTTTTTAATCTATCATGTTTAAAAAAATTTGAGATTACAAAAAAATACTTAATTTGTTTTAAGATTTTAGCCATATCTTTTAATCTCTCATGTTTAAAAATTTTTTGAGACTACAATTGTAACCTATGTTTTTCTTTTAATGTTTTTGTGTAAATTTTTTGCTAAACCAATCTCTAGTTTATAAGATACAATAAGGTAATACGTAAATGTACAAGTCGTCATTTAAACCCACATATTTAGTGTTTTGAATTTTAGTTTAGAAAAAATATAATAGAATTTGTAATAGGACTTTAAGAATAACAAAAATTAGAAACATGTATTAGATTTAAATGTCACTCCCGCCGCATTGCTCGGATACCCTTCTAGTTTTAATACAAGGGAGCACCATCATACCTTGAATGAAGTATTATGATGTTTACCGTAGAGGGTAGGAGGAATAGAGGTCGACCTAGGTTGACTTGGGACGAAATAATTAGGCGAGATACGGTAGACTTGCACCTCTCTGAGCACATGATCGAGGATAGGAGTGAGTGGAGACGTAGAATTAAAATTAAGGACTTTCTTGCGGGACCGGTGGGTAGGAAGGGTAGACGTAGATCTTGGGCAGGAAGGGTAGACGTAGATCTGTTGCGGCCCACCTATCTTTCTATTTCTGCCCTTATACGTGATTCTATCTGCTTATTTGATGTACACGCTTTCTATGTATTTAAGTGACTTATACCTGTGTGTTGTCTGACTTACTTTATATTTGCGATTGCGACTGTTATTGGTTTTCGTTACCGAGTCGGGGGTCTCTTCGGAAGCAGTCTCTCTATCTTACTAGATAGAGGAAAGACTCGTCGCCACCTACCCCTCCCAGACCCTGCTCTTGAGTGGGACATACTGGGTATGTTATGTTATGTTATGTTATTATGAGGACGACCATGAGTGCACTCATACACATGCAAAACTCGATAACAACGTATTGCTTCTAAATCAGAGGTGTACAAATCGGTTTTTTTCTAAAGGTTCGGTTTTAAATCGAACCGGGTTTTTTCTAATATGTAGAAACCGGTTTTTTTAACAAACCGATTCTATTTCAAACTGGTTTTTCATCAAGAATCCTCAAACCGCTCAAACCGGTTTGGACCGGTTTAAAACTGGTTCTTTAGAAAAACAGTTTTTATACCGGTTAACTTGAAACCAGCTTTTAATGCCGGGTTTTAAACCCGTATACAAACCACCGGTTCGAGTGGGTTAGAAACCAGTTTGGCTCAAATTATTTTTTTAAACCGGTATAGTTTTTTTTTTGTTTTTTTATGGTTTTTTTTCCAAACCAGTTTTTTAATACACCTTTATTCTAAATCCATGTGTAACTTTCTTGAAAAACTTTCAATTTTTTCATTTTTGCAATTGTCAATCATGTGCCTGAAGTAATAAAATAACGGATTCACATTTTCACTATATAAATCTAACTAACTGAAATCACAGATTACATTTTATGCCATCTCAAATTTTAACTCAAATTTAGATAGTGATGTCTTATAATTTTTTTATTTACTTTTTTTAAATATTTTAATCACTCGCAAATCTCTAGTTTAATTGAAAATATATCTTTATAACACGTAATATCTTGATGTAAAGTCCTTAATAGCGATCGATCTCACTTCGTTAGATTGTTGCACTTGATAATACACGAAGACGAGTGCGTGGTTTGAATTGTATCAACCGAGAGAACAAAACATTCAGCACAAAATCATTGTAAATCAAATGTATATACGTTGTTGAATGATTACAATGAAAATCGATACTAGATCGATCTCACCCGAAGGTGGAAATCATAAAATTGTGATCTGCTCAACATGAGCGAAAAACACACAAATATAACTTTGTAGCTCTCGGTTGAATTGGAATTAAATGGCACACATTGTCGCATGCATATGAATTATTCATTTTCGCATGCAATTCTTTCCTTCAATTGTCGCGCGAGTGCAGATTGTCGCGTAAGAGTCTCGCATCAATAAATCGCACGCATGCGATTTGTTCGTCTTTCGCATGCATGCATGCAGCCTCTCGCGACTTTGTTTCATGCGACCAACAACGATATTGTAATCCAAATATTTTGTCCCTTACAATCTCCCCTTGGATTATGATATCGTTTTGTATTTAAACACAACTTGAATCTTCAACAAAACCTTTCGGAAGAAAGGTTCTCGCATAAGCGGATATCAAATTGGACGCAACTTTTAAGCTTCAATTCTTCACAAAATCATCCAACTCGATTTGAATTCTTGTGTGTTCTTAGTTTCAGATTGAACTTTGATGAAACCGGATAACTTGCAACTTGTTTAACGTTCTCGAACGGAAGATCGCGGAATAATGATCCGTTGTATCAAGAGCAACACCTCGCTCTGATACCAAATGTAAAGTCCTTAATAGTGATCGATCTCACTTCGTTAGATTGTTGCACTTGATAATACACGAAGACGGGTGCGCGGTTTGAATTGTATCAACCGAGAGAACAAAACATTCAGCACAAAATCATTGTAAATCGAATGTATATACATTGTTGAATGATTACAATGAAAATCGATACTAGATCGATCTCACCCGAAGGTGGAAATCACAAAATTGTGATCTGCTCAACATGAGCGAAAAACACACAAATATAACTTTGTAGCTCTCGGTTGAATTGGAATTAAATGGCACACACTGTCGCATGCATATGAATTATTCATTTTCGCATGCAATTCTTTCCTTCAATTGTCGCGCGAGTGCAGATTGTCGCGTAAGAGTCTCGCATCAATAAATCGCACGCATGTGATTTGTTCGTCTTTCGCATGCATGCATGCAGCCTCTCGCGACTTTGTTTCACGCAACCAACAACGATATTGTAATCCAAATATTTTGTCCCTTACACTTGAAACCTTCAAAATCTAAAGATCAAGGCCGGCCCAACAGTATACCAGGCTCAAGCTAGGGCTTTGGGCCTCCAAAATAATAAGGCCTCTAATTTCTGATTATTATAAGTAGTTAGCCCATTACCCAATTAATCCATTAGCCCAATTGCCCACCAGATTATCCATTAGCCCAGACCCACAAGACCAACTGAGATTACCTAATCGGTTGTCAAGAATCAAGATGGCCTTTTCACTCTCGCCCCTCAGCCACTCATCATCACGCTCGCTGCTCAGGCTCTTGGTAGAGGCAAAATGGCCGAAGGCCGATTGGCCAATGGTCTAGGCGGACTGCGGAGTCGGGAGGCCAAAGGCCGATTGGCCAATGGTCGAGGCGGACTGCGGAGTCGGGAGGCCAAAGGCCGATTGGCCAATGGTCGAGGCGGACTGCGGAGTCGGGAGGCCAAAGGCCGATTGGACAATTACGAGTTTTATCAGGTTCTTCCTCTCTTGTCTTCTTGATTTAAATTCCAAAATTGTATAACGTCATCGAACCATGAGTTTCGATTCTGATTGGTTTTCATGTTCTTCAAGGTTCATCTCTCTCTTTCCATCTACATTTGGGAACATCGGTTTGTAAGTCTATGGATTACAGTTGAAATCTCAACCGATTGCTATCCAATGGATTCCAGGTTCTTTTCGCTACCTTCAATAGTTAATGGTGTATGTTTGATCTGTTTGTTGTGGTAGCAGATGTTTTGGTGAACACCTTGTGTGCATTCTGTTCAATAGACCCTTCTCTCTGCTTTTTGGTATTTTCTGTCAAGCATTTTGGTGAACACCTTTTGTGCGTTCTGTGAACTATGAATACATACTCTTAAGAGACTGGGGGGTGTTTGGGATTGATGATTTAAAGAACTTATTTCTGTAGAATTTATTTGTAAAACCAAAATACGATCTTAGTGGTGAAGTAGAGCCTGAAATTAAAATCCTTTTAATTGGTTTATATTCATTATCATCTGTTTATGATGAACTAGGGCTCTAAAATGATGAAATCCAATGGAGCATCTATGGCGAACTTAAGCAGGGATCCAACAAATTATTTGCTCATTTCCACTGAAAAAAAATATTCTTTCGAGCTCCTTATGGTGCTTTCATCCCTCACTATTCTACTAATTTTCATATTTTATTTCTTCTAATTTCACTATTTCTTTTTGTTTATTGTCACACCCTCAAATTCCGGGTCTGGAATTTATCACGGAGGGGTGAACAAACAGGATCGAATATAGTAGTTACACATAAGATGCAAATATCTATATGATGGATTTTAGATAATCGTTACAATAATTGTTCAGAGTAATATTATGCGTAGCGGAAGTAAATATAGATTGTTTCATGACAACATGTCTTAATCATATTTCAGATAATAATCAATAGGTATCTTGAACTCTTATATGATCCTACGTGCATGTCCATAAGCTCCTAGTAGATACCTGAGAATACATGTAAATCAAGTGTCAACACAGGGTTGGTGAGTTCATAGGTAAGTAAAACATAATGATAAATCATCAGTTATCCTCAATTAGGATTTACTGTAAAAGTGTGAGTTTAATTTACTCACCGGTATATGAATAGCCTGTCGGAACCCTTTTTATTAAGGTGAACCGCTATCCCACATACCCACTATGTACAAGCCCAACAAGTCCTTCACATAGGATTTGTCCATGTACCATAGTTTAATATCCTTTTCATGTGTATATTATATTATCATAATAATTTCAAATCAGAGGGAGCAAATCCTCCTTTACATTTAACCTCATATGGGTTGTATGTGGAACTATAATGCAAACTATATAAAGTGCACATCTGCCTTCTCACTACAGAAACAGTCATCCCAAATGACAACAAGATCTTTGTGCATCTGATATGGATCACATGTCCATACCTTTGTGGGGGTAAGTCACTCCCCGATAGTACTATCCAAAAGATCCCTGCTTATTTATAGTCCAGTATACAGAGAAGGATTTTTATAGTAACCATATGTAATCATAAATGTGATCAAATTATTATTTAACATAATACACAAAATAATTTGTAATTTCAATTACAACATGTATTCCAGCCCCAAAATATTTAAATGATTAAAAAGGGGAATAGTTATGAACTCACCTCAGTTCTCGTGTGGTGTTGACAAGCTAGTAAATTCCTGCTAAGGAATTATATTTCACGTAAGCAAATATATACAAATCCATAACCTAAATAAGTTAGATCTTGAACCTGGTGTTCAATTGATCTATGGTTCGGTTTTCTGGGATTTGTTATAAACATTAAATCATTTAATTATTTTTGTTAATAATTAATGATTTATATAACATTTAATTAGTTTAATAATGATTTTAACATATCATTATATTCTAAATAAATTGTAGACGTCATTTAAACACGTAAGTTTATATTTAATTTTTGAAAGATTTTATAAATATTTAAATTTATAAAATCTAATTGTATTTATATTATCAGGTTTAATCCATAAATAATATAATGTCCATTAATAATTTGATGATTTAAATTATCATTAAAAATCCACTTTTATAAGGATTATAATTTATAACATATGTAATAATTATTTAAATAAATAAATAAGGTTTTTAAAGAATTAAATTTCCACAATTATTATTATTTATCCATTAAAAATAATATGGTGTCCAATTAATGGATTAATACTTTAAATCATCATTTAAAGTCTATTTTTATAAAAATGGTTATTTATAATATTTTTAAATATTATTTTATAAATTTTATTTAAGGTATTTTTAAATAAATAAATTACAGAAAATCACTTAAATGCCTTTAAAATAAAAGAAGTTTTTAAAATTATTTTTATAATTTTTGGAAATTTTTATATATTTTTAAAATGCTTGAAAGGCATTAAAAAAAATAATGGGAGGTGGCCGGGTTCGAACCCGTGACCTCCTCCCCATAATCCCGCGCACAAACCAGTGAGCCAAAGGCTCTAATCGCACAAGAACCCGGTTTGTAAAGTCCAGAAGCCGATCGATCTCACTTCGTTTGATGGTTGCACTTGATATTTCGCGAGGACGGGTGAACAATCAACTTCAAAGCAATCTAGATAACAAGGTGTTTTCAGTGTTTACAACAAAATCATTGTAATTGAAATGTTTATTCATGTGAAGAACGATTACAATGATAATCGATACAAGATCGATCTCACCCTCGGGTGGAAAATCACACAACGGTGATCTGCTCAAATGAGCGAAATAAACAGAGAAAACACTAAACTATCTAGACTAACTTTTAGTAAATTGAAGCACACCTAAAACTGAAATCGTATGTACAAATATATACAAGTCTGCGAGTTTTCGCATGAAGATTTCGCGTGCGATTCGCATCACCATTTCGCTTGGTTATGCGAATCGCCTGCCTTCGCGTGCATATGCGACTCGCCTGCCTGCCTGCATTTCTCATGCATGTAATTTCGCATGCATGCGAATTGTCTCATTTTCACATGCGAAAATGCATGCAGTTGTCTTCTTCGCACACTTCATTTTCAGCAGGCATGTAAACACACGTACTCCAAGTTGTTCATCTCTAAACTATAGTGTAATCCACATGTTTGATCCTTACAATCTCCCCCTTGGATTATGCTATAGTTTTGAGGTCTTCAAACTTCAACAAAACCTTTCTATTGAAGGTTCTCGCATCAGCGGCTCGTTGAAACGACTGTGGAGCTTCAAAACTTCATAAGATCTTACGATCTGAATCTGTTTTGTGTGTGTTCTCGGTTTCGCATACTTCATTAATGAAACCGGATACATTGCAGCTTGTTTAACGTCCTCGAACGGAAGATCGCGAAATAATGATCCGTTGTATCAAGAGCAACACCTTGCTCTGATACCAAATGTAAAATCCAGAAGCCGATCGATCTCACTTCGTTTGATGGTTGCACTTGATATTTCGCGAGGACGGGTGAACAATCAACTTCAAAGCAATCTAGATAACAAGGTGTTTTCAGTGTTTACAACAAAATCATTGTAATTGAAATGTTTATTCATGTGAAGAACGATTACAATGATAATCGATACAAGATCGATCTCACCCTCGGGTGGAAAATCACACAACGGTGATCTGCTCAAATGAGCGAAATAAACAGAGAAAACACTAAACTATCTAGACTAACTTTTAGTAAATTGAAGCACACCTAAAACTGAAATCGTATGTACAAATATATACAAGTCTGCGAGTTTTCGCATGAAGATTTCGCGTGCGATTCGCATCACCATTTCGCTTGGCTATGCGAATCGCCTGCCTTCGCGTGCATATGCGACTCGCCTGCCTGCCTGCATTTCTCATGCATGTAATTTCGCATGCATGCGAATTGTCTCATTTTCGCATGCGAAAATGCATGCAGTTGTCTTCTTCGCACACTTCATTTTCAGCAGGCATGTAAACACACGTACTCCAAGTTGTTCATCTCTAAACTATAGTGTAATCCACATGTTTGATCCTTACATGGTTTGAATTTCTTTTAAACACTTAAACCTAGTTTCCCCAAATTCACATGAACCCTAGAACTGTAATCGATCAAATTGAAGATCAAGAATGTTATGATAATGCATAGATTCATGGGGCTTTTGTTCCCCATGATAAATCGAACAGAATGGTGCATTCAATTTACCTGTTTTGATGTTTAAATGATAAGAACGGTTGCAGAAAAGCTTCGAGTGAGTCTTGAATCAGTTCGATGTGAATTTGTTGTTGTTATTCAAATTAAACTTGGGGATAGCTTCGGATGATGGTTAGGAACAATAATCCTCTGCCAATTTGGATTTATAATGGGTCTAAGTTGGATTTCGAGTGAGTTGTAGGTCGCGGAGAAGAAGGGAATCAAATTCGATGATTGTGAGTGTTTCGATTGCAATTGAAAGTGTAGACCGATTAGGTGTATTTATAGCATTGTTTAGGTTCAATTTATTCGATCATTATTGAGTTTTTAGTGCGATTCGACCCTGTAAAGCTACCGACAATGAAAATGGAGTTGTTAGATCGCACTATCAGTTTAATTTTTAAATTATTGTGGGGTATTGTGTTCGATTTTTGTCTACGAATTATTTGGGACCGTTTTCGCAGTTTATAATCGAGTATTGAAGCTGTATGGGGTTCGCCGGAGGTCCGCCGGAGGCCGGCCGGAGATGTCGCCGGAAAACCGAGGGATCGGGGGGGTTGGTTTTAGAAATTACAGAAATGGTCCCTGGGGTTTTACAACTTTATTATTTTATGTTTTAAGGTTTAAAACATATTTCAAATATTACAAAATCAGTCCCTGGACTTATGTAATCAATTAAATTAATTTTGTAAATAATAATATTTTCATTATTATTATTATTTTCATTATTAACATTAATATTTTTAATAATAATATTATTATTATTATCATTGTCATTATTTTTATTATTATTAATACTATTATTAAATAATAATAAAAATATAAAAATAAATTGTAAATTCACATAAAATTTATATTAAATCATGAAAAATTTTCGGGTTGTCACATCATCCCCCTGTTAGAGGAATTTTCGTCTCGAAAATTAAGATGTACTAGCAATATTCTTGAACAGATTAGGATACTTGCGCATCATTTCGTCCTCTCGTTCCCAAGTGAACTCCGGACCACGCCGGGAGTTCCACCGAACTCTGACAATCGGAATCTTGCTATGCTTAAGTTGTTTAACTTCTTTATCCATGATTTCAACTGGTTCCTCGATAAACCTGAGTTTCTCATCTACTTGCAATTCCTCTAAAGGCACAACAAGTGATTCATCAGATAAACACTTCCTTAGATTAGATACGTGAAACACATTATGCACACCACCAAGTTCAGCAGGTAGATTTAATTCATAGGCTACTGGGCCGATCCTTCTGACAATTTCAAAAGGTCCCACGTAGCGAGGGTTCAATTTCCCTCGTTTTCCAAAGCGTATAACTCCCTTCCAGGGAGATACCTTTAGCAAAACTTTATCTCCTTCCTGAAATTCCAGTGGCTTACGGCGTTTATCAGCATAGCTTTTATGGCGATCCCTGGCAGCAGCCATACGTTCTCTTATCTGGACAATTTTCTCATGAGTTTCAAAGATCAACTCCGGACCAGTAAGTTGACTATCTCCAACTTCTGCCCAGCAAAGCGGTGATCTACATTTACGTCCATATAAGGCCTCGAATGGTGCCGCCTTGATGCTCGAATGATAGCTATTGTTATATGAGAACTCTACCAAAGGTAAATGACCTTCCCAGTTCTTTCCAAAGTCAATAACACAAGCCCTAAGCATATCCTCAAGAGTCTGTATGGTTCTTTCACTTTGACCATCAGTTTGAGGGTGATAGGCTGTGCTCATATCTAGGCGAGTGCCTAGAGCTTTCTAAAGCTTACCCCAGAAGATTGATGTAAACCGTGCATCACGATCAGAGATAATAGACACTGGCACTCCGTGTCTAGAGATAATTTCTTTGAGGTACACCCTTGCAAGCTTCTCCATCTTGTCTTTCTCACGGATGGGTATGAAATGAGCGGATTTGGTGAGACGGTCAACGATAACCCAAATAGTGTCATTGCCCGTTTGAGACTTTGGTAAACCAGTGACGAAATCCATGGTTATCATTTCCCACTTCCACACGGGAATTTCTGGTTGGGTCAACATACCTGAAGGCTTTTGGTATTCGACCTTGACTTTAGAACAAGTCAAGCACTTTGAGACGTAGGTTGCAATATCTGCCTTCATTCTTGGCCACCAGTAAACAAGCTTCAAGTCGTAATACATCTTATCTACACCTGGGTGGATAGAGTATCTAGACTTGTGGGCTTCATCCATGATTAAGCTTCTAAGATTCCCGTATAGGGGTACCCAAATCCTTCCTGCTATAAAGCGTATCCCATCAGAATGAACTTCAAACTGTTGGTCTAGTCCTCGAAGGTTTTCATCTTTAATGTTCTCTTCTTTCAGGGCTTCAGTCTGAGCATTCAGAATTTGTGCTGGTAGGCTGCTTTAAATAGTAAGTTGTAGAGCTCGTACTCTACGAGGCTTCATATGTTCTTTCCTACTCAAAGCATCATCCACAACATTTGCCTTACCGGGATGATACTTGATGGCACAATCGTAATCATTTAGTAGTTCAAGCCATCTCCTCTGCCTCATGTTCAGCTCCTTTTGATTATACAGGTGTTGAAGAATCTTGTGGTCGGTATAAATAGTGCACTTAGTACCGTACAAGTAGTGTCTCCATAATTTAAGAGCAAACACAACAGCTCCCAGTTCTAGGTCATGAGTTGCATAGTTCTTCTCATGAGCCTTTAACTGTCTTGAGGCATAGGCTATGACTTTGTCTCGCTGCATCAAAACACATCCCAGTCCCTGAACAGAAGCATCACAGTAGACTACAAAGTCTTCAATACCGTCGGGTAGGGACAATATAGGTGCACTGCACAACTTCTATTTTAGTGTTTGAAAAGCAACCTCTTGCTTGAATCCCCAATGATATGCTACCCTCTTTTGGGTAAGCAAGGTCAATGGTTGAGCTATCTTGGAGAATCCCTTGATAAATCTCCTATAATAGCCGGCTAGTCCCAGAAATTGTCTAATTTCCGTTGGATTAGAAGGTGTAGGCCAACTTTTGATGGATTCAATTTTAGCTGGGTCTACATGAATTCCATTAGCATCAATCACATGACCAAGGAATTGAACTTCTTTAAGCCAGAAATCACATTTGGAGAACTTAGCATAGATGTGACACCTCACGATATCAAGCAAAGAACATTGTGGATTGCTGTTACATTAGTGTAACAGTTCAGATGGATTTAATGAACAAAGTCTTAGAAATATTCAAGATATTCCCAAATCAGAAAAGAAACCTAAGATTTTTCTTGTTGAAGATCATGTGGTGAATGTGATGGTATGTAGCAACTGTCGCCGGTAGACCGTCAATCAACATCAAGCTCGAGAACTCATCGTGTGTATTGATTAGCCTCACGTATGTTCATAATCTATGTATCATGTTAATCGAGTTATCATTATGTACATGTTCCATGTGTGTTAATTATCTGTACGTATTTATTATTTTTATATGTATATGTCATCTTAATGAATTTTTCGTATACTCGTTTATAATAACAATCAACAATAATAATAAAAATAATAATAATAATAATAATAATAACAATAATAATAACAATAATAATAATAACAATAATAATAATAACAATAATAATAATAATGATAATAATAATAAAAATAATAACAATAATAACAATAATAATATAAATAATAATAATAATATTAAGTCCAAGGGGGTGTTTTGATATTCTTGAAACTATAAAAACAAAGTTAAAACATGAAATAATAAAAATGAAACCGCAGGGACTGAAATGTAAAATTTCAAATTACAAAACCAACCCCCCGCCCAAAACCTGTGATTCTGGCAGCACTGTTCCGGCCGAAGTCCGGCAACAGCTCCGACGACCCCAAAACCACATAAAAATCCGATTTTAATAGCCCAAATTAACCCAAATCGTTTTGTGGATCGGATTCGAACACTATGCAACCGAAAAACGCGTATAACGGTCGATTAAACGGCTAAATCCTTTTTCCACTTTAACAATCGACCGTTCAATGGCTATTTCATCCACCCAAACATCACTTTAACCAAAATAATGCATTAACTTGAACTTTAACAACCGGTTAATCGAACACAACCTTCCATTTCAACAAAACACACAAAATCAAACCAAATTAATCCACCTCTGTTCTCGAACCTGCAACTTATTCAACCATCAACCTCCGAGCATTATAACCCACAATTAGCATAGGGCTTTTGATTATAAGCCTCATTCGAATCTTCCTGTGCAAACAATTGGATTTTCATCAGTGTTTGATCCCCATTCGAATTCGACTTAGGGCGCGACTTGTTCTTCACTGTTCTTAGCATCAAATCAAACGAAATCAGGTAATCAAACACATCATTCTACTCGTTTTATCATGGGGAACAAAAGCCCTATGAATTTGGTCATTAACAGAATCAATTCGGGGTTCAATTTGATTGATTTCGATTTAGGGTTTCGATTGAATTGGGGGAAAACTGGGAGAGTTGACTTAAAAACAATTGGGGCCGGGTTTAGACGTGGCTAAGGCCTTTGGTGTACTGGTTCGGGGTGTGCATTCTAACAGTGAGGTCCCGGGTTCGACCCCGGGCCACTGCATTTATTTTTTTTAAAGCCTTTTGAGCTTCTAAAAATTATACAAAAATTTCTAAAAATTATAAAATAAATCTTATAAACTTCCTTTAATTTTAAAACTCACAAAATTATTTTCTGTAAATTTATTTAATTAAAAATCTTTACAAAATATTATTTATAAATAATATAAATAATTAATTTTTATAAAAATGAACTCTAAATCGCGTTTAATTACGAAATAATCACAAAAATTATAGAAAATTACACATAATATAATTTCACAAATTATTTACGAATTTAAATTATAGGTTATATTTTTATAGTTTAATTAATAAATTATTATTGAATTATACAAAGAATACATACATATACTTCTTTCGAATAAATCAAAAATACAAATAATTTCATTATTTGTCCAAAATCCCACAACTCAATTTAAATCCTAATATCGTAGGGTATAAAATCAAACTCAAATATATATAACTAATCGTGGACGTCAAACCGAACCGACTCGAATTCAATCAAACATATCTATTCGCATTGAATATGTTTTAAAGGCTTAGTTATAATCAATAATAGGTATTGATCGTGTTTGATCGTGCATTGCTTATTCTGTGAAGTCTTTGTGCATTACATCAATTCAAGGTGACTTTCGTGGCCCCTTTTTATGTTTATACAAGATTTTACTGTTTTCAATCAATGGGGGAAAAGTATGCTCACCCGTTTTCAATGCTGTACACTGTATAATCTGTTTTTATACTTGGAATCAATGTGATACTGTTTTGCATGCATACATGGTGTTATTTTTGGGAACACTCATACAACCATTAATTCCCGGGTTTGGGAACCAACGGTTAGGTATTGGTAGTACTACTGGGTTGACACCCCCACCCTCGACAGATCGGTTTAACTTGTGAGTTACCGACTACAGCTGCCAGCAATCAGGCCATGGGTGAATATATTCCGTCAGATTTATATGCATAACGTCATTAGGTTTGGTTGTCTTTAAACACATGTTATGTGGTTTGTGCTTGCAGTATGATTCCATATCAAAATCTATACAGCATCAATTACATGTTTTAAATTTAAACCTGCGGAACTCACCAACATTATGTGTTGACATTTTTGAGCATATCTTTTCAGGTGAACATAATCAAAGAGGATAGCTAGTGCAGATGCCTTAGCAGAGACCTCAGTAATTCAATAGATTTGCATATGTAATATTTGTCGTTTGTTTCCATATTTGAACATTGTGTATCTGGATTTAGAATCAATAAGACTATGATAGTCGTGGAACCGACTAACCACGACACAAGTCATCATTGTGTCGGGGGACGTCATGACACGAGAAGTTTGCATGTATTATATCTCTGTATTTATACCAAGTGTTATGACGATCCCGTCCGTTGCATCCTCGTGTTTCCGCTCTAAGCGAGGGTGTGACAATAGAGCTCCTCTCTCTTTAGTAGTTCAAGGACCAATCTCAGATGTTCTTCATGCTCATGCTCATTTTTGGAATAGATCAAGATGTCATCAATAAAGACAATGACAAACTTGTCTAGGTAAGGCTTGCATACACGATTCATGAGATCCATGAATACGGCAGGTGCATTTGTTAGCCCAAACGGCATGACTGTGAATTCAAAGTGATCGTATCGCGTTCTGAAAGCCGTCTTCATAATATCTTCGTCTTTGACTCTCAGCTGATGATAACCGCTTCTAAGATCTATCTTGGAGTAAATGCTTGAACCTTGCAGTTGGTCAAATAAGTCGTCAATACGTGGCAAGGGATAACGGTTCTTGATCGTCACTTTGTTCAGTTCCCGATAGTCAATGCACATTCTGAAGGTTCCGTCTTTCTTCTTCACAAATAACACTGGTGCTCCCCATGGTGACGAGCTAGGTCGGATGAATCCTTTATCAAGGAGTTCCCTAAGCTGGTCAGATAGTTCTTTTAATTCAGAAGGTGCGAGACGGTATGGTGCCCGAGCTATAGGTGTAGCTCCAGGTACTAACTCGATTGAAAACTCGACCTCTCTTTTAGGGGGCAACCCAGGCAGTTCATCAGGAAACACTTCAGGAAATTCCCTGACGATGGGTACATCTTCAATCTTCCTTTCCTTCTTATCTTTGTCAGTGACTAAGGCTAGGATAGCAGTATGTCCTTTTCCAAGACACTTTTGAGCCCTCAAGTAAGAAATAACTCCCATCACGACACCAGTCTTATCTCCCTCCACACACTGGACTTCATCATTTGGTAGGGGGATGCGAATCATTTTGTCTTTACAGATAATTTCTGCAGAGTTTTTGGATAGCCAATCCATACCAACTACCATATCGAAGCTTCCCAAAGTAATGGGCATGAGGTCTATTGGTAGGATATGACCTGATAAGTCTAATGTACAATTTTTCAGGATTTGTGATGCGGTCAAGGATTTACTATTTGCTACTTCTACAACATATGGCTCATCTAGGGATACAGGTTCTACATTCAAGTGCTTATAGAAAGTATTAGATACGAAGCTTCTATCAGCTCCCGTGTCAAATAATACTATAGCATAAACATCATTCACCAAAAATTTTCCCATAATAACGTTAGGATCTTTTAGAGCCTCACCTTTGCCAATAACGAAAGCTCTGCCCTTGGCTGTATCTTTCTTTTCCCCAGTGCAGTCTTTAGCAATATGGCCCTTTTCACTACATCTGAAACAAATAACTTCCTTTTTCCCACCATTCTGCTGATTACCATCCTTCTTTCCTTGGTCTTGAGTCTTGGTTTTACATTCAGGAGCAGTGTGCCCCCTCCTGTTGCATTTGTAGCAGATGATTGCAGTACACTTGCCATGGTGACGCTTGCTACACCTCTGACATCTAGGCGGGATACCCTGATTGTCATGGTGCTTTTTCTGATCTGGCTTCTTGCTTGTACCTTGACTCTCACTGTCTTTAACATCTTCAAACTTTCTCTTTCCCGAGCTTTCAGCAGCAACACCCTTACCCTTGTTTCTTGGTGGTAACTTCCCCTGAGCCACAACCTCATTAGTCAGCTTGTGAGCTATCCTAATGGCCTGTTGGATTGAAGTTGGGTTGGAGGAAGTGACCATAGATTGAATGACTGGCGATAGTCCACGGATATAGCCTTCAATTCTTCTGTGAGCAGGCTCCATCATATGAGGACACAAAGTTGCGTACTCATGATTTTCAGTGGTATACTTTTCAATTTCAGATCCCACCATTTTGTGGTTCCAGCACTCGGTTTCAAACCTTTGTACTTCTTCTCTCGGACAGAATTCTTCCATCATCAGTTGTTTGAATTCCTCCCAAGCCATAGCATTGGCTAGGGAGAGAGTAAGCCTTGAAACTTCTATCTTCCAGATCAAGAGTGCAGCTCCACTCAAGGCTCCGGAGGCATATTTGGTCCTACTCTCATCGGGACATTCAGATATAGCGAAGATGGATTCACATTTTTCAAACCACCTTATGAGCCCAATGGCCCCTTCTGCCCCAGTGAAGATATCTGGCTTGCAGTCTAGGAACTTTTTATACGAATAGTGATGACCATTCTGAGCAGCCTGAGTGGCAAGGGCTGCAGCAACACCTTGATTGACCAAGGCTTGTATTTCTTCAGGAGTCATCCCTGTTGGGACAGTTCTTCTAGCGCGTCCTCTACCTCTGCCTCTGCCCGCTGGTGCGTCCATCTATCATGAAATTGTTTGGTGAGAATTCACACTTTGATATATTCAATAGATACATTCTATATCAAATATTCAAAGTATGGAAAATTACTGTAGGACAGATGGGAATTTAAGAAAACTGGGTTTTTCGATTAAATTCAGCAAGGCACGAGTACTAAGGAAACAAGTCTCGCTTTAGGTTAGGACACACGTAGCTTAGTTTACCAAATGGAACATATCAAGGTAATTTGACCTATTTGCCTTAAAGACTTGTATATGACTGTAGTAACTTTACGTGCTACAATAGCAGAAATCTTACGGCCAGAGTTTCTAGACCGTGAACGGATTGGACGAGAAGCTATTCTGAAGTATCATTAAGAATTTTCATGGAAATCATGAAAACGACAATTGAGAATTTGGCATAATAGCAATGAGATGTTCCAGGGGTAATCATTTGATTTGTAAATCAAAGCGAGTAGGTTGACTAATCAAAGTATTGGGTCAATCACAACTTTGTTGAAGACATGCGTACCTATAAGTAGATACTCATCCCAAGGGTTCCCAGGTAAGGTAAACAGGTCCATCGGTTGATTTGGATATATGCGAATACCTTGCCTAGACAGAACACCCCGAGATACAGGCATCACACTCTTCCAGCATTACATGTTTCAAGTTGTAAGACACAGACTTTGACGAATTAAAAAAAATTTGATTTAGGCACGATGATAAGTGTAGATCCCACATGTCGTTGAGAATAAGTTTAGGGATTATCGAAAAGAGTCAAAGTTATGTTTAGGAAAACAACTATCTAAGTTTAAGCATATAACTTCTTAATCCTATTCTATCTCTAACTAAGGCAATTTACTTTGTGCAACTATTGTGCGTGGCTATAGGCTAGATGCAATCCCTAACTCAGTATAACCAGTGGCTCTGATACCAATCTTTCAAATATTACAAAATCAGTCCCTGGACTTATTTAATCAATTAAATTAATTTTGTAAATAATAATATTTTCATTATTATTATTATTTTCATTATTAACATTAATATTTTTAATAATAATATTATTATTATCATTGTCATTATTTTTATTATTATTAATATTATTATTAAATAATAATAAAAATATAAAAATAAATTGTAAATTCACATAAAATTTATATTAAATCACAAAAAATTTTCGGGTTGTCACTGTCACACCCTCAAATTCCGGGTCTGGAATCTATCACGGAGGGGTGAGCAAACAGGATCGAACACAGTAGTTACACATGAGATGCAGTTATCTATATGATAAGTTTTAGATAATCAATCCATTATTATTCAGAGCATTAGATATTATACGCAGCGGAAATAAATATATATATTGTTTCTTAACAATACGTCTAATCATGTCTTATCAATAACCAATATGTATCTTGAGCTCTTATATGATCCTACGTGCATGTCCATAAGCTCTTAGTAGATACCTGAGAATACATGTAAATCAAGTGTCAACACAGGGTTGGTGAGTTCATAGGTAAGTAAAACACACTGATAAAACATCATTTATCATCAAGTAGGATTTACGATAAAAGTGTGAGTTTAATTTACTCACCGGTATATGAATAGCCTGTCAGAACCCTTTTTAATAAGGTGAACCCGATATCCCACATACCCACTATGTACAAGCCCAACAAATCCTTCACATAGGATTTGCCCATGTATCGTAGTTTAATATCATTTTCATGTGTATATTATGTTATTATAATAATTCAAATCAGAGGGCGCGAATCCTCTCTTTACATTTATCCTCATATGGGTTGTAAGTGGAACTATAATGGCAAAACTTATATAGCGCACAATCTGCCTTCTCACAGAATAGTCATCTCGAATGACAGCGAGATCTTTGTGCATCTGATAAGGACCACATGTCCAAACCTTTGTGGGGGTCAGTCACTCCCCGATAGTACTATCCAAAAGATCTCTGCCTTGTTTATAGCCCAGTTTACACAGAAGGATTTTCATAATAACCATATGTAATCATAAATGTGATCCAATTATTATTTAACATAATACACAAAATAATTTGTAATTTCAATTACAACATGTATTCCAGCCCCAAAATATTTAAATGGTTAAAAAGGGGAATAATTATGAACTCACCTCAGTCCTTGTGTGTTGTTGACAAGCTAGTAAATTCCTGCTAAGGAATTATAATTCACATAAGCAAACAAATACAAATCCATAACCTAAATAAGTTAGATCTTGAACCTGGCATTCAATTGATCTAAAGTTTGGTTTTCGGGGATTTGTTATAAACATATAACTAATCATTTGATTATCTTTGTTAATTCTTTAATAACTAAATATTTATATTTCATAAAATTTGATAAATTTTAATAATGATTTTTAACATATCATTATGTTCCAATTAAATCTTAGACGTTATTTAAATATGTAAATTTATATTTAATTTTGTAAGATGTTATAAATATTTATAAAATCTAATTTGTATTTATCTAATCATAACTAATCCATAATTAATAATATAACGTCCATTAATAATTTGATGATTTAAATCATTATTTAAAATCCATTTTTATAAAAATAACAATTTATAACCTTTGTAATACTTATATAAATAAATAAATAAATAAGGTTTTTAAAGAATAATTTTCCAGAAAATATTATATAACTTCTAAAATAAACAAAGTTTATAAAAATTATTTTTTATAATTTTTAAGAATTTTTCCATATTTTTAAAATGGCTCAAAAGGCTTCAAAAAAATAATTGTTGAGGGCAGGGTTCGAACCCATGACCTCAAGTTGGGCAAATGAGTAGGGAACCGGTGAACCAAGGGCCGTGGCCGCGGCATATCTTGGTTCTTAAAATATAAAACCAATGTTACCAAACGATCCCCAAATCAAGAACCCTAATTTCGGATTTGATCCAAATTGATCCCAAATTCGAAGCTGTTAATGATTATAATCATGGGGCTTTTGTTCCCCATGATGAATCGAGTTTGATGGTAGGTTCAATTACCTGTTTTGATTTCGAATTGATGCAGAACACACCAAGAACAGGTCGATGTTCGTCTTGAATCCAAATGTTGATTAAACGTAGATGAAAATGAAATTAACTTCACAGGAAGTCTCCAATAACCCTAATGATCAAAAGCCCTCTGGAAATTTCGAGGTTTGTAACTCGAATAGGGGTGTTCGATTAGTTGCAGGTCGCGGCTTGGTGAGGTGACCAAATCAATATGTTTGTGTGTTTTCAGATACAATTGGACTCGAAGGAAGGTTTTAAAGGATTATATGATCGTTAGTGCTCCATTATTTCGATTAGTTTTTAGTTTTAGTGCTCGATTATTGAGGAGCTTTCGCCGAGTGTGTTAGGTAGATAAATCATACCTAATCGATTGTAATATTCAAATCAAAGTGGTGGAACAGGTTCGAATCATCCTTACGAGTTTGTCGGTAGCATTTAATTGAGTCAAAATCGAGTGTTTTGGATGTCGTGGCCTCGCCGGAGCCGCGGCCGGCGGCCGGAATTCCGGTACCGGAGATCGGGGAGAGAGAAAGGGAGAATTTTAAATAAATTTTAATATTCTTTCGAGCTCCTTATGGTGCTTTCATCCCTCACTATTCTACTAATTTTCATATTTTATTTCTTCTAATTTCACTATTTCTTTTTGTTTATGGGGTTACCTAAGGGACAAAGAGAACGGATGAATTAAGATCTGATGGGTGCACCGGAGAAGTTGGCTGCTTCACATACAATACCTTCGAAAGAAAGCTTGGAAGTCAAAGATGCACAATCAGTTTCATCATCTCTAAGTTCGTTGTTCATTACAGGTAATTCAGATCATAACGAATATATTCAAATTGAATTAAGTTTAATTTAATTTTCATGATGTAAGTACAACTAGTTAATTTATTGTTATTGAATCTGATTAGGAAAATCTTTATATCAATATTTTTTAGAGGGCCTCATTTTTTTTTGTTTGCTTTAGGCCTCCAAAAACGTTAAGCCGGCCGTGCTAAAGATGGATCGTTTAGTCATGAAGTAAAGTTTAAAAATATATAATTAACTATAGTTAGCACATATAAATCACCCATCCATCACTGTCTTAAGGGTAAAACATCCTAAGCAGTGTAGACTATAAAAAACATCTCACACGTTAGTTGTTGCATCGTACGGTTAATGGCGTTTTCACATTTGTGCGAAAAAAAATGAATGAAAGGTCTTTGAACAAATTAAAAATAGATCTTAATCTCTTGGAAAATTAGAACAAACATTTCAACTCTTAAAATATTTCTTCAAGCATACATATATATATATTTCATATATCATAACTTCATTTGGACATCGTTTGGTTTGTTAGAAGCTCTCGTATAGTATAACATTAGTCAATATATAATTAATTATATATTATATATATAATATAATTATTAGTGTCTGACTTTAGTGAAAAGCTATCATTTCATTAAGGGTTGTGCTGGGGACACCGCTGGGGTTTTGGGTGGTAGGCCGGTTCAAACGGTCACGGTTAGGGTTTGCGGTCACATTTTGGCCCCTAACCGTGACCGCAAGGCTTTGCTGTCACGGTTTAGGCTGGTACTACCCGTGACCTCGTGACAACAAAACGACAAAATGGCCTGATAAAGTTGAAAAGCGGTCACCAAACCGTCACGGTTTGGCCTAACCGTGACCTCTAGGGTACGAGGTCTCAGTTTAGGGTACGAGGTCTCAGTTTAAGGTACGAGGTAGACGTGATTTTGATAGAAGGCCGGGAATCACGCCACGAACCGTCACGTGGAGGCCAAACCGTGACGGTTTGTGCAACAGATTTTCACCTTAAATACCTTTCCTCTTTCAACACTCCGCATCGAATCATCTCATTTGAAATTTTTTTATTTGAGCTTTCATTCATCCAACACTCGAGTTTTTTCAGCCTTCGTCATTCCAAAAAACACCTTAATTCGAAAACAATGTCGGGTTCGGGAGATCATTATCAAAGCCGAAGCTTCCAGATTTGAATGAGGTGCCACATATCGAATATTCGAACCAGGTTGAACTAGTATATGTTTTATTATAACTTATTATTTGAAATATCTAACCATTATCTTTTTTAGGAATATTACGTATACGGGAGTCACCCTCCGTGGGGGGAGGAGGAAACTGTGACAACCCGAAAATTTTTCGTGATTTAATATAAAATTTATGTGATTTTACAAATTAGTTTTTGTATTTTTATTATTATTTAATAATAATGTTAATAATAATAAAATAATGATAATATTATTATTATTATTATTATTATTATTATTATTATTATTAAATTATAAAGTATTTATCAAAAATTTGATTAATAAGTCCAGGGGGTAATTTTGTAATATTTGAAACCTGTTTTAAAAAAACTTTTAACATAAAATAATACAGGTTGGAAAGATGAGGGACCATTCTGTAAATTTTGAAAACCCAACCCCCCACCGTCGACCCCTTTTTCCGGCCACCTCTCCGGCGGCCTCCGGCGTCTCCAAAAGGCCAAATTAGGCCGGTTTTAATCCAATCAAATGCTACCGACACTTTCGCGTGAGTGTCTCGAACACATGGGCCACACCAATTTGAATATTACAATCGATTAGGTGCGATTTATCTACCTAACACACTCGGCCGAAAGCTCCTCAATAATCGAGCACTAAAACTAAAAACTATTCGAAATAATGGAGCACTAACGATCATATAATCCTTTAAAACCTTCCTTCGAGTCCAATTGTATGTGAAAACACACAAACATATCGATTTGGTCACCTCACCAAGCCGCGACCTGCAACTAATCAAACACCCCTATTCGAGTTACAAACCTCGAAATTTCCAGAGGGCTTTTGATCATTAGGGTTATTGGAGACTTCCTGTGAAGTTAATTTCATTTTCATCTACGTTTAATCAACATTTGGATTCAAGACGAACATCGACCTGTTCTTGGTGCGTTCTGCATCAATTCGAAATCAAAACAGGTAATTGAACCTACCATCAAACTCGATTCATCATGGGGAACAAAAGCCCCATGATTATAATCATTAACAGCTTCGAATTTGGGATCAATTTGGATCAAATTCGATTTAGGGTTCTATGATTTGGGGGAAATGGAATTAAATGGGTTAAAACAAATTAGAAACCAGAATAACCGCGGCCACGGCCCTTGGTCTACTGGTAAGTGTGCGGGAGTATGTGTTTGAGGTCGCGGGTTCGAACCCGGCCCTCAACATTTATTTTTTTAAAAAGCTTTTTGAACCTTTTAAAAATACAGAAAATTACTAAAAATTATAAAAATAATTTTTATAAACTTTGTTTATTTTAGAAGTTATATAATATTTTCTGGAAAATTATTTCTTTAAAAACCTTATTTATTTATTTATTTATATAAATATTACAAGGTTATAAATTGTTATTTTTGTAAAATGGATTTTAAATAATGATTTAAAATCATCAAATTATTAATGGACATTATATTATTAATTATGGATTAATTATGATTAGATAAATACAAATTAGATTTTATAAATATTTATAAAATATTACAAAATTAAATATAAATTTACATATTTAAATAACGTCTAAGATTTAATTGGAACATAATGATATGTTAAAAATCATTATTAAAATTTATCAAATTTTATGAAATATAAATCTTTAGATATTAAAGAATTAACAAGGATAAATAAATGATTAGTTATACGTTTATAACAAATCTTCGAAACCAAACCTTAGATCAATTGAACGCCAGGTTCAAGATCTAACTTATTTAGGTTATGGATTTGTATTTGTTTACTTATGTGATTATAATTCCTTAGGAGGAATTTACTAGCTTGTCAACACCACACAAGGACTGAGGTGAGTTCATACTTAACTGTTCCCCTTTTTATTCATTTAAATATTTTGGGGCTGGAATACATGTTGTTACAAATTATTTTGTGTATTATGTTAAATAATAATTGGATCATATTTATGATTACATATGGTTATATTGAAAATCATTCTCTGTAAACTGGACTATTAACAAGGCAGTGATCTTTTGGGTAGTACTATCGGGGAGTGACTGACCCCCACAAAGGTTTGGACATGTGATCCTTATCAGATGCACAAAGATCTCGCTGTCATTTGGGATGACTATTCTGGTGTGAGAAGGCAAATTGTGCGCTATATAAGTTTTGCCATAATAGTTCCACTTACAACCCATATGAGGATAAATGTAAAGAGAGGATTCGCGCCCTCTGATTTGAATTGTTATAAATAACATAATATACACAAGAAAAGGATATTAAACTATGATACATGGGCAAATCCTATGTGAAGGATTTGTTAGGCTTGTACATAGAAATAATAAACTATGATACATGGGCAAATCCTATGTGAAGGATTTGTTGGGCTTGTACATAGTGGGTATGTGGGATAGCGGGTTCACCTTATTAAAAGGGTTCCGACAGGCTATTCATATACCGGTGAGTAATTTAAACTCACACTTTTACAATAAACCCTTCTTTGAATGATAATTGATGATTTATCAAATATGTTTTACTTACCTATGAACTCACCAACCCTGTGTTGACACTTGATTTTACATGTATTCTCAGGTATCTACTAAGATCTTATGGACATGCACGTAGGATCATATAAGAGCTCAAGATACATATTTGTTATTGATAAGACATGATTAGACGTATTGTTAAGAAACAATCAATATATTTATTTCCGCTGCGTATAATATCTAATGCTCTGAATAATAATGGATTGATTATCTAAAACTTATCATATAGATAACTGCATCTCATGTGTAACTACTGTGTTCGATCCTGTTTGCTCACCCCTCCATGATAGATTCCAGACCCGGAATTTGAGGGTGTGACAGAAACCAACCCGTCGAACACATTTGCTCAAAAGGCGTACAACTCTTTATTTGGACAGACAGGTTACCGTGAAGGGTACAGATATCCCCCTTGCAATTCTTACGGGCATGCCCGAACACGTACCACTCACAAACAGAGCTGGATTACGGACATCCCCCGTACCAGTCAGAACTAGAAATTACACATGTGTCGGATACTTTTAATGGAAATGACACAGATGAGAGTGACGGTTCGGTTCACCTCAAAGAAAACCATGGGGACACCGCGGAGCATGATGAGGATGAGGATCGGATTCGAAAGGCTACGGTTTCTTATAAAACCGATAAAGTACGAAGAGTTTTTATTCTTTTGTTTATTTTATTTTTTATTTGTTTTATATATTGTTTTTTTATGTCTAGCTTTATCATTTTTTCAGTATTTTGATTCTCGTGAGGACTTGGAGAGCTGGGCTAAAATGAGAGGACGCGAGCATGGGTGCGTCATTGTGGTGGGTCGGTCACGAAAATAGGATGTGGAACTATTATGCAACGTAGCGGTGAACCTAAATTCACTGGCACAAGTAGACGTACTGGGAGCATAAAGAAGGATGTCCCTTTAAACTCGTAGGGAAGTATGTAGGAAAGAGTGACAGTTGGATGTTAGAGGTGAGAAACGAGACGCATAACCACGATCCTGTTGTGTACGAGGAGGGCCACGCACATCTTAGGAAGATGACTGCCGAAGAAATTGATCTTGTCGAGAAGTTACACAGGCAGCACGTGCGGCCACGACATATCCATTCAGCCGTAAAGGAGCACTTTCCCCACAGCGTCTGTGTTGTTCAAGACATATACAATCTGACGTCGAAGTTTAGGGCTGAGGGGAGAAAAGGCATGACACCAATGCAGGAACTTGAAAACCTGCTACAATCTAAAGAGTTCGTGTATGAAACACGAACGAATGCAACTACTAAGGCCGTGGAAGATGTTTTCTTTTATCATCCTACTTCGTATAAAATGTGGCGCGCATTCCCGCACGTGATGTTGATAGACACGACGTACAAGACCAACATGTACAACATTCCGTTTGTTCAGGTTATTGGCGTAACGTCGACGTCGAAGTCGTTTTGTATTGCGCATGCATTTATATCGAGGGAACGGCAGGACAACTTCACATGGGTACTGGAGCGGATCAGAGATATGCTCGATGGGTGTGTGGAGCCCCGCGTTATTATCACACACAGGGACCTGCCCTGATGAGCGCGTGTGACACCGTGTTCCCGAGTGCTACTAAAAACCTATGCAGGTGGCACGTTAGGGAGAATATCAAAAGACGGTGGAATATGATATTCAAAACCGGCATGTGGAAGGATTTTCCATACTGGTGGAAGACCTTGTGTTCGTCTCCCACAGAGGCATTGTACGATTACAATTGCAGGAAGATGGAAGAAAAGTTAACTGAAGATGGTAAACGTGGTAAGAATTTCATAGTTATTTTTACTCTAATAATTTATTTGTTCATTTTATAAATTTTGTTATTTCTTTCAGAGGTATGGGAATATATTTGGAATAATTGGTTGGTGCCGTACAAAGAGAAAATTATTACTTGTTGGATGTACGACCGCCTTAACTTTGGTGAGTTTACAACTAATAGGGTTGAGGGCCAACATGCCAATAATAATAATAATAATAGAAGAAATAATAATAGTAATAATTTTAAAGTTAATAATAATAATAATAATAATAATAACAATATAATAATAATAATAATATTAATAATAATAATAATAATAATAATAATAATATTAATATTAATATTAATAATATTATAATAATAATAGTAATAAAAATAAAACACTAAATCAAACAGGAAGATAAACTGTCACGGTTTGACCAAACCATGACGTTTAGGGTTTGGCAACGGTCACGGTTAGGTCTAACCGTGACCTCTTTTCGGGCGCATGGCACCTGTTCGGGCGCATGACACTTGTAAAAGGTCACGGTTAGGGTTAGGGCAAAAGGTCACGGTTAGGGCAAACCGTGACCGTTTGCCTAATTTTTTAATATTTACTAATTAAATAATTTTATAAAAAATACCCACTTGAACCGGTGGTAGTGGGTTTTGAGCCCACACCACTCCCCTGTTGCCCTACCGTCTTAACCGGTCGGGACGGGAGTGGTTCGCTGATAGGTATAGAAAACTTATTCTTTTAAAATAATCTGGACCAAAAGGTCACGGTTTGGGCAAACCGTGACCCCTTTGTTCACATGTGGCGTTGTGGAATGAAGCTGTCACAGCTTGTTGACACAAAGTGTCACGTGGTGGGCGAACCGTGACAGCTTGTTGACAAAAGAGGTCACGGTTTGGTCTAACCGTGACCTTTAAAGTTCCCTAATCCTACACATTAACCGTTTATGATCATTTACGTATATCGAATCGGATATTTTTTCATGAACATACACATACATCAACATATATATACAATAAGAACAAATACACTTCGTAAACGTACATACAAACATGCGTACGTGAACAAACCGTAATGTTTTAATGATAACCTAAACAATCTTATCGGGAACATATCGACATATATGCACCTTATATTTTGTAAACCAATGTTCAAACATACATAATAAATTCTAATAATAATAACAATAAAGATAATAATAATAATAACAATAATAATAGTAAAATTTAATAGTAATAATTTTAAAGTTGATAATAATAATTATAATAGTATTATTTTGTATATCCAGAAACTACAAAATAAACTCAAATAATAATAACAATAATGATAAATAATAATAATAACAATAATAATAATAATATACTCTAATATAAATAAAAAGTTTAATAGTAATAATTTAAAGTTAATAATAATAATATTAATAATAATAATATTTTGTATATATCCAGAAACTACAAAATAAACTCTAATAATAATAATAATGATAAATAATAATAATAACAATAATAATAATAATATACTCTAATATAAATAAAAAGTTTAATAGTAATAATTTTAAAGTTAATAATAATAATAATATTAATAATAATAATATTTTGTACATATCCAGAAACTACAAAATAAACTCTAATAATAATAATAACAATAATGATAATAATAATAATAACAATAATAATAATAATATACTCTAATATAAATAAAAAGTTTAATAGTAATAATTTTAAAGTTAATAATAATAATATTAATAATAATAATATTTTGTATATATCCAGAAACTACATAATAAACTCTAATGATAATAACAATAATGATAAATAATAATAATAACAATAATAATAATAATATACTCTAATATAAATAAAAAGTTTAATAGTAATAATTTTTAAGTTAATAATAATAATATTAATAGTATTATTTTGTGTATTCAGAAACTAAAATGTTACGGTTAATAATAATGATAATAATAATAATAATAAAAATAATAATAATAATAATAGTAGTAGTAGTAGTAGTAGTAGTAGTAGTAGTAGTAGTAGTAGTAGTAGTAGTAGTAGTAGTAGTATAATAATAATAATAATAATAATAATAATAATAATAATAACAATAATAATAGTAACAATTATACAAAAAAAGTGAAGAGGTCACGTGGAGGCCAAACCGTGACCTCTTGAGATATTTTTTTAAATCTGATTTCCCCTCGATTAGTGCACCTACCCCTCGAGCACCGTGTGTGTAAGAGATCACGTGGAGGCCAAACCGTGACCTCCTGTCTGTAAGAGGTCATGTGGAGGCCAAACCGTGACCTCGTGGTTACTGGTTTCATCTTCAACCGTTCGCACACCCCCATTTCACCACACAACCACAACCATTTCACCACCACAATCCTCCCAACGTTTCACCTCCACCGCCTCCAAACCGTCACCTCTATCCCTCCCCGTGACACCGCCGCCCCTCACCACCTCCAAACCGTCACCTCGAGCCCTCCCCGTGACACCGCCGCCCCTCACCACCACCTTCCACCACCACCACCACCGCCGCTCAACCATCTTCCACCACCACCACCACCGCCGTGAATCCACCATTTTCCACCACCACCACCACCGCCGCTCACCATCTTCCACCACCACCGCTGTGAATCCACCATCTTCCACCACCACCACCGCCGCTCACCATTTCCACCACCACCACCACCGCTCACCATCTTCCGCCACTACCGCCACTCACCATCTGCGCACCACCACCGCTGCTGCACCACCGCCGCTGCACCACCGCCGCTGCACCACCGCCGCTGCACCACCGCCGCTGCAACACCGCCGTCACACCACCACCGCCGCTACATTATCGTTTTCGGTACGTAATTTTCCGCTTTAATCCATAGAGGTAAACATAGATTTGATAGGTTTTCCTAAAAAGATTTGATAGGTTTCCCAATTAGATTTGATAGGTTTTCCCAAATAGATTTTGATAGGTTTTCCCTTATAGATTTGATAGGTTTTCCCGTATGTGTAGCGTAGTTTGTCGACAGTTTATTATTATTACTAGAAATAATAATAAATAATAGTTATAATAATAGTTATAATAATAATAGTAATAGTAATATTAATAATACTAATAGTAATAATAATAGTAATAATAGTAATAATAATAATAATAGTAAATAATAATAATAATAGTTATAATAGTAATACTAATAATAATAGTATAATAGTAATAATAATAATAGTAAATAATAATAATAATAATAATAGTTATAATAGTAATAGTAATAATAGAATAATAATAGAAATGGTAAATAATAATAATAATAGTTATAATAGTAATAGTAATAATAAATAATAATAATAATAGTTAAATATAATAATAATAATAATAGTTATAATAGTAATAGTAGTAGTAATAATAATAATAGTAGTAGTAATAATAATAGTACTAATAATAATAATAATAATATTAATAATAATAATAATAATAGTAATAATAATAATAATAATAATAGTAATAATAATAGTAATAATAATTATAGTAATAGTAATAATAATACTAATAATAATAATATATACATAATAATAATAATACCAATAATAATAATAGTATACATAATAATAATAATAATAGTAATAATACCAATAATATAATAATAATAATTAACCGTCAACCATTAATTTTATAAACATTGTAAATAATGATAAATACGTTTTTTTCGTAGATATGGATGCCGACGATGCTTTTATTCCCGGCATTGATGACTGTCAGTTTTTACAGTTCGAGCAGGGGACTACACCGTACGTGCGGTTCAGGACCCTGAGAGCACGAGTGCCGGCACCGGGGACCGTCCTGTCAGAGGACTTATTACAGCTCGTTAGAGAGCGGGACCGTTTTTTTGAGATTATCGGCGAGGACGGCCCGTGGGAGCAACTGTTCCGGATGAGCGACGATGCCCATCGAGAGCTGACCGTGGAGTTCTACTGCACCATTACATTCCGTCCACGTGAGCAGGGACTTGCGGAGCTGGACGAGGACGACATAGCGGACGGTCGTGCGCCCGCGGAAGTTTCTTTCCGGTTGTTCGGCCACCTCTACCGCATGTCACTTCGGCGGTTCGCTGCCGTCAGCGGCCTCTACACGGAGGTGGAGGTCGGACAACCGATGTACACCACGGCCTTGATCCGCGGGGCTGACGACTCTGATCAGGTCTGGTGGCCTGCCATTGGTGACGGACCGTACGATGGTGATACGAGGTCATCTCATATGCGAGACCCTCTGTATAGATACATTCACCGACTCATCGCCACGTCCGTCGCCGATCGTGGGGCGGGGACCGACAGGGTCAACGCCGCCGACCTTTTTTTTCTTCGGTATGTACTCACACACCGACACTGCCACCTCGCGCATGCCTCGCTGATTATTTTGCTAGTTATTATCATCGGCAGTCGCGAGGGGCGTTAGTGGGCGGGAACATTGTCACACCCCAACCTTGACGGCGGAATCGTCGAAGTGTGAGAGTTACGATTGTTCATAGCCACATAACGCTATTATTAATTCCAAATATATTAATCAAGATTCAATTGAAACAATACAAGTAAAAGGCTCAAATAAAGATACATCATGAATACAAAATTGAAAGTAACAAGCTCATTGTTTATTTCTCTAAGTCCAGTCCTAAGTGAGATAAGCTTCAAAGAGTAGAACACATTCTTGGGTTATTCCTGAAACATGTTAAAAATAAAAGGTCAACATAAAAATGTTGGTGAGCATTCCATAGTTTTCAATACATAAGTATATAAAAGATGGCAATTCAAGTCATAAGTTAGTGAATAAAGTGATTAGGGATGTTATGAACAATGCAACAATCAAACCTCGACAAAGGTTTACAAGTCTTATACGTTAAAAGTATATATGATCAGCTAAGTGTATTTGGTTCCCTAGTGCACAAGCATACGGCTCCTAGGAGTCGGCAATACATCGACTTTAGCACCAAATAGGTTGTCTGTCCCATAGATCTATGACTTCGCAGGGCTAGCAATAGTTAATGATTGTACATATAATGCCATAACATGGTAACCACAAAAGTTCAACTAACCACAACTTTAAATAAATTGCCATAAAGTTTACAAGTCTCGAATAAGTTTACAAGTGCAATAATATAAGTTAACATGTTTCACCCCAAAGTGTGAAAATAAGGAAAAAGGGGTATAAAAATACTCACATGATCAATAAGTATGCAATGAAGATCAATAAAATAATAGTAAACGTCATTCCAAGTTGTATCGTCACAAGACACCTAAATATATTTAAGCACAAGATTAAAGTCTATTATTAAGTTCAATGAATTATTATGAGCTAGGGTTTTATTTGAGGTTTGGGGTTTTGTCATTTATATTTAACAAATGATACCAATTATATTTTCGCAGAAACGATTTATTTATATTATAAAATATGGGACAAGAATAACATTTATAAAAATTTATTACTATTCATAAAGTTAAATTTAGGTTTTGTAGTTAAAAAAAAATAAAAACGATTAAATCGACAGCTTAAATAAATAATGGTGGAAATAATAAGCTAGTATTTTAAGTATAAATTTTACAAAAAAATATATATTAACTATAACATTCACTTAGAATTTTAAATAAAATCTAAGGATATTTTTATAAATAAATTGCAGAAGGTAATTTGATGATTTTAAAAATTTATAAAGTTACAAAAATAATTTTATAAATTTTTAGAAGTTTTCTGAAATTTTTTAAAGGCTAGAAAGCCAAAAAAAATAGGTTTGAGGGTGCCCGGGTTCGAACCCGGGACCTCAAGGTGGGTGTGCATGTGTCTAACCTGTGAACCAAGGCTCTCAGCCACGGTTTCATTTGGTTTTTAAGACTTTTAAACACAAACAAATAGTTATCCCCAATCTCACATAAACCCTAGGTTGATCCGCATCAAGATTGAGGATCAAATCGATAGTGTTAACCAAATTAATGTTAGGGCTTTTGTTCATCATGGTAAAACGAGTATGTTGGTGTGTTTGATTACCCGAATGGAGATGGTATGAAGATGAACACGTCGTAGAAGCAACCGCGGTTTATGTCGAATCAAAGGTTGAGAAAACGATGAAGATAATCAAATTAACTTCGTGGTTAGCTTCGAACAAGAGTCTTGATGAAAAGCCTTTTGTCAATTCCGTTTAATAGAGCTTCGAGCATGGATCCCCGTTAAGTTGCAGGTCCGCGAAGAAGATGATGATTGAATTCGATGGTTGTGTGTTTCTCAGGTGTAATTGGAGGTTGTAAACGATTAGAGATAGATAGATGGTTGTTCCGATTTGTTTAATCGTAGTATTATTAAAGTTTAATGGTCGAACGATTATGAGGATTAATGGCTTCGGTTATGGAATCATTTGGGCTTGTAACCGGTGTTTTAAACGCGTTTAAAGAGTGTATTCAAGTTCGAATTGTGCCTACGAAAGTTTTGGGTCGGTTTTGGTGATTTAAAATAGGCGATTTTGGGGTTTTAAGGGCGGCCGGAGCTCGGCCGGAGCTTGGCCGGAGCTCCGCCGGAAAATCGGGGTGGGGGGGGTTGGTTTTTGAAATTTTAGTATTTACACCAATGGTCCCTCGATTTTAGAAATTGTCATTTGGATTTAAAGTTTATGTTTAGTTTTAAAATAAATTACATTTTAACCTCTAAACTTTAAAATGTTGTTATTTTATGTAAAACTATTTAATTACAAGTTTTATCATATTAAAACTTATATTATCATTATTATTATTATTATGATTATTACTATTAACATTATTATTGTTAACATTATTATTATTAATATTAATATCATTATTATTATAATAACAAACATTTTAAGATTAAAGTCACTTTAAATCAAGTTTTATAATATTAACCAATGTTTTAACATTATTAATATAATTCCTATTATTTAATTAATTTGTTAATCCCCAAATTAATTATCAAGCATATTAATTCCCCAAAGTTTCAAAATTGACATAAAAGGTCCTTTTAGATTTAACAAAGTTAACTTTTAAGTTAACGAAAAAACGAGATGTTACAAACATCGTTTCCCGGATCGCTCGGGGCTTGGGGTACGCGCACGCCATGTCCCAGCTCCCGCTACCTCCGACTCCTGTGCGCGTGACCGGCCGGACCACCGCCACTGGGATGAGGATCGTTCGGAGGTTCCCCGACGGCACGTGGCACCTGCTCAGTAGATACCATGAGCTCGTGCGACGGGTTCCCGAGCCGTTGGTGGACCCCCCGAGCTGGCGGGGGCTGAGGTCCACCTTCAGGATGCCCACGAGCCCCTTGGTGGCGGGGAGGATCAGCCCATTCCCCCGCCGCACGACCAGGACCCGCCCCAGCATCCTCAGCGCGTGTACCATGCCGTGCGATTGCCTGCTCATGTTCTTGATATGCTTCTGGACACACGAGACAGGGTCACGAGGCTGGAGGATACGAACACGAGGCTGCATGATATGATGGACTGGGTCATCCAGCACATGGTCGCGGACTATGCCGCCTCGGGTACGCCGTTGTTATCACAGCCACCGAGGCGGTTAGACCATGACGGTGCTGGCCCATCTGGCGTGGGCGGGTCTGGTCAGGGCAGCGATCCGGGGATGATGGATTAGATAGGTATTTTGTTTGTATTTTATTTCTTTTTGTATGTAAAAACTCGTATATATATATATGTGCAGTTTCAGTTATGATGACTTGTATATTTGGTTGGGTTTGTTTGGTTGTGTTTCTTTGTTTGTTTGTTTTATATTTGTAATGTTGATAATGTTAATTGTATATGTTTGATAACAACTGATTTTTACGATTGGGTTAACCATGTGATAAAATAACAACCAACTTGTTTAATAAATAATTAAACACAAAAATTACTTGTAATATGATAATTTAATAATAAACACAAAACACAAACACGTATGTTACGATTAGGTTAACCATGTGATAAAATAAAAATAAAAACAAACTAGTGTGATTACTCAAATTTAGAAAATATATACAATATGTCTGTATAATAATGACAACCGATTTTTACAAACTCATAAACAAATTAAACACAAAACCGTCACATTAATAATAAATAAATACTTGTAATAAGATAAATTATTAATAAACACAAAACACAAACTTGTGAGTTACGATTAGGTTAAACGAGTGATAAAATTAAAATAAAAACAAAGTGATATGATAAAAAAATATAAAAAATAAAGGCAATATGTCACGGTTTGGCCAAACCGTGACATATAGCCCCCAAAACCCTAACTGCACACAATCAATTCCCCATTAATTACATACCCAATCATTGTTAACGGATCCCCAGAGCTAACTGTCACGGTTAGGTCTCACCGTGATAGTTAGGTCTCACACCTGATTGAACGGTCACGGGGAGGCCTAACCGTGACCGTTTGAATCGGTTTTTTACAGGAAACTGCGGTGTGTGCAGAATTCCCGTTTCATTAATTTTTCCAACACCATCAATAGATACGAATGCTAGAGGAATCAAGAATTCAAGATGCATGGAGTTAAAAACTATAGACAAAAGAGAGAATTTACCCATAAATATATATAGTCCCATGAATTTACCCAATTAGTAAATTACATTAATTACAGTATAATTAAAAATATTGATAGTATGACAACGAAAATGCTTAAATAAGAAATGTTTAGCTTTCTTGGCTCACATAGTTGATGCAAAGCTTGATAAGAGAAATTTGGAAAGTGTTCCTGTTATAAATGAATATTCTGATGTTTTTCCTAAAGAATTACCTGGATTACCACCCCCTTGTCAAGTCGAATTTAAAATAGAATTAATGCCAGGAACAACCCCTATTGCCAAAGCACCCTATCGTTTAGCACCAACTGAAATGAAAGAACTTATGACTCAATTACAGGAATTATTAGATAAAGGATTTATACGTCCTAGTGTATCACCTTGGGGAGCACCAGTTCTCTTTGTCAAAAAGAAAGATGGAACTTTTCGGATGTGTATCGATTATAGAGAACTCAATAAGGTTACCATAAAGAATAGGTATCCTCTCCCTAGAATTGATGTTGTTTGACCAATTACAAGGATCTAGTTATTTCTCCAAAATAGATTTAAGATCTGGATATCATCAATTAAGAGTACAGAAAGACGATATTTCTAAAACTGCATTCAGAACTAGGTACGGACATTACGAATTCCTTGTAATGCCATTTGGGTTAACCAATACTCCAGCAGTATTTATGGATTTAATGAATAGAGTATGTAAACTATATTTGAATAAGTTTGTTATAGTCTTCATAGATGATATTCTAATTTATTCTAAGAATAAGAAAGACCACGAACAATACTTAAGGTTAAATTTGGAATTGTTACTAAAGGAATCTTTTGTTTTGGAAAATCCAGCAAGCTAAACCCTAGATACATTGGTCCATTCAAGATCATTGATAGAATTGGTCCCGTGGCATATAAGTTTGAATTACATCAAGAATTAAGTGAAGTACATAACACCTTTCATGTGTCTAACCTCAAGAAATGTCTAACCAATGAAACCTTAGAAGTACCAATTCAAGAAGTCAAAATAGATAAGAAACTTCATTTTGTGGAAGAACCAATAGCCGTTGTAGGGAAAGAAATAAAGAAGTTAAGAAGAAATAGAATTCCCATAGTAAAAGTTAAATGGAATGCAAAGAGAGGACCAGAATACACATGGGAAAGAGAAGATGAGATCCAGAGGAAATACACCCACTTATTCAGAGGTAATAATCATTTAAGTTTCTAAAATTTAAGAAATCACACTCCATGGAATTTCGGGACGAAATTCTTTTAACGGGGGGAGAATGTGACAACCCTGAAAATAATAAAACAATTTTATTACGTGTGCATGTTTTGCATGCATATAAATAGAACTTTTACGCATGCATGTCTGCATGCATGTCTACATGCATGTATAAAAATTGGAAAATTTACGTGTGCATGCAAGTGAAAATGAAGCATGCATGTTTGTGTACGTACATATATGTTACTTATGATATATATATATACCCTACATGTATGTACATATATATAAGTTGGACTTATAATTATCTGTGTATGGTTATGTATTCTGCGTATATGTATATGTATACCATAAGTTAAACCTATTGGTTATCTATGTTACTATAAACTTAAATGTGCATACGTAAATTAAATACCAAAGCAAACACAACCCAACCTAAACATCACAACACAAGTAACATTTAAACATCAAAAGAACTTAACAAACTAAATCCTAAAGCACCTAAAGTTTTGTGTTTATGCTTAATTGATACCTCTCGGTTAAAACCACAATCACAAAAACCGCCATACAAGGAACTACACAAGATCATCATCATTACAAAAGTTATGGTGGCAAGCTCTAAGGCAACCTCTCGGATATTTTGCAACACCAAAACACCACCTCACTTGCCACCTACACCTTCATCTTGACTAAACAACTTTGCTTTCACACCACAATCCGCCACCACATTACCATTAGGAAGGATAGGTGGCATTCTCTTGGTTGAAGGCTCTTAGAAACTGCCACCTCCCTCATTGACTCACCCAAGCTAAGTGTGAACTCATTGATGAGCCACCATCCTAAGAACCAATCTCTTTTTCCATCCTTAAAACTCTCGGGATTTTCTTTGGAAACATCACACATCACAACCATCGACCGCCACCTTTATCTCCCTCTTTCTCTCGGATCCAATTTCCAGCATCACCACCTTTACACAACGATCACCTTTGTCCCTCACTTTCTCTCGGTTTCCACACAAAACCAAACAACAACCACACCACAACCATAGCACACCATCACCTCTTACTCCCTTATCTCACGGTTTTCACAACAACCATCACTACCCACGACCATCACCACTCTCACGGATCTTCCTCTCGGTTCTAAAGCATTCAAAACTCACTCAAAGAAAGGTTTAGTTCATTCTTTATGTTTTTGTTACATATGTGTTATAAACACATATATAGTTAGTTTTGGTAGTAATACACCAAAACCAACCTTGTAAGTATTTTAAGTTCCTTAATCACAAGTAATAAGTTATCAAAATTCAGGAAACTTGTGATAAAAGGAATATTTTGATTTACAAAGATTAAATCTTGAAATTATTAAGAAAAATCTAGTAAAATATTAAACAAATGCAATTGTGGGAATAAACATTGAAAAATATTTATTTATATACTGAAATATTATTCTAGAAATTTTGGCAAAATTATGATAAGTGAAACAATTTATACAAATTATTTTAAATAATGAAAATAGAGAAAATATCAAAAATATAAATAATTTCAGGAAAATTCTGATAAATTCACAGAATGATCGTTTTGAAGTATAAAAGTCTCTGGAAGTATTTTAGAATTTATTTCCTTATCATAATTAAGATATGAATTTTTATGTATTCTGTAGTAGAAAAAATCAGAATAAATAGTTAAATTAAATAATAAATTCTGAGAAAATCAGGGATATAATATTAAATCTGAATCTACAAAATATATAAATATCATAATTCTTTTAGTTATATAACTATTTTTTCTAAATATTAAGATTATTATAAAATTTACAGAATCTGATCTGATATGAGTTGGACCTTGATATATTTATATGATGTTCTATATTATATAAGAAGCTGTCTTTAAAATTTTAAGAATTTATAAATTGCAGAAGCTATTTGTAATAAATTTTGGGAATATTATAAAAATTACAAAAAACAATCTGTTGGGAGTTAGATATTATAAAAATTATGGAATATTACCAACTGTTGAGATAACTGTCCACGAATTTTTGGTATTTTTAGATAAACATAGGTAATTTTGATGATTTATGGAGACTTTGGACTAATTTTAAGCAATTATGTATAATAAACTAATTGTTGGAAATTTCGTGGTAATATTATTTGATTACCTTACAGCTGAACTTCCAAAAAGATATTTATATCTGAGGTTTTGAAAATTTTAAAGAAAATTATGTCTGATATTGTGAATTATTTTATAGGTTCAAGTTTGGAGATACGGTGAGATTTATAGCCCCATTTTTGATCCTTTTGGTATTCATAAAGTTTTTAGGAGAAAAAACATACTGATTTGGGTTGATGTATTATTTTGAAAATAATTTTGATACTTACTGTCATTTGTGATACAACCATTAATTCGAATGAGGAACCGTCTGATAATATTACTAGCGCTACTTAGGAGAATATTTGCACCAACAAGATGAGTGTTGCTGCTAATTTCCTGCATCTAACCGAATGAGGTTGAGATGTAATATTATCTGATTTTGTGAATTATTTCGTGACAGTATGATTATGTTGTGAGCAGGTTTGGTTGTAATTGGTGCATCAATAAAATATTTTGTTTGGATATAAACCTATGTTCTCACCAACTTTTTGTTGACTATTTTGAGTATGCTTTTTCAGGAAACGATGTCTAATACCTTTGATTTTAGCTTCGAAGTTCATAATGGTTGGGGAGAAATTGTTGGAAGGGTTTGTGTTACACTAACAGTCAACATATGTAACATCCAAAAAGTTCAATATTCATTTATTTATTTAGAATTAGTGTTCAGTCGCACGCCATACGTACGAATGAGGCCCAATCGCACGAATGACGGGCGTATGGGCTCAGTCGCACGATTGAGTCGTGTTAATAAGTCCAGTCGTGCGACTGAGTATGGCGGTTAAAAATAGGCATGTGGGAATAAGTAAGGCGGTTAAGGATGTTCAAAAGCAGATTTTATCTGCAGGATTCCCATCCCCTTCTTTCTCTCGAACCCAAACACCCCTGTTCTTGCCAAATCGAATAAGCTAACTCCGTTTTGGTAAGTTTCGCTTGGTACGGATCGATTCTTGAATATGTTAAGCTGTGTATGTGGTTGAAATTGATCCAAAAACATGTTTAAATCCAAGCTTTTATTCAATCTTTCTGTTAAGCTAAAAACCGAGGATTCGGGTCCTAGTTTTTGTGAAGTTTGATGAAATAAGGATCCGAAACGGTTGTAAATAAAGTGTATATGCTCTGTTTTGGATATCGCATAATCTAAATGGTTAAAACTCCAGTTTTTGGATCAAATATGTCAAGAACACAGTTGCTGATCCGTTTCAGGCGAATGAGCCCAGTCACATGACCCATTCGTGCGAATGAACCAGTCGCGTTGCTCAATCGCGCGACTGAAGCTCAGTCGCATAAGTCAATCGCACGAAAGGAGGTCATTCGCACAAACCCTGTTATAGCTCATTCGCACCCCTGTCGTATGGTTCATTCGTACGACTAAGCTTAGTCGCATGTTCAATCGTACGAATGAGTCCAGTCGCATAGCTTCAGTCGTAAAAAGTGATCTGTTAGGAATTGATTTGACTAAGTTAGGGTTATTGTTTTAGATTTGCATTGAGAAGGAGAGTTTTAGCTGCCCTAGTGTATTAGGATTGGTGAATATTTGCTGAAACCATTAAGGTGAGTTCTAATTGCCCTTTTTAATGTGTTAATGCTGTTTGACAATATTGTTTGACAACATCGGGCACTGGCATGCATATAAATATATAAAGATGTGAATAAGAATTTGGAAGTGGTAAATTGTGGTGAATGGCAAGGTGGAGTTTTGACCCACCAACTATAGACGAAGTTTTGACCCGTCAACGCCAACTATAGACGGAGTTTTGACCCGTCCGCGCGAGGTGGAGTTTTGACCCACCAATTATAAACGGAGTTTTGACCCGTACGCACGAGGTGGAGTTTTGACCCACCGAATTAAATTGGTAAAAAGAGGTCCATAATTACCTTGTGGGTATTCGATATGCATATCAATACTGGGAAAAATAAATGGACTAATGGATGTTTGTGAATTATTCGATGTTATAACAGCTGATAAATTGTTATTATTGAAATGTGGTGTTTGTTAGAACTCACCAGTTTATCTGATTTAGTGTTTATTTTCTTATGCATGCCAGGTAATAATAGAGGTGTTCGTGATGGTGCCCCACCGGTTTAAATTCTGGTTTTGGTGTATGATACTAGCTAAAAAGTTGGGTTTTGGGAGAGATATACATGAAGTTTGATAAAGTTTTGAAACAGTTTTTAATGTATAAAAAAAATTCCTTATTATATTATTATGAAATTGAGGGTGTTACAACATAGTTGACTATAGTATGTATGTAGACGCACACTTCCATCGTATCTGAAGACATGCAGTAGTTTAACCAAGTTGTAGAAAGATTATATCTAATTTTGGAAACTTATGTATAAGATGTAATCTAGAATATTATGAATAAATGCATGTCCTACTTTCTTGTTTTAAGTATGTGTGTTTTTTATTTACTCCGTTATAAGTAATGCACTCTGATCGAACGAGTCACACCCGAACCGCATTTCACGCTTTCGTCGGGATGTGACATAACATGCTGTCAGTACGTGCCGGAAGCCGTTTAAAGAAATTTAACGGTGCAGATGGAAACCTATGGAGAAACCTCGGATGCCTCATGACGTAAAAGCCAGTTAGTGTCACAAGCACTTGAAAAGGCGTAGTGTATATCACAAATGCAGCCACAAGAAAGAAAACCATGAATATAACTGCAGCCCGAGGGTCCCGCCAGCTGAGAAGTCCCTGTAAGCGTTCCGCTTGACTTGCTATGTCGCCGACCATTGATTGGATTCGACCAGCAAGACTCCGTAATCGGTCGTACCGATGCCAGACGGCTTCCGGGCTCCGAGATGTTGGAAACGTGTCGAATTCCTCATCTAACTCATCAAGTATAACCGTGTCAGCGTATGATAATCGAGTGTTCATATGAGGAGGGTATTTTGGCCTAAACCTATAGTTCCAGAGTCCGATTAGGAACATGTAGATGAACGCCATCGGAAGAATGAGTTCAGGGAAAGACACGAGCATCACTAACAGGACATGCACAAGCACAGTTGTAAGGGGGTTTTCCACAAACAGACGTTACTGAACCATTTACTCAACGCGAAAACCCCGTTGAAAACCAACATCAGCCTAAAGAAATTTGCCTTGCTTCGCCTTATACTCCATAGATGTGAATTAGCGTCAGTCATATATTCAATGACTTCTTTCCTTACCGGTGGTTCTGCTCGACTGAGTCGCGCTGCAACTATCATAACAGCTTGGTTGCGCAACATTTCAATTTGAACCACCGTCAAAGGCCTCACATAATGCATTTTGGGTAAGAGGGGTTTCGAGTACATATACATCATATTCATCATAGAAGTAGTAGAAAAACGAATCGCCAAATGTAGTTCCCCCATTTTCTTAACACCCGAATGGTGAAGAACTAACAACGGGTATGAATGTGTATAAACTCGACCCGTTTCAAGCGTTGAGATTCTGATTCTAATTTTTCCTATTCTCAAATATTTCAAACTAGGGCCACTCTCAAGCTGAGAGTTATCAAAAACAGCCACGGTTACAACTGTTGACGGATCATAAACCTCCCAAGTGTACTGCTCGTTGAATCTTGGAGTCAAATTGTCAATAACTGTTCGTGTTCGCACCCATTTGTGCCCGTATTTTACGACACAATATGCATCCATTGCTCCCCTTCCTTGGCGGGTTTTCATAGGATGAAGAGCACTAGCATTCAAGACACCGAGTTCTAGTATTCCGACCGATGGCTTCCACAGCTGCTTCGCCGACGGTCTGAGATCACTGCTGTATTGAGTTGACTCATCGAGCACGTGATACCCACCATCAAGACAAACACGAAGATGGACTCGAGTAGCGAATTTATCTCTCTTATTCATCTTCTCATCTACATCAGTATCACTCGAGTCTTGATGGCTAAACCATTGAGGATGAATGATCCGATCATCTGCACGTCTCTCGACACTAGTCAATGGTATAAACACCTTCCCTAAAGTCTCTTCTCTATTGAGATCGATTCGATCTTCAACCGTAAGTCTTAGATAATCTTCGAACGGCTTAGCAGCGACAAACATCATATCTTCATTCCATAATGCATTTGCATTTCTTGCAAGAACAGGTCTTGTTTTCAAAACCTGATGATTAACCTATGCTTTCACATATACATTCGGGATTCAGTTTTTTGAGCCCAAACAAGATCTTGTACTTCGATAAAATTAACCCGAACATACCAAAGTCTAGGAGAATGGTACACTTTCGATCGAGTGTACTTTGAAGCAACTGAGCTATCAACACTACTCGTTGCTTGGTCTACAAGAAAAGCATCAGAAAATGCTTCATCGGCTTGTGTCCCAATCCAAACCGCAAGCATGAGTTCACCTCTATGTCTGTCACCCTTCTTGTCCTCTAGCCTATACCATTCTGGAGCTAACGGGCTATCGGGTGGGACTCGTGTCGGGACATCGTGAAGATTCACACGAACGATCCCAACGAAGTCGTCTTTTATCATGTCTTTATCTTTAACCACAATGTCTATAATTATTGCTTGCATTCTTTCTCTTGAGAATGCAAAAACAGTGTTCCATACAGGGCTTGATGTCTTTGAAAAGTGCTATGTGATTCCTTTATAGTTCCCGATTCGTACTTCAACAAATGGGTCGAGACGTCCAGTGATATCCATACTAGGGAGGGCTTGTGCTTTCACCACCCTAACAAATACGAACTGCATCAGTTCAACGAGGTCATGAGTGCTGGCTCGTCGGCTGTCACTGCTCACGACTCGACCCTTGATCACTCGACCACCTCCAAGATATGGGCTTGTTTCTTTGAGAGCATAGTCCAATATTGGCTGTGATGAAGATCCGGATGAGTACATTCGAACAATATTCGGCTGACTTTTATATTGACTTTGATTTAGACTTTGATATTGATATTTCATGTTAACTCCATCTGCATTAGATTGTTGTGGCTGGTTCATAGCTGCTATGTATGGTTGTTGTGGAGGAAACTGAGGTTGTTGGACAAAGTTGGGGTTTGGAAAATGGTGAAACGTTTTTCGCGAATCTTTCGACTCTTTTCGACCATGGGAAGATGTATCCGTTTGAGGAAGCGGATCTGAGAACCTAATTGTAAGGTTATCTGTGATAAACACTTTAAGCCCTAGCTCGCCTTTTACACGTGAAAAAATGCTTCTTTTTTCTAAAGGGTAATGGAACACAACAGCATCTGAATACGGGACGAGTGATGCTCCATTGATATGAACCTTACCCATGAACGATTTCGAGTCGTTTCCTTTGGTTCTGTTGTGTACGTAGGCATCAAGTGTAAGGTTAGACAGGTTATTCGGGTTAGAAATAATGAAGTAAAAAGTTTCATTCCAATACGGGTTGAGATCGTTCTCTTTGACAGTGGTTCTGAACTTTTGATGATCGACGTGAAGCTCGATGTACGGGCTAGCCGAATCCTGACCGTCTTTTGCGATAAGTCCATGGGCGCTATGGACCTCAAATCCTAGCTTCAGGTTGTTCATTTGAGATTCTTCTCAGAGGAATTTTCACAAACAGTTTACAGGCGTTCTTGAATCTTGATTACAGTATTTCACACCTGTATAATAATAATTTAAAAACACAAAATCTCAATGAAAAAGAATATGGGATTTCATAAACAAATATGTTGAAAATAATGCTTCAGTCAAAGTTTAGAGGGGTGTTTGTGTCTATTTTCAATGTGTAAGGGGGTGATTGAATATGCTTGTTAATTCTTGTTAGCAGGTAGTTAAGAGTTAGTTAGTCTTAATGAGGTTTAGATATATAGAAAGCAATAAGTCTAATTTTGTAATATCTTCTTCTTCTTCATTGAGAAGTCTTGATAGTAAAGATTCAATCGTTCATAGTTATCTTTTCTTTCGCATTGTCGTTGCTTTACTTCGATTGATAGTGTGGTCCGAATTCGTTTTTCTTCAACAACTGGTATCAGAGCTGCGGCTCAATCGATCGGTCGGATTATAAATCAATTGAAGGGAAGATTGAAAAGATGGTTTCGATGAAGTTCGATCTGGAGAAGTTTGATGGCAAGAATGACTTCGGACTCTGGAGATTGAGATGAGGGCACTTCTCGTACACCAGGGCATAGTCGACGCTCTCGCCGGCGAATCGAAGTTGCCGGAAACCCTAACAGATAAAGAAAAGAAGAATATGATGGAGAAAACACATAGTGCGATCATATTGTGTCTGGGAGATAGGGTTCTAAGAGAGTTGTCAAAGGAGACCACCACCGCAGGAGTGTGGACGAAGTTAGAAGGGCTGTATATGACTAAGTCTCTGGCAAATAGGCTTTATCTGAAGAAACGTTTGTATACATTTCAGATGAATCCTGTAAAGTCGCTTGAAGATCACACAGATGACTTCAATAAGCTAGTTTTGGACCTGGAAAATATTGAAGTTACCCTTGGAGATGAAGATAGGGCAATAATCTTCTTAACCTCACTTCCTGCGTCTTATGAACATTTTGTAGATACCCTAATGTACGGAAGGGAAACACTAACGATGGAAGAAGTGTTGGCTGCAGTTAATTCAAAAGAACTGAAAAGGAGATCAGATGTGAAAGATGAAGTCACAGAAGGCCTATATGTCAAAAGGAAAACTGAGCAAAAATTTGGTAAGACAAGAAACCAATTAAAGTCCAAAATGAAGACAAAGAAGAAGTGTTATGTGTGTGGGTCTGAGAAACACTTCAAGCGCGATTGCCCAGAGTGGAAGAAGAGGAAGTCAGAGCCTAGTAGTTCCAAGTATCATGGTGGTTTTAGTTCTCCTGATGGGTCAATGGATGGGTATGAAAGTGCTGATGTCTTGATGGTGGGAACTGGTCAAGACTGCTCAAGATGGATCTTAGATTCGGGGTGCTCCTATCATATGACGCTATCTAAGGGGGTTTTCAGTAAATTGGAGATTAAAGATATGGGTACAGTTCAGCTTGGTGATGATAGGCCCTGCACGAGAAAGGGGATTGGAACTGTGCTTGTAAGACTGGAGAATGGAACTGAATTTAGTCTTGAGAATGTAAGGTACATACCTGATCTTAAAAGAAACTTGATATCACTGGGATCATTCGAGAGTTTGAGGTATACTGTGAGCCTAAAGCATGGTAAAGCAAAGGTAATAGAGGGGTCTATGGTGGTCTTATCAAGAACTAGGAAAAGTAACAACATATATCTGCTTGACGGTAGCGTTGTTAAGGGAGCAATTCAAGTGGCTCAGGAGATTCCTCGTAATGATGCTATGATGTGGCACATGCGAATGGGTCACATTAGCACTCAAGGTCTAGCTGAATTGAGTAGGCAACAATTGATAAAGGGTCTACAAAGTAGTGATGCAGGGTTCTGTGAACATTGCATCATGGGTAAAGCCCATAGGGTAAGGTTTGGTAGGTCTGTGCATACTACTAAAGGAATTTTAGAGTGTGTCCATGTTGATCTATGGGTGTCACACCCTCAAAATCCACATGCGGAGTTTTACCGCGAGGCGTGTGAACAAACCAGGATCACAGTCAATAGTTACTCAGAACGACTCTATATGCTACGTTTAACATAACAAACCAAACCAGAGTTCAAACTTTAAAAATCATGCGGAAGCGTATAGTAATAAAACAACCCAAAATATAAAAATGTATAAAATGGCAAAACAAGCGCCAACCAACTGTTTAAAATCCAAAATGTAAAGATAAACAATGTATCATCGTAAAGTATCAGGATGCATGCTTGACTCGTGCAGTGCTCCTACTGGCAATCCGGATTAACGACCTGAGAATAGCATACTAAAAGAGTCAACACAATGGTTGGTGAGTTCAAGAGTTTGCGTTTAAACATAACAGTTTAACAATAGTGATATATATAAGCATGTGTATTGTAATAGATAGCTAGTCCATTAACAAATAGATATTAATACATTGTGATTTCACAATTGAAGCTGACTGTGATATGTTTGCCTCCTGTCACGACTTTACCATATCGTGACAAATGTACATAGGACAAATTGCACCCGGTTGACCTCGAGTCACACAGGTGGGGCTCGTCAGACCCAGTAGTACTACCCAAGTTTCCCCGCTATTCAATATTAACAATTCGAAAGTGTGAGGATTTTATCATGGTAAATAGCACCATATTAATATTATACACATCTTAAATATAAAAAGTGTTTGTAACATTACCAGTATGCTATCTCCCCCAAAAGAGATTTAGTAAAACAGTGGGGCATGAACTCACATGATACGCCTATTGTGTACTAGAGTTTACTTGAAAGAAAAGTGAACAGTCAACCCTCATAGGTTACCTAGATCACGTAAGTACATGAGTTTGTGTAAACAGTGAATATGAGAAACCCTAAGTGCACCATAACCAAGGACTCAAGGTTTTAGAAGAATAGACATGTTTGACCCAGTTGATCCGTTTGACCCGTTGGTGACATTATGTGTTGTAAACCATTTAAACAGACATGAGCATATATCATACAAGTCATGTAAGTTCTTAGTATCTAGCATACTCAGTGTGTTCATAACATAACTAGTGTATCATATAACAGGTTAGATCATGCATAACCTACTTATATAACCTATAATCATGATTTAGCACATATGGGTCAAAACAGATAATCTACCAAATAATCATCCATACTAATCACAACACATTTAATATGTCCAATACATACCACATAGATCAATATGATCAATTTTCAGTCCCAAACATGATGTCCTAGTTACTAATCAACATACCAAACCATACATGATCATCAAAGTGCATAAATCACCCAATAACCTACTAAACATTCCATATAACCCAAATCTCAGATTCTAACATATTAGGCATCCACAACAAGCATTCTAGCATGATCCTAATGTCATGAACATGTCAAATTTCCAATATCCAATGTTCATCCAAAATAAAGTTTCCCTTTTGGGAAAGTTTATCCCAAAACCTACTAAACACCCAATGAACATACAATTCATCAATAATATACTATTTCAAGCTCATAACAACATGCAAGCATGATCAACAACATCAAACCAACCTAATTCATCAATTCATATCTAAAAAGTTTCTACTTTTGGCAAGATATGAACAATAACATTCAACCTAAGATTTCTAGCTTTCATAGCAACAATCTAGCATTCATATCATAATCCCAATGTTCATACAACATCATTAACACCCTAATAACACCAATTCATCCTTGAATTATCAAGTTCATGCACAAAAGTTACTATTTTTAGTAACCTATGAACAAAGATCTCAATTCACCAATTTCTTGCATAATTCATGTTTTCTAAAATTCATACTAACTAACTAACATCCAAACAACATCAAACAACAATCAATTCCACAAAAGCCCCAAAATTTTTGAATTAGGGTTCATGTACATCAAGGTTCATGATCAATCAACCAAAAGTGTAGTTTTCTTGCATAATCAACCTTAATCAACATACATACAACCTAACTAACATGTTAACATCAACAAAACATCAAATTTCAGCCCTATGAAAATCAATTTCGCAGCCTATGGTTCGGTCAAGTCAAGAAACCCACAAAAACATCAAAACTAACCTTCAATTCACGTGTATACTTGTCAAGGAAGGTCCAAATCGCGTTCTAGTGCTTGAATCGATCAAAACCATGAAGATTTGAGGGTTCTTGGCTGAAAAACGCAGGGAAGGGGCTGGAGAATGTGCAGGTCGGTCGAATGGGGGGGAAAGGGTTGGGTTGTGGTGTTTTGTTTTAACCATTTTACAAGAATACCCCTCTAAAACTTGCATTTTGTTATTTTTATAAACATTAAGTTTTTAACTATTTGTAATGTGTTTCTAACTTAATAATATTAACATATAAACTAATAGTAACCCTTAGATATTTTATTTTGTAAAAACACAAGACATACGAATTAACACACGCGTTTCCGCGTTACGCGATAAAATTCTCGAATAGTCTTTAAATCGCGTAAACACATAAGCATAACACAATAATCATCTAATCAAGTAGATTATTATTAAATTAACATTATTAATAATTATTAGGTCACCAACGTCAAACGACAACTAGTGTGTGCTTACGACGCGTGTATATAAAACTTAACGGAACTAACGGAGTTTGGTAACGGAAAATCACCGGATGTCACATTATCCCCATGTTGGAAGAATTTTCGTCCCGAAAATTACGTTACATGGTGAGAGTGTTCCATCACACGGTGAGAGTGTTCCATCACTGGTCTACTGCATTGGCACGCAGAAATCAAAATCGAGTGAGTTTTGGATGAGTTGTCACATCATCCCCATGTTGAAAGAAATTTCGTCCCGAAATTTAAATCAATACATTCGTCTGCAGGCATCGTCTCGAACAGTTGAGGGTACTTAAGCTTCATTTGATCTTCACGTTCCCACGTGAATTCCGGTCCACGTCGCGAGTTCCAACGAACTTTGACTCTGGGTATCTTGTTTTGCTTAAGTGTTTTCACCTCACGATCCATCACCTCGACTGGTTCTTCGATGAAGCGTAATTGTTCATCCACTTGCACATCTTCTAGTGGTACAATTAGTGTTTTGTCAGATAAACACTTCTTTAGATTTGAAACGTGAAATACGTTGTGGACTCCACTCAGCGAATCAGGTAAGTCTAGTCGATAGGCCACTGGACCTATCCTTTCTAATATCTCAAATGGTCCAACATACCTCGGATTTAGCTTTCCTCTCTTGCCAAACCGAACTACGCCTTTCCACGGTGAGACTTTTAATAAGACTTTGTCACCAATTTGAAATTCCAGTGGTTTCCGTCTCTTGTCAGCATAACTTTTCTGTCTATCTCGCGCTGCTGCCATACGATTCCGTATCTGCACAATCTTCTCAGTGGTTTCATGTATTAGCTCGGGACCCGTTAGTTGACTATCTCCAATTTCAGCCCAGCAAACCGGTGATCGACACTTTCTTCCATACAAAGCCTCGAAAGGTACTGCCTGTATGCTAGTGTGATAACTGTTATTATAGGAGAATTCCACCAAAGGCAGGTGAACTTCCCAGTTGTTCCCGAAGTCAATCACACAAGCACACAGCATATCCTCCAAAGTCTATATGGTACGCTCACTCTGTCCGTCGGTTTGTGGATGATAAGAAGCACTCATATCCAATCGTGTACCCAGAGATTTCTGCAGTGATTGCCAGAAGTGTGACGTGAAACGAGCATCGCGATCAGAGATAATTGAGATTGGTACGCCGTGTCTCGAAACGATTTCCTTAAGATACAATCGGATTAGTTTCTCCATCTTATCCATTTCCTTGATTGCAAGCAAGTGAGCGGACTTGGTCAACCGGTCCACAATAACCCAGATTGTGTCACAATCAGTACTAGTCCGGGGTAATTTTGTGATAAAATCCATAGAAATTTGTTCCCATTTCCACATTGGTATCTCGGGTTGTTGTAACAGTCCAGATGGTTTTTGGTATTCCACCTTCACCTTTGAACAGGTCAAACACTTGCTCACATACGTAGCTACATCCGCCTTCATATTAGGCCACCAATAGTGCGTCTTTAGGTCGTGATACATCTTGTCAGATCCAGGATGTATGGAGTATTTAGACTTGTGTGCCTCACTCATAACCAAATCTCTCAGGTTTCCATAGACAGGCACCCAAAGTCTATCCATGAAGTACCGAATTCCATCCTCTTTCACTACCAATTGCTTATCCATTCCCCGTAATGATTCATAACTAATATTTTCCTCCTTCAAGGCTTCTATCTATGCTTCCTTAACTTGTTCGGGTAGTTGAGTACTAATTGTAAGTTGTAAGGCTCGCACCCGCCTGGGTTTAACTGTTTCTTTTCGGCTTAATGCATCAGCAACCACATTCGCCTTTCCAGGATGGTACTTGATAGCGCAATCATAATCATTCAGAAGCTCTACCCAACGTCGTTGCCTCATATTCAACTCCTTTTGCTCAAAGATGTGCTGAAGACTCTTGTGATCGGTGTAGATAGTGCATTTGGTACCGTACAAGTAATGTCTCCAAATCTTCAAGGCAAAAACTACTGCACCCAATTCCAGGTCATGGGTGGTATAGTTCTTCTTGTGAACCTTTAGTTGTCTCAAGGCGTAAGCTATCACTTTGTCACATTGCATCAGGACACAACCCAATCCTTGAATGGATGCATCACAATACACCACGAAATCATCTGTTCCCTCTGGCAGTGCCAATATCGGTGCACTACAGAGTCTCTGTTTTAATAGCTGAAAAGCCGCCTCTTGACTTTCACCCCATTTGTATGTCGTTCCTTTATGGGTTAAAGCTGTGAGAGGTTGTGCAATCTTAGAAAATCCCTCTATGAATCGTCGGTAATATCCTGCTAACCCCAGAAATTGCCTAATCTCGCTCGGTGTTTTGGGTATAGCCCAATTCTTTATCGCCACAATCTTGGCAGGATCAACATGTATACCCTTCTCATTAACGATATGACCTAGGAACTGCACTTCGCGTATCCAAATGTCACACTTAGAGAATTTAGTGTACAGTTGCTCATTCTTCAGTAATTCCAAGATTAATCGTAGATGCTTTTCATGGTCCTCCTTGGTCTTAGAGTATATCAGTATGTAATCGATAAACACAATAACAAACTGGTCGAGATAGGGTTTGCACATGCGGTTCATAAGATCCATGAACACCGCAGGTGCATTTGTCAACCCAAAAGGCATGACCAAGAACTCGTAATGACCATAACGATTACGGAATGCGGTTTTGGAGATGTCTTCCTCACGGACTCTGAGTTGATGATAACCAGACCTCAAGTCGATCTTCGAGTAATAGCTTGATCCCTGAAGCTGATCAAACAAGTCGTCGATTCGAGGTAGAGGGTATCGGTTCTTGACTGTGACTTTGTTTAATTCTCTATAATCGATGCACATTCGAAACGTGCCATCCTTCTTCTTAACAAAAAGGACAGGGGCTCCCCAAGGTGATGTGCTAGGTCGAATAAAGCCCTTATCTAAAAGCTCCTGAAGTTGTGATGACAACTCCTGTAGTTCGTTCGGTGCTAATCGATAAGTTGCTCTAGCAATCGGGGCTGCGCCCGGAGTCAGTTCAATTTGGAATTCCACTTGATGATGAGGTGGTAGTCCAGGAAGATCCTCTGGAAACACCTCTGGAAAGTCTCGTACCACGGGAATGTTTTCTATTTTTCTTTCCTCTGGTTGCTTATCGGTGACGAGTGCCAGAATAGCCAAACGGCCTTTTCGCAATAACTTTTGTGCTTTCATGTAAGAGATAATGCCCATCATTGCACCACTCCTATCACCTCGGACTGTAAGGATTTCGACACTAACAGGGATTCGTATGATTTTCTCGTGACATATGACTTCCGCTTGCTTATTAGAGAGCCAATCCATGCCTACCACAACGTCGAAACTTCCTAGTGTAACAGGCATAAGATCTATAACGAAAGTATGACCAGCGAGTTCTATCTTACAGTCTCTAAGGATGTGTGTTACATGGATTTGTTTACCGTCGGCCAATTCTACGGTATATTTGGATTCTAAGGCAGAAGGAATATCACTTAGATGACTATAGAACTTTAAGGATATGAAACTCCTATCGGGTCCAGTATCAAACAGTACTGTAGCGAAACATCCAATGACAGAGAACCTACCAGTAATAGTTGTAGGGTCATTTAGAGCCTCACCTGAGCCAATGACGAAGGCTCTCCCTTTGGCTCCATTATTGTTACCACCGTTTCCATCATTATTGTTGTTGTTGCCTTGATTGTTGTTGTTTTGGCCATTGCCATTACCGTTTTTCCTCAGCTGCGGACACTTTCTCCTGTAGTGCCCTTCTTTCCCACACTCAAAGCAACCCTTCGGAGTCTCATGAGGTTGCTGTGGCTTCCTAACCAAATCACCACGACAATCCTTGGCTAAGTGTCCCATTTTGCCACACCGCTGACACTTTTAATTGTCACATCTTCCAACATGATGATAGTTGCACCGCGGGCACCTAGGAAGTTTACCACCGTAACCGCTCGGTCCTTGATTGTTTGAGGCTGACGGGTTGAAATTACGATTGTTGTCGAACCTCCTTTGTTGTTGCTGCGGTGGTTGTTGCTGAGATTGATGTTGACCACCGGATGATGATGCTCTTATGTTGTTGTTGTTGGTGTTGGAGGCATCCCACTTCCTCTTGTTGTCGGGCATGCTCGCCACAGTGCCCCATTTTGGTAACCGTCCTTGCTCCACAGCTTCATCAGTTAGTTTGTGGGCTAGGCGGATAGCTTGCTGGATAGTAGCCGGGTTGGAGGAAGTCACCATACTCCTAATCTTTGGCACCAATCCCCGGATGTAGTGTTCCACTCGCTTGTGCATCTCTTTTACTATTCCTGGACATATGGTAGCCAGTTCATGAGTTCTTGTGGTATAAGCCTCGATCTCTGAACCTTGCATTTTCAGCTGCCAAAATTCCATTTCCAGCTTTTGGACTTCGCTTCGAGGACAGTACTCCTCGGTCATCATATCTTTAAACTCATTCCAAGGGAGTTCATTTTCCATGGCTTGCCCCAGCATCTGCACTTGAGCATTTGTGACACCCTACACATATCCCACATCGGCCGTGGACAGGAGAGATTCCTGGTTCATAAGGAATGTCTGGCCTCTAATATCAACAACGCGTTTTGGGCGTATTGGCTGTGGATGAGAGGAGAACTCCACAGTTAAGCGTGCTCAGGTGGGAGCAATCCAGGGATGGGTGACCTCCCTGGGAAGTTTTCACCCGGGCAACCAAAAGCAAATCCGTGAGCTCCTCGTGGGCGAAGCGGACAATATTGTTGGTGTGAGAGGCCGGGTGTTACAGAATGGTATCAGAGCCACTCCTGTGCCGTTCGGGGTGTGGGGCATATCTCACCAAGGATGGTGACTTCTCGGGCTCATCGAGGACGATGAGTCCAAACAGGGGGTGCTTGTGACACCCTACACATATCCCACATCGGCCGTGGACAGGAGAGATTCCTGGTTCATAAGGAATGTCTGGCCTCTAATATCAACAACGCGTTTTGGGCGTATTGGCTGTGGATGAGAGGAGAACTCCACAGTTAAGCGTGCTCAGGTGGGAGCAATCCAGGGATGGGTGACCTCCCTGGGAAGTTTTCACCCGGGCAACCAAAAGCAAATCCGTGAGCTCCTCGTGGGCGAAGCGGACAATATTGTTGGTGTGAGAGGCCGGGTGTTACAGCATTCCACCAAGACAATGCAGCACCATCCAACGTCCCGGTAGCTTATTTCACCTGGTCAGCAGGTGGACAGTTACACTTTGAGAACACGGACTCCGTCTTCTCAAACCACCTTACCAACCCTACAGCTCCCTTGGTTCCACTGTAGGTGTGAGGCTTACAGTCCATAAAGGACTTGTAGGTACACGCTGGTGGTCCTGCTGGCGGTCCTATTTGGGTAGCAGCTACCGCTGCCTGGACTTGTGCATTTATTAGAGCAGCCAATTCTGCAGGGGTCATATTAATAGTACCGGCGCCTTGGTCACCGGCATCTTGGTCACCGGCGCCACGTCCACGCCCGCGTCCTCGTCCTCGACAACGTCCACGTCCTCGGGCGTCCATTATTCACTTTACATTCACAAATACAATAATGAGTAATATAAAACCTATTTATCTCATTGAAGTATAGTAAACAATAAGAAAATAATGAATTCGTCATCACCACAACATTTATAACAAAAATAATAACCAAAGGTAAATAAATTTGCAAATGAGTCACAAATTATTTATCAATGTCAAAATTTGAGTTTGTTGTTCGGGTGGAGAAACAACTCTTCCCACATAGGTTCCAATATAAAGAAACGCTACGTAGTCCAAATCGTTTAAAGGAATTAGAATAGAATCATTCAACTATGTCGTGCCATAGTGTACAGACATCGCTCGTGAGTCGCCGGACCCGGTGTTGTTCCGTGTCCAGTGCTGCCACCAATGCAGCAATCACCTGCTCATTGGACTGTACCGTCCGTGTAAGTGAAGGTAATGGTTGCTCGGTGTTGGTCCTAGTTCTAGGTCTCGGTGTTGGTACACGTTCCCTATACATGAGGTGATCTACGAACTCAGGGTAGAAACTCCAGTCTCGCGGTGGGTCGTGTTCAGGTGGCACAAACGGTTGATCCCAGTCAAACTCTCCTTGTGGGTAGTCCAAACGAGGTCAGTCAAGTCCATCGTCGGGTACTGGTCCCGGAGGTGGGGACTCTGATCGGGTGGGTAATGCTGGTCGTTTGTGTAGAAAAATCAGGAACAAGTAACTAACTAACTGTGTGCGGTTATAGTCTAGTGTGTATGCAACCTAGTTCTCTATAACCAATGGCTCTGATACCAATCTGTCACACCCTCAAAATCCACGTGCGGAGTTTTACCGCGAGGCGTGTGAACAAACCAGGATCACAGTCAATAGTTACTCAGAACGACTCTATATGCTACGTTTAACATAACAAACCAAACCAGAGTTCAAACTTTAAAAATCATGCCGAAGCGTATAGTAATAAAACAACCCAAAATATAAAAATGTATAAAATGGTAAAACATGCGCCAACCAACTGTTTAAAATCCAAAATGTAAAGATAAACAAATGTATCATTGTAAAGTATCAGGATGCATGCTTGACTCGTGCAGTGCTCCTACTGGCAATCCGGATTAACGACCTTAGAATAGCATACTAAAAGAGTCAACACAATGGTTGGTGAGTTCAAGAGTTTGCGTTTAAACATAACAGTTTAACAATAGTGATATATATAAGCATGTGTATTGTAATAGATAGCTAGTCCATTAACAAATAGATATTAATACATAGTAATTTCGTAATTGAAGCTGACTGTGATATGTTTGCCTCCTGTCACGACTTTACCATATCGTGACAAATGTACATAGGACAAATTACACCCGGTTGACCTCGAGTCACACAGGTGGGGCTCGTCAGACCTAGTAGTACTACCCAAGTTTCCCCCCTATTCAATATTAACAATTCGAAAGTGTGAGGACTTTATCATGGTAAACAGCACCATATAAATATCATACACATCTTAAATATAAAAAGCGTTTGTAACATTACCAGTATGCTATCTCTCCCAAAAGAGATTTAGTAAAACAGTGGGGCATGAACTCACCTGATACACGTATTGTGTACTAGAGTTTACTTGAAAGAAAAGTGAACAGTCAACCCTCAGAGGTTACCTAGATCACGTAAGTACATGAGTTTGTGTAAACAGTGAATATGAGAAACCCTAAGTGCACCATAACCAAGGACTCAAGGTTTTAGAAGAATAGACATGTTTGACCCAGTTGACCCGTTTGACCCGTTGGTGACACTATGTGTTGTAAACCATTTAAACAGACATGAGCATATATCATACAAGTCATGTAAGTTCTTAGTATCTAGCATACTCAGTGTGTTCATAACACAACTAGTGTATCATATAACAGGTTAGATCATGTATAACCTACTTATATAACCTATAATCATGATTTAGCACATATGGGTCAAAACAGATAATCTACCAAATAATCATCCATACAGGATCGAACACAGTAGCACATATGCAGACTACAGTCAGTTAAGGGTATTTGGGTTAGTGGCATATGCACTTGTAAATCAAGGCAAGCTTGAACCTAGAGCCTTGAAGTGTGTGTACCTTGTCACACCCTCAAATTCGGGGTCTGGAATATATCACGGAGGGGTGAGCAAACAGGATCGAACACAGTAGTTACACATGAGATGCAGTTTTCTATATGATAAGTTTTAGATAATCAATACATTATTATTCAGAGCATTAGATATTATACGCAGCGGAAATAAATATATATATTGTTTCTTAACAATACGTCTAATCATGTCTTATCAATAACCAATATGTATCTTGAGCTCTTATATGATCCTACGTGCATGTCCATAAGCTCTTAGTAGATACCTGAGAATACATGTAAATCAAGTGTCAACACAGGGTTGGTGAGTTCATAAGTAAGTAAAACATAATGATAAATCATCAAATATCATTCAAAGAAGTGTTTATTTTGTGAAGATATGGAACCCTTTCATAAGGTGAACCCGCTATCCCACATACTTACTAAGTACAAGCCCAACAAATCCTTCACATAAGATTTGCCCATGTATCATAGTTTATTTGTATATGAATAGCCTGTCGGAACCCTTTTATAAGGTGAACTCACTATCCCACACACAAGCATCAAGCAAAGCACCGTCATAGTTCATAAAACAAAAGGGCATGTTTCATCCCAAGAACAGTAAGTAATATCACAAATAAAAGTTTCAGCTTAAAAGAGCATGCCTCATCCCAAAACCGAAGTAAAAAGGGAAACACGAGAACTCACAAAATAATCTGAAATTTCAATCACGACATGTATTCCAGCCCCAAAATATTTAAATCATTAAAAAAAAGGAAGCAATTACGAACTCACAAAATAATCTGAAATTTCAATCACGACATGTATTCCAGCCCCAAAATATTTAAATGATTAAAAAGGGGAACAGTTACGAACTCACAAAATAATCTAAAATTTCAATCACGACATGTATTCCAGCCCCAAAATATTTAAATCATTAAAAAAAGGAGCAATTACGAACTCACAAAATAATCTGAAATTTCAATCACAACATGTATTCCAGCCTCAAAATATTTAAATGATTAAAAAGGGGAACAGTTACGAACTCACAAAATAATCTGAAATTTCAATCACGACATGTATTCCAGCCCCAAAATATTTAAATGATTAAAAAGGGGAACAGTTACGAACTCACAAAATAATCAGAAATCACAACATGTATTCCAGCCCCAAAACATTTAAATGAATAAAAAGGGCAGCAATTACGAAATCACAAAATAATCAGAAATCACAACATGTATTCCAGCCCCAAAACATTTAAATGATTAAAAAGGGGAGCAATTACGAACTCACCTCAGTCCTTTGTGTTGTTGACAAGCTAGTAAATTCCTGCTAAGGAATTATATTTCACGTCAGCAAACAGATACAAATCCAAAACCTAGATAAGTTAGATCTTAAACCTGGTGTTCAGTTGATCTAAGGTTTGGTTTTCGGGGATTTGTCATAAACATATAATTAAATCATTTAGTTATTTTGTTAATTCTTTTAATAACTAAAGATTTACATTTCATAATATTTAATTAGTTTAATAATAATTTTTAACATATCATTATATTCTAAATAAATTATAAACATTATTTAACTATGTAAATTTATATTTAATTTTGTAAGATTTTATAAATATTTAAATTTATAAAATCTAATTTGTGTTTATTTTAATATAATATCTATTAATAATTTGATGATTTAAATCATTATTTTGAATCCATTTTTATAAAAATAACAATTTATAACCTTTGTAACAATTTTATGAATAAATAAATAAGTAAATAAATAAATAAATAATAAGGTTTTTAATGAAATAATTTTCCAGAATATAATTAAATAACTTGTAAAATTAACAAAGTTTATAAAAAGTATTTTTATAATTTTTAATAATTTTCTGTATTTTTAAAATGGCTAAAAAAGGCTTCAAAAAAAATAATTGTTGGAGGCAGGGTTCGAACCCTTGACCTCCTGTTCACAATCACACCCACAAACCGGTAAACCAAGGCACAAGGCCGCGATAAAACTCAGCATTTAATTCTTTTAAACCCAAATTCCAAAAACCCCAATTCCACCAAGAACCCTAACTCGATCCGAATCAAATTGAGCAGCAATTCGATGTTTGTAACCGAATTAATGTTAGGGCTTTTTTTCCCCAATCAAAATCGAGTATGTAGGTAGTTTCAATTACCTGTTTGGATGCTCGATATGTCAAGAACAATCGCAGAACTGGTCGCGACTGTCATGAGATCGGTTCAGGGTGTAAATGGTGATCATAATCGAATTCCTCTTACAGGAAGCTTCTAATGACCTTACTAATGAAAAGACCTCTATTATTTTCATGTTAGAAAGCTCGGAACATAGCCTTCGAATAGGTTGCAGGTCGAGGAAGACGATGGTGATCGAGAGGTGTGATTCGTTGTGTTTTAGTGAAATTAAACTCACTGTCAGTTTATAAACGATCAAATGAATGGTAGTGCTCCATTATTTCGATTAGTTTTTAGTTTAGTGCTCGATTAGATAAGTGGGTCGGCTGAAAGTTTGGTCGAAAGTGGGAAACAAACCAAACCAACTTCATTATTCAATTTAATGTGGCCCCCGAGTTTGATTCATGCACGATATGGTGTCGGGGTGGTTTGATTTGATTAAAATCGATTGAAATTGACGTTTGGAGTCGCCGGAGGGCCGCCGGAGAAGGTGGCCGGCGGGGGTCGGGAAATCAGGCGGCGGGTTGGGTGTTTTAAACAATTTTCAAAACTAGTCCCTCATCTTTCCAACCTGTATTATTTCATGTGGAAACTTTTAAAACAAGTTTTTGAAATTACAATAACAGCCCCTGGATTTTATAAATCAAATTCTTAATAAATATTTTATAATTTATTATTATTATTAATAATAATATTATTATTATTATTATTGTCATTATTTTTATTATTATTAACATTATCATTAAATAATAATAAAAATACAAAAACTAATTTGTAAAATCACATAAACTTTATATTAAATCACGAAAAATTTTCGGGTTGTCACATCATCCCCCTGTTAAAGGAATTTTCGTCCCGAAAATTAAGATGTACTCGCAACATTTTTGAACAAGTTAGAATACTTGCACATCATTTCGTCCTCTCATTCCCAAATGAACTCAGGACCACGTCGGGAGTTCCATCGAACTTTGACAACTGGAATCTTGCTCTGAATTTAAGAAAACTGGGTTTTACGATTAAATTCAGCAAGACACGAGTACTAAGGAAACAAGTATCTAAGTTTAAGCATATAACTTATTAATCTTAGTCAATCTCTAACTAAGGCAATTTACTTTGTGCAACTATTGTGTGTGGCTATAGGCTAGATGCAATTCCTAACTCACTATAACTAATGGCTCTGATACCAATCTGTCACACCCTCAAATTCCGGGTCTGGAATCTATCACGGAGGGGTGAGCAAACAGGATCGAACACAGTAGTTACACATGAGATGCAGTTTTCTATATGATAAGTTTTAGATAATCAATCCATTATTATTCAGAGCATTAGATATTATACGCAGCGGAAATAAATATATATATTGTTTCTTAACAATACGTCTAATCATGTCTTATCAATAACCAATATGTATCTTGAGCTCTTATATGATCCTACGTGCATGTCCATAAGCTCTTAGTAGATACCTGAGAATACATGTAAATCAAGTGTCAACACAGGGTTGGTGAGTTTATAAGTAAGTAAAACATAATGATAAATCATCAAATATCATTCAAAGAAGTGTTTATTTTGTGAAGATATGGAACCCTTTCATAAGGTGAACCCGCTATCCCACATACTTACTAAGTACATGCCCAACAAATCCTTCACATAAGATTTGCCCATGTATCATAGTTTATTTGTATATGAATAGCCTGTCAGAACCCTTTTATAAGGTGAACTCACTATCCCACACACAAGCATCAAGCAAAGCACCATCATAGTTCATAAAACAAAAGGGCATGTTTCATCCCAAGAACAGTAAGTAATATCACAAATAAAAGTTCCAGCTTAAAAGAGCATGCCTCATTCCAAAACCGAAGTAAAAAGGGAAACACGAGAACTCACAAAATAATTTGAAATTTCAATCACCACATGTATTCCAGCCCCAAAATATTTAAATCATTAAAAAAAAGAAAGCAATTACGAACTCACAAAATAATCTGAAATTTCAATCACGACATGTATTCCAGCCCCAAAATATTTAAATGATTAAAAAGGGGAACAGTTACGAACTCACAAAATAATCTGAAATTTCAATCACGACATGTATTTCAGCCCCAAAATATTTAAATCATTAAAAAAAAGGAGCAATTACGAACTCACAAAATAATCTGAAATTTCAATCACAACATGTATTCCAGCCCCAAAATATTTAAATGATTAAAAAGGGGAACAGTTACGAACTCACAAAATAATCTGAAATTTCAATCACGACATGTATTCCAGCCCCAAAATATTTAAATGATTAAAAAGGGGAACAGTTACAAACTCACAAAATAATCAGAAATCACAACATGTATTCCAGCCCCAAAACATTTAAATGATTAAAAAGGGGAGCAATTACGAACTCACAAAATAATCAGAAATCACAACATGTATTCCAGCCCCAAAACATTTAAATGATTAAAAAGGGGAGCAATTACGAACTCACCTCAGTCCTTTGTGTTGTTGACAAGCTAGTAAATTCCTGCTAAGGAATTATATTTCACGTCAGCAAACAGATACAAATCCAAAACCTAGATAAGTTAGATCTTGAACCTGGTGTTCAGTTGATCTAAGGTTTGGTTTTCGGGGATTTGTCATAAACATATAATTAAATCATTTAGTTATTTTGTTAATTCTTTTAATAACTAAAGATTTACATTTCATAATATTTAATTAGTTTAATAATAATTTTTAACATATCATTATATTCTAAATAAATTATAAACATTATTTAACTATGTAAATTTATATTTAATTTTGTAAGATTTTATAAATATTTAAATTTATAAAATCTAATTTGTGTTTATTTTAATATAATATCTATTAATAATTTGATGATTTAAATCATTATTTTGAATCCATTTTTATAAAAATAACAATTTATAACCTTTGTAACAATTTTATGAATAAATAAATAAGTAAATAAATAAATAAATAATAAGGTTTTTAATGAAATAATTTTCCAGAATATAATTAAATAACTTGTAAAATTAACAAAGTTTATAAAAAGTATTTTTATAATTTTTAATAATTTTCTGTATTTTTAAAATGGCTAAAAGAGGCTTCAAAAAAAATAATTGTTGGAGGCAGGGTTCGAACCCTTGACCTCCTGTTCACAATCACACCCACAAACCGGTAAACCAAGGCACAAGGCCGCGATAAAACTCAGCATTTAATTCTTTTAAACCCAAATTCCAAAAACCCCAATTCCACCAAGAACCCTAACTCGATCCGAATCAAATTGAGCAGCAATTCGATGTTTGTAACCGAATTAATGTTAGGGCTTTTTTTCCCCAATCAAAATCGAGTATGTAGGTAGTTTCAATTACCTGTTTGGATGCTCGATATGTCAAGAACAATCGCAGAACTGGTCGCGACTGTCATGAGATCGGTTCAGGGTGTAAATGGTGATCATAATCGAATTCCTCTTACAGGAAGCTTCTAATGACCTTACTAATGAAAAGACCTCTATTATTTTCATGTTAGAAAGCTCGGAACATAGCCTTCGACTAGGTTGCAGGTCGAGGAAGACGATGGTGATCGAGAGGTGTGATTCGTTGTGTTTTAGTGAAATTAAACTCACTGTCAGTTTATAAACGATCAAATGAATGGTAGTGCTCCATTATTTCGATTAGTTTTTAGTTTAGTGCTCGATTAGATAAGTGGGTCGGCCGAAAGTTTGGTCGAAAGTGGGAAACAAACCAAACCAACTTCATTATTCAATTTAATGTGGCCCCCGAGTTTGATTCATGCACGATATGGTGTCGGGGTGGTTTGATTTGATTAAAATCGATTGAAATTGACGTTTGGAGTCGCCGGAGGGCCGCCGGAGAAGGTGGCCGGCGGGGGTCGGGAAATCGGGCGGCGGGTTGGGTGTTTTAAACAATTTTCAAAACTAGTCCCTCATCTTTCCAACCTGTATTATTTCATGTGGAAACTTTTAAAACAAGTTTTTGAAATTACAATAACAGCCCCTGGATTTTATAAATCAAATTCTTAATAAATATTTTATAATTTATTATTATTATTAATAATAATATTATTATTATTATTATTGTCATAATTTTTTTATTATTAACATTATTATTAAATAATAATAAAAATACAAAAACTAATTTGTAAAATCACATAAACTTTATATTAAATCACGAAAAATTTTCGGGTTGTCACATTCCTTGGGTATCCTGATGGTGTTAAAGGATACAGGCTGTTGAGGCTTGATGATTCTAAGGTGATAATTTGTCGGGATGTTGTGTTTAGAGAAGATGTAATGTACAAAGATGTAATACCTGATCAAACTAGAGGTGACTCTGAGTTGAGAGTTCAGTTAGAGGTGGAGGAGACTGGAGGAACTGATGGGGTCACTAACACAAGTAGTGGACAAGATAACAGCTCTGGGGTTGGTTCTAGTAGTACAGTTGACCATAGCATTGCTAAAGATAGGACAAGGAGGCAGATCAATGTTCCAGCAAGGTATAGAAATGCTGATGATATATCAACCTTTATGTTCACAGCTGCTGAGCAAGAAGATAGTTGTGAATCCTTATCTTATCAAGAAGCTATTAAGTCACTTAATAGTGCAAGGTGGAAGGAGGCAATGCAAGAAGAAATGAACTCACTGTATAAAAATAGTACTTGGGTGTTGGTAGACATGCCTATTGATCAGAAGGTAGTGGACTGTAAATGGTTGTTCAAGATAAAGGAAGGTATGCAAGGTGAAGGGCCTATATTTAAGGCAAGGTTGGTTGCAAAAGGTTTCACTCAAAAGGCTGGGGTGGATACAATGAGATTTTTCTCCTGTGGTAAAGCATACTTCCATAAGGGTTGTGTTGTCTCTAGTGGCAAGCCAAGATCTTGAACTGGAACAACTTGATGTTAAGACTGCATTCTTACATGGCAGTCATGATGAAATAATCTATATGAAGCAGCCGCCTGGATTTGAGGAAGCAGGTAGAGAGGACAAGGTATGTCTGCTTAAGATGTCATTATATGGCTTAAAGCAGTCTCCTAGACAGTGGTATAAACGATTTGATGAATACATTACTACTCATGGATTCAAAATAAGTGAGTATGATAGTTGTGTATATTATAGGGAGTACTGTCAAGGGGAGTTTGTGTACCTGTTGCTCTATGTAGAAGATATGCTAGTTGCATGTAAGTGTACTAGTGAAATTATTGCTACTAAGAAATTGTTAAAGGAAGAGTTTGATATGAAAGAATTAGGAGATGCAAAGAAAATTCTTGGAATGGAAATTTCTAGGCAGAGGAGTCAAAGGATACTGAAGTTGTCTCAAAGTTCTTATTTGAAGAAGGTATTATCCAATTTCCGTATGGGTCATAGGAAACCTGTGGTAACTCCTTTGGGGTTGCATTTCAAGCTTTCAAATAAAGACTCTCCTAAATCTAATGCTGAGTTGGAGAGTATGCAACACATACCCTATGCTAGTGTAGTGGGAAGTTTGATGTACTTAATGGTGTGCACTAGGCCAGATGTTGGTTATGCAGTTAGTGTGATTAGCAGGTTTCTAAGTAATCCTGGTAAGTTGCACTGGGAGGCTGTGAAATGAGTATTGAGGTATTTGAATGGTACTCAAGAGTTTGGGCTTGTTTTTGGTAGTGAGAACTCAGATGATGAGTGCATAGTAAGCTATGTGGATGCGGACTATGTCACACCCTCAAAATCCACATGCGGAATTCTACCGCGAGGCATGTGAACAAACCAGGATCACAGTCAATAGTTACTTGGAACGACTCTATATGCAACGTTTAACATAACACACCAAAGTTTAAACTTTATAATTCATGCGGAAGCGTTTAAACAAATAAAACAAACCCAAAATATAAAGATAAACAAATGTATCATTGTTTAAGCGTTAGGATGCATGCTTGACCCGTGTAGTGCTCCTAACAGCAGTCCAGATTAATGACCTGAGAATAGCATACTAAAAGTCAACACACGGTTGGTGAGTTCAAGAGTTTGCGTTTAAACATAACAGTTTAACAAAAGTGTATATCAACCCAATAGTTGGTAAGTTCAAGAGTTTGTGGTTAAACATAACAGTTTAACAATAGCGTGTACCAACTCAACGATAGATCAGTTCAAGAGTTTACAGTTAAACGTCACAGTTTAACAATAGCGTATATTTAAGCATGTGCATTGTAATGGCTAGCTAGTCCATTCACAAATGATATTAAATAGTGATTTCGACATTGAAGCTGACTGTGTTATGTTTGCCTCCAGCCACGATGTCATATCGTGACAAATGTTCATAGGACAAATTGCACCCGGTTGACCTCGAGTCACACAAGTGGGGCTCGTCACACCCAGTAGTACTACCCAACTTTCCCCGCTATCCAATATTAACAATTCGAAAGTGTGAGGACTTTTATCATAATAAACAACACTATATTAATATCCATACACATCTTAGATATATAAAAAGCGTTTGTAACATTACCAGTATGCTATCTCCCCCAAAAGAGTTTTAATAAAATAGTGGGGCATGAACTCACCTCAGTTCTCGTGTGATGTTGATAAGCTAGTAAATTCCTCCTAAGGAATTATAATTCTCGTAAGCAAATAGATACAAATTCAAATCTGGTGTTCAATTGATCTAAGGTTTGGTTTCTGGGATTTGTTATAAATATTAAATTATTTAATTATTTTTGTTAATAATTAAAGATTTATATGAAATTTAATTAGTTTAATAATGATTTTAACATATCATTATATTCTAAATAAGTTGTAGACGTTATTTAAACATGTAAGTTTATATTTAATTTTTGTAAGATTTTATAAATATTTAAATTTATAAAATCAAATTTTGCATTTATATTATCAGGATTAATCCATAAATAATATAATGTCCATTAATAATTTAATGGTTTAAATTATTATAATAAAAATCCATTTTTATAAAGATAACAATTTGTAATAATTATTTAAATAAATAAATAAATAAGGTTTAAAGAAATAAATTTCCAGAAATTAATTATATAATTTCTAAAATTACCAAAGTTTGTAAAAACTATTTTTATAATTTTTCAGAATTTTTCTATATTTTTAAAAGTCTCAAAAAGGCTTTAAAAAAATATGTTGGTGGCCGGGTTCGAACCCGTGACCTCCAACCCAATTGCACACGCACCAAACCAGTGAGCCAAGGGATTCACCCGCGGTAATATTGGTTTTCATTTAGTTTTAAACTCTGTTTTCAATTTACCCCCAAATCGTATGAACCCTAGTTCATAGATCGATCAAATTGAACATTAAATCAATAACAATTACTGAAATAGACATGGGGCTTTGATTCCCCATGTAATTTCGTGCATGTAAATATGTTTAATTTACCAGAATGATGTCGAATTGATGGTGAACACTTGATGAACAGTCGCGACTATACAAAGATTGATTCCAGTGGCAAACGTTGATGATAATCAAATTCCTTCTACAGGAAGTTTCTAATTGTTCTAATGATGAAAGCCCTATGTTAATTTTGTGAAATAGAACTCAGAAAGTGGAATTCAACTATGTTGCAGGTCGACGATGAAGGTGTTGATAGAATGTGGTGTTTGTGCTTGATTTATACTAAATTGAATGTAGTGGAAGCTTAGAGACGACAAAAGGATCGTGAATATGCGATTTCTTTTGGGTATTAATATCGTTTAGTGCGTTTTCTTAGTGGTGGTCGGCCGAAAAATTAGGTTCAGTGGATGATCCGCACAATCGATCCAATTATTCAAATTGGTGTGGCCCATGAGTTCGAGGCACTCACGCGATTCGATTGGGACCGGTTTCATGTAAAATAGTCAAGTATTGATTGGGTTTTGGGGTCGCCGGAGGGCCGCTGGAGACGGTGGCCGGAGAATCGAAGGGGGCGGGCGGGTGGTTTGGGATTTTTAAAATTTACAAAATTGGTCCCTATGGTTTTGAATCTTATCATTTTATGTAAAAACCTTTTAATTAAGTTTCTTAAACTACAAGTTTAACCCCTAGACTTATAAATCCAATTTTTAATAAACTTTTATAAATTATTATTATTAGTAATATTATTATTATTATTATTATTATTGTTATTATTAATATTAGTGAGAACTCAGATGATGAGTGCATAGTAGGCTATGTGGATGCGGACTATGCAAAGGACTTAGATAAAGGGAGATCAGTTACTAGTTATGTGTTCAAAGTGTTTGGTAGTGTGGTCAGTTGGAAGGCTTCTTTGCAGCATGTTGTTGCTTTATCCACTACCGAGTCTGAGTATATTGCTCTTACTGAGGCTGTAAAAGAGTCACTTTGGCTTAAACTGTAGCTGAGTTGCTTGGAAAGCTTGATGTGTCTGCAGTGGTGTTGTGTGACAATCAAGGGGCAGTTCAATTGTCACACCCTCAAATTCCGGGTCTGGAATTTATCACGAAGGAGTGAACAAACAGGATCGAACATATTAGTCACACATGAGATGCAGTTATCTATATGATAAATTTTAGATAATCATTCCATTGATAATCAGAGTAATAAATATTATACGTAGCGGAAATAAAAGATAAATTGTTTCTTAACGACACGTCTAATCATATCTCAAATAATAAGCAATATGTATCTTGAGCTCTTATATGATCCTATGTGCATGTCCATAAGCTCCTAGTAGATACCTGAGAATACATGTAAAATCAAGTGTCAACATAGGGTTGGTGAGTTCATAGGTGAGTAAAACATAAATGATAAACCATTAATTATCATCAAAGTAGGATTTACTGTAAAAGTATGAGTATAACTACCCACTGGTATCACTTTGTATATGAATAGCCTGTCGGAACCCTTTTATAAGGTGAACCCGCTATCCCACATACTAACTAAGTACAAGCCAACAAATCCTTCACATAGGAATTGCCCATGTATCAGAGTTTATTATCTATTTTATTTGTATATTATATTAGTTATAATAATTTCAAATCAGAGGGAGCAAATCCTCCTTTACATTTATCCTCATATGGGTTGTAAGTGGAACTATAATAACAAACTTTACATATAGTGCACATCTACCTTCTCAACACAAAACAGTCATACCGAATGACTTATAAGATCTTTGTGCATCTTGGTAAGGACCACATGTCCAAACCTTAGTGGGGGTAAGTCACACCCCGATAGTACTATCCAAAAGATCTCTGCTTGTTTATAGTCCAGTACACAGAGAAGGATTTTCATTATAACCATATGTAATCATAAATGTGATCAATTATTATTTAACATAATACACAAAATAATTTGAAATTGCAATTACAACATGTATTCCTCCCCAAAATATTTAAATGATTAAAAAGGGTATGAACTCACCTCGGTTCTTGTGTGTTGTTGACAAGCTAGTAAATTCCTCCTAAGGAATTATAATTCACATAAGCAAATAGATACAAATCCATAACCTAAATAAGTTAGATCTTGAACCTGGAGTTCAATTAATCTACGGTTTGGTTTTCTGAGATTTGTTATAAACATATAATTAAATCATTTAATTATTTTTGTTAATTCTTTAATAACTAAAGATTTGTATTTCATAATATTTGATTAATTTAGTAATGAGTTTAACATGTCATTATGTTCTAAATAAATTTTAGACATTATTTAAATATGTAAGTTTGTATTTAATTTAGTAAGATTTTATAAATAAATTTATAAAATCTAATTTTTATTTGTCTTATCAAATAAGTAATGTTTACAAGTTTTAATTTATTATTAATCTACACCTTTAATTAGTATATTTTATAACAAACGACCTGAAGTAACGCTTGTAAATAATTTGTGAATTTATAAAATATATATGTAATTGCAATTAAAAATAACTATTTATAATGTTTTATTAAATAATGTTTTATTTAACAAATGTTAAGGTTTTTAAACAAATAAATTTATAGAAATTGGTTAAATACTTTCATAAAATTAAATTTATAAAACTGATTTTTTTTGTAATTTTTAGAATTTTTATATAACCTTTTAAGGGCCAAAAAGGCATTTTTTTAAAAAAAGTGGGGGTAGCCGGGTTTGAACCCGGGACCTCCATTGTGTAATGTACGTGTGTAACCGGTGAACCAAGGGTCGTGGCCGCGGCATATCTTGGTTCTTAAAACTTAAAAGCAATGTTACCAAACAATCCCCAAATCCGGATGAACCCTAGGTTCGTTTGGATCCAAGTCGAAAGCCAAATCGACTATAATCAAGAAATTTAACTTGGGGCTTTTAATCCCCAAGTAAAACCGACTGCAATGATGTGATTACCTTACTCGGTTAGTTTTGATTCAGGGGTACACGGTATTGATACAAGTCGCGACCGAAGGGAATCAAGTGGGGTGTTTTTGTGTTTGTTTCAGATGAAACTGTGGGTTGTTTTCGATTAGATATAGGTAGGTGATTGTTCACTTTTGATTAATTTGATTATAGTTGAGGTTTAGTGCGATCTGAACCTGTAAAGCGGCCGACCAACGCGGGGAAGCAATCAGGATGAATCGCACTACAATTTTTAAACAAATTTTGGGGCTCAGGTTCGAATATTGCACATGATGTTGTCGGTAGTGTTCTTTTGAGCTGGATTCGACTAAATTTGTGTATTTGGCTTCGCCGGAGGATCGCCGGAGGCGGTGCCGGAGGTGAAGGTGGTCGACGGCGGGGGTGATGGTATTTTTTAAAAAAAATTACACTTTAGCCCCCTGTAGTTTACATTGCTTGTAATTTTATGTTAAAGCTTTTAAAACAAGTTTTAAAACTAATATTTTTCACCCTAAACTTTTAGGATTTAGTTTTTAATAATAAATTTTATTATTAGTATTATTATTATTATTTATTTAACATTTTAAGCTCGACTAGATAATTAAATTTTACATATAACACATAAATTTATTTTAAAAAATAAACACAAACAAGTTTAAGAAATTACTTGTTTAAACCCTATAGTTTAATTAAAGGTAACGAAATTTTTCCGGGTTGTCACATCAATTGTCCAAGAATGGTGTATTTCATGAAAGGACAAAGCATATCAATGTTAAGTTGCATTTTATTAGAGAGGTTGTCAATTCTGGTAGAGTTTTGATTAAACAGATTTATACATCTCTTAATGCTGCTGATATGTTAACTAAGTCCTTGCCTGGGTCTAAGTTCTCGTATTGTGTAAAGGCTCTTAACATTGCTTAATGTTTTGACTTTGCACTAAGGTGGAGGTTGTTGAAAATAGTGCTTCAGTCAAAGTTTAGAGGGGTGTTTGTGTCTATTTTCAATGTGTAAGGGGGTGATTGAATATGCTTGTTAATTCTTGTTAGCAGGTAGTTAAGAGTTAGTTAGTCTTAATGAGGTTTAGATATATAGAAAGCAATAAGTCTAATTCTGTAATATCTTCTTCTTCTTCATTGAGAAGTCTTGATAGTAAAGATTCAATCGTTCATAGTTATCTTTTCTTTCGCATTGTCGTTGCTTTACTTCGATTGATAGTGTGCTCCGAATTCGTTTTTCTTCAACAATATATATCTAGAATAGCAATTGAATCTTCAACCATTGTAGATGAATTAGAATACTAAAAATTATATAAAGTAGTTTTTTACTTTAACCGAACAAACAAACATGAATAAGAGCTTGTTTGTTTATGTTTATTACTTTAACCGAACAAACGAATGAACATGAACGCCTGTACGAAATTTTTTTTCCAGTCATGTTAGTTCGTTAAGAGACTGCATATGTTCGTACTCGTTTATGTTCAACTGTTGATATTCTAGATGTACATAAGCAAACACAAACGCATACTAATTAAAAGTAAAGAATAATACGAGTTCGACTTCTTTGAATGTACATATAAACGAATATTAATGAACAAACATAATCGAATCCTAGTGAACAAATGTTAATGTATATAAATGAATGAACTGAACATGTTTTTATGCTCGTTTTTTTATTTGACAACTTTGGCTCTTGTACATGCCTACATGTAAATATGTAATAGAATCAAATCTTCAGCAAAAGAATTGATAAACAATTACCTTATGACATGTTATCCAGCTTATGATCCGAAGAACTCTCGTTTCGTTTTCGAATTCAACAAAGAACTTTTGCTACCATTTGTATCTGATTCAAGTTAAATAGAGCATGATGCAGTCACAAAAGCATAAAGATCAAAGTGAAAGAAGATGTAGAAGACAAGGAGTATAACAAGCTTTGTGTCTTTGTAAATCCAAATTTAACACCAACCACATTAGTTCAAACATATTTTCTATTTTTTTAAACGAAGTAAAAATATCAGATTATTATATTTTTCTACATAAATGCTGAAGACTTGCATTTGGTTCTCAAGGTTTTTTGATTTTTAGTTTTTTCTAGTAAACTTTTTCATGATAATTTATACATACATAAATATATATGAATTGATGTTGATATATGAATTAGAAAATTTCATAACTATCTTATCTAAAAGGTCAATCACAAAGGAACTAGTATAATAACAAAGTCTTCTTTCATTTCATGATAGTGACACACTAAGAATATTCCACCTAATTGTTATTTTAATAGTTTAAAAATGTGCGAAACAATAACCGGAGAATTTCTACAACTACTTGCAAAGTCTGAAATCTTTAATTAGTTGTATTTTATTTGGTTTTTATATTTTGCAAAACAATAACCGGAGAATTTCTAAACACTTATACCTTGTATAGGTCGTATGGAGTGTTTGTTTCGCTCGTATGAGTTGTCCAAACGGGTACGAGTGGTGCTCACACAAATCACACTGCTCGTATCAGAAGTTTTTCGTTACATGGCTGTATGAGAGGGTGTTCACATCATCGTACGGGTCGTTTGATATGTTTGACTAATTAATAATAGTTTGCTTACGTGACAACACAAACCCTTGATTTATAAAAGTTATTACTTATTATAAATAACAAGCCAAGCCGTCTTTTGAGTTATAGCTAACGAACAACTCGTAATGTAAACTTGAAATGCTATTTGTTATGATTAAGGGTTGGAATGAGTCCAACACTTCATTAGTTTGATACGACTCAACTCTAAATTAAAATTAAATTTAATAAACAAGTTTGGGATCAATACCCAGTCCAAATGAACCTACTACTTGTATAAATAAAGTTACATATATAATATTATTTATAACTATATAAAAATATTAACATCTATAATTATGATAAAAAGAACCTGGAAATGTTATAAGTATATATATGATGTTTAATATAATCATAGTAATAATATAAAAAGTAATCAAACAGTAAATTAGTAGAATTTTTATTCATGAGCTAAGTTCAATCTTTAGCCTTTAACGAGCCATCACTACTAGAAAACTGTTAATAGATGACGCACAAAAGATGACGCGCGAAAAAAGATGACGCGCATTTACGCGTATCATAAATTATTTGTCATTTTTTAAAATTTTCTTAGAAAGGATGACACGCATTTTTACGTGTCATCTTAATGTGTCATTTTTAAAAAATTTTATAATAATATATTACTATGCGCGCGACCTGCGCAGCTTCATTCCAAACACTTCGATCTCCCGCTTCATTTCAAAACACTTCCCCCACCGCCGACCTGCCCCTTTGTAAGGATCAAACATTTGGATTACACTATAGTTTAGAGATGAACAACATGGAGTACGTGTGTTTACATGCCTGCTGAAAATGAAGTGTGCGAAGAAGACAACTGCATGCATTTTCGCATGCGAAAATGAGACAATTCGCATGCATGCGAAAATACATGCATGCGAAAGGCAGGCAGACAGGCGAGTCGCATATGCACGCGAAGGCAGGCGATTCGCATAACCAAGCGAAATGGTGATGCGAATCGCATGCGAATTCTCCATGCAAAAACTCGCAGACTTGTATATATTTGTACATACGATTTCAGTTTTAGGTGTGCTTCAATTTACCAAAAGTTAGTCTAGATAGGTTTGTGTTTTCTCTGTTTATTTCGCTCAATTGAGCAGATCACCGTTGTGTGATTTTCCACCCTCGGGTGAGATCGATCTTGTATCGATTATCATTGTAATCGTTCTTCATTGAATAAACATTTCAATTACAATGATTTTGTTGTAAACACTGAAAACCCTTGGTTATCTAGAATTGCTTTGAAGTTGATTGTTCACCCGTCCTCGCGAGATATCAAGTGCAACCAATCAAACGAAGTGAGATCGATCGGATTCAGGACTTTACATTTGGTATCAGAGCAAGGTGTTGCTCTTGATACAACAGATTATTATTCCGCGATCTTCCGTTCGAGGACGTTAAACAAGCTCAACAGTCCGCACACCAAGTGTTTGTGAAAATGCTCAAGTGACTTTGTTGCATGATTTTATGAAGATTTGAAGCTCTAAAGTTGCTGCATCAAAGTCAATTTTCAAGTGTGCGAGAACCTTCATTAGAAAGGTTTTGTTGAAGATTGAAGAATTCAAAACTATAGCATAATCCAAGGGGGAGATTGTAAGGATCAAACCTGTGGATTACACTATAGTTTAGAGATGAACAACTTGGAGTACGTGTGTTTACATGCCTGCTGAAAATGAAGTGTGCGAAGAAGACAACTGCATGCATTTTCGCATGCGAAAATGAGACAATTCGCATGCATGCGAAAATACATGCATGCGAAAGGCAGGCAGGCAGGCGAGTCGCATATGCACGCGAAGGCAGGCGATTCGCATAACCAAGCGAAATGGTGATGCGAATCGCATGCGAAATCTCCATGCGAAAACTCGCAGACTTGTATATTTGTACATACGATTTCAGTTTTAGGTGTGCTTCAATTTACCAAAAGTTAGTCTAGATAGGTTTGTGTTTTCTCTGTTTATTTCGCTCAATTGAGCAGATCACCGTTGTGTGATTTTCCACCCTCGGGTGAGATCGATCTTGTATCGATTATCATTGTAATCGTTCTTCATTGAATAAACATTTCAATTACAATGATTTTGTTGTAAACACTGAAAACCCTTGGTTATCTAGAATTGCTTTGAAGTTGATTGTTCACCCGTCTTCGCAAGATATCAAGTGCAACAAGCAAACGAAGTGAGATCGATCGGATTCAGGACTTTACATTTGGTATCAGAGCAAGGTGTTGCTCTTGATACAACGGATCATTATTCCGCGATCTTCCGTTCGAGGACGTTAAACAAGCTGCAAGTTATCCGGTTTCATCAAGGAATGCGAAACCGAGAACACACACGAAACAGATTCAGATTGCAAGATCTTTTGAAGTTTTGAAGCTCCACAGTTGTTTCAACGAGCCGCTGATGCGAGAACCTTCCATAGAAAGGTTTTGTTGAAGTTTGAAGACCTCAAAACTATAGCATAATCCAAGGGGGAGATTGTAAGGATCAAACATTTGGATTACACTATAGTTTAGAGATGAACAACATGGAGTACGTGTGTTTACATGCCTGCTGAAAATGAAGTGTGCGAAGAAGACAACTGCATGCATTTTCGCATGATATTTTCGCGTCAGGTTCTCGCATGAACAAATCGCATGAATGCGATTTGTTCTTCTTTCGCATGACATCTCGCATGCATGCGAGTTGTCTTCCTTTCGCATGGAGTTTTCGCGTGCGATTCGCATCACCATTTCGCTTGGTTATGCGAATCGCCTGCCTTCGCGTGCATATGCGACTCGCCTGCCTGCCTGCCTTTCGCATGCATGTATTTTCGCATGCATGCGAATTGTCTCATTTTCGCATGCGAAAATGCATGCAGTTGTCTTCTTCGCACACTTCATTTTCAGCAGGCATGTAAACACACGTACTCCAAGTTGTTCATCTCTAAACTATAGTGTAATCCACAGGTTCGAAATCTCCATGCGAAAACTCGCAGACTTGTATATATTTGTACATACGATTTCAGTTTTAGGTGTGCTTCAATTTACCAAAAGTTAGTCTAGATAGGTTTGTGTTTTCTCTGTTTATTTCGCTCAATTGAGCAGATCACCGTTGTGTGATTTTCCACCCTCGGGTGAGATCGATCTTGTATCGATTATCATTGTAATCGTTCTTCATTGAATAAACATTTCAATTACAATGATTTTGTTGTAAACACTGAAAACCCTTGGTTATCTAGAATTGCTTTGAAGTTGATTGTTCACCCGTCTTCGCAAGATATCAAGTGCAACAAGCAAACGAAGTGAGATCGATCGGATTCAGGACTTTACATTTGGTATCAGAGCAAGGTGTTGCTCTTGATACAACGGATCATTATTCCGCGATCTTCCGTTCGAGGACGTTAAACAAGCTGCAAGTTATCCGGTTTCATCAAGGAATGCGAAACCGAGAACACACACGAAACAGATTCAGATTGCAAGATCTTTTGAAGTTTTGAAGCTCCACAGTTGTTTCAACGAGCCGCTGATGCGAGAACCTTCCATAGAAAGGTTTTGTTGAAGTTTGAAGACCTCAAAACTATAGCATAATCCAAGGGGGAGATTGTAAGGATCAAACATTTGGATTACACTATAGTTTAGAGATGAACAACATGGAGTACGTGTGTTTACATGCCTGCTGAAAATGAAGTGTGCGAAGAAGACAACTGCATGCATTTTCGCATGCGAAAATGAGACAATTCGCATGCATGCGAAAATACATGCATGCGAAAGGCAGGCAGACAGGCGAGTCGCATATGCACGCGAAGGCAGGCGATTCGCATAACCAAGCGAAATGGTGATGCGAATCGCATGCGAATTCTCCATGCAAAAACTCGCAGACTTGTATATATTTGTACATACGATTTCAGTTTTAGGTGTGCTTCAATTTACCAAAAGTTAGTCTAGATAGGTTTGTGTTTTCTCTGTTTATTTCGCTCAATTGAGCAGATCACCGTTGTGTGATTTTCCACCCTCGGGTGAGATCGATCTTGTATCGATTATCATTGTAATCGTTCTTCATTGAATAAACATTTCAATTACAATGATTTTGTTGTAAACACTGAAAACCCTTGGTTATCTAGAATTGCTTTGAAGTTGATTGTTCACCCGTCCTCGCGAGATATCAAGTGCAACCAATCAAACGAAGTGAGATCGATCGGATTCAGGACTTTACACCCTTCCACCGCCGGACGCCCCTCCCACCGCCGGTCGCGACCACCACATTGCCACCGCCGACCTTCCACCGCCGGCCGCAACCCCCCACCACCACCATCGACCCTTCGACCCGCAGCCCCAATCGACCCGCAGCCCTAAATCGACTTCACCCCAGCCCCAATCGACCCGCATCCAGCTGACGACCTTCCACCGCCGGTCGCGACCACCACACTGCCACCGCCGGCCGCAACCCCCCACCACCACCATCGACCCTTTGACCCCGCAGCCCCAATCGACCCACCCGCAACCCTAATTCGACTTCACCCCAGCCCCAATCGACCTCATCCAGCCTCAATCGACCTCACCCAACCCTCACCGCCGCTCGGCCAGCCCCAATCGATGCATATTTTAATATCGCAGGTTCTTGTGTAGCTGTGACACAGACTTTGTGCTTCATTTCAGGTTTGTTAGACTGATCCACATAAACGCATTTGATTTTGTTGGACTAATCTTGATAGCTTAATAGTTGGAGGGGTCGTTTAGTAAATTTATTTTATTTGTTTGTGTCGGTTGAGTATAAGGAGCATAGCCGGCTCTGAGGAGGGGCAAAGTGCACATCCGTCCGGAGACCACTCGCGCAGAGGCACATATTTAAAACTTTCTTCTAGTATTATATATATTTTTTCTAATAAATTAATTATAAGTTATAAGTCAATCAAAAACTTAATATGATTACATTTTAGATTGGATATATATTTTTGGGCTTATTTTATTAACCCAATTAGTTAACTACATGTCCGTTAAAAAACATAATACCCAAATCTTATGGGTCATAATCTATTGTTATTTGTTATTTTGTTTAATCATGTTTATATAGTGAATTAACTCAATTGAGCAGCTCACATAAAATAGAAATCGAGGCATTCACAAGTGAAACAGCAGAAGACTGGCATGCAAAGCGGGAGGGCCTTTGTGCGACTGCTAACTTGTTAGTTGTTTGTGGAATTGCGGCTTCACGAGTTATCAGTTAGCCATTATAATATGCCATTGCAGTACTATAATTTTGCTATGTTTATTGGTAAAACGTTTGTTTTCACTAAAAGAAACTAGTTTATATAATTTAATTCATTAGGATACAACGGCCTTTTTTCCGGCTCGTCTAGGGTACTAAAATCCTTAGGACCAACTCTGATTAGGTGCTTACTTGATTTATTTTCTGGTTTTATTTAGAGTGATATTTTGTTCCTAGATCGAAAGATTTATATTTGGTCAAATATGAACAAAACTATTATGTTTAAGTAATGCGGAAGCGAATACAGTAAAACATTTTAACAATAGTTTTGAACCACACAAACACGTGTCCAATCCAGTTTATGTAAAGCAAATGCAAATTATGTCTTGAGGACAGTTTGTGATGAATGCTGGATGACATGCGGTAGATGTTGTGCTTCTAAACGTGCCATATCAATGTCCTGAGAGAAAACATGCAAAAATCTCAGTACAAGACTGGTGAGTTCACAGGTTTATCAGAAAACAGTAATTATCAGTAATGAAGTTCCCGGATTATATAATCCGTCAAGTATGTAATTCCCGGATTATGTAATCCGTCAAGTATGAAATCCCCGGATTTATCAATCCGATATGTATAATGAAATCCCCGGATTTATCAATCCGATAAGTATAATGAAATCCCCGGATTTATCAATCCGATAAGTATAATGAAATCCCCGGATTTATAATTAAAGCATATAATGGGTAGCTAGTCCATAATGATCACTATGTGTATGAAGGCGCGGCCGAACTGACATGTAATCAAATAATAAACCAGGCCCGGATGTGGATCACACCACAACACTTGTAATTAGGCTAACCGTTCACCCGTTTGACGAACGTTGTGCTAGCGCGACTAGCCCGGGTGGGGTATGTCAATCCCAGTAGTACTACTAACAATTACCTCGTTAAGTCCATATTAACGGTCCGTTGGGCAAGTATACCCCATAGTATCAAGTATATGCAGTATTACAAAAATCCAATGTAATGTAACTTTTATGAAAACAGCATGTTTCTCTCCCCCAAAAGAGTGTATAAGTAAAAGTGGGGCTGTAAACTCACCTGAATATGATGTAATGAAATGAACAGGAGCTTCAAAGAATACGGGCAATGCACGATCAAACACGATCAAATACCTATTATTAATTTGTAATTTAAGTCTTTAAAATGCGTTCAACGAGAATAGATACATTCAGTCGGTTCGGGTCGGTTCGGTTCGGGTCTGATGCGCGACTCACATTATAAGTATATGTGTATATATTTTTCCCTTACTTTTACCTAATGTGATTAAACTTGAGAATATATATACACACACACAATTAATGTTAGTATTCTATGATTATTTACATATCTATATGCTTATAGTCACATGTTCACACTTAATCATACATATTCATGCTCACATACTATATACGTAGACATACATATGCTTGAACCATTACACACAGTGCACCACATTATATATATATATATATATATATATATATATATATATATATATATATATATATGTAAAGGCACACTTATATACATAAAACATTCACACTGCAATATATATGTTTATATATATGATGGCACAACACATGATCCATGCATACACAAGCTGAATCCATTCACAGCAACCTGTTGTGTTCCCTTCAAACACACACAATACACACACAAGCACACATATATTATATACATACACGCACCTTCACACACTCCGATCATACACAGTGACATACAAATATATGTATCCATTTACACACAAAACATTTATACACACATATAACACACATATACATACATCTACCCATACACGGTGTAAAACATACATACACACATATTCATCGCGTACACAGCAGCCGAAGGCTGCTGTGTTCGTCCTTCCTGCGCAACATATATACATACATACACAACCTACGCACACATATATATACGTACATATACAACAGCATACACATACGAATAGAAACGTATACATACATACGCAGCAACATACAGTCACGCACACAGCAGCATACGTACATACGCAGCAATATACATACATACGCAGCAACGTACAGTCACGCACACAGCAGCATACGTACATACGCAGCAATATACATACATATACACACATCAGCTTATACATATGCACACAACATATACGTACACGCACACAGCATATACATACACGCACACAGCAGCCTTCGGCTGCTGTGTTCTGTTTCTCAACACACATATCCACGGGTACATACATACACATCGCAGAAACATACATACATTTCGCACAAGATCGAACACATACATTCACGTACACAGCAACTAAGACTGCTGTGTTTGCTTCTTGTGGCAACACCCACACACACAATATACATGTTTATATATAGGTTGCACACACACAGCATCATATATATGCATACAAATAGCATATATACATACTCGCACAGCATATATACATATAGACACGCACAACACAGCAGGCTGCTGTGCTTGTGCCTTCTCTCGATTGGAATCCCAAAAACATATGCATACGTTCAAGATACATACATACGCATATACATACGCATCCACCCGTTGCGTACAAAGCCACGAAAGGGCCCGATTCAGCCAAACCAATCACGACTATATAACGAAACGAAACGAAACGAAACGGAGTTCATAACGACCGGTTACCTTCGAAACGAGTACACGGCGAGACGGGGACGTCAAACGGTGGCTACCGGTGGCGGAGAAGGGTCGCCGATGGAGGTCTTCGATCGCGAGTCGTCTGTCGAAGGAGGGCTTGTGCGGGCGAGTGGAGTGATCGACGGTAGTAGGGTGCTCGGCGGTCGACGGCAGAAGATCCGAGGGAGGTTCTAGGGTTTGTGAAAGAGAGGTGAAGGGGAGTTGGTGAGGAAGAGAGCTGGTTAAGAAACAGGGGAGGAGAGGCGGTGAGGAGGAGGAAATATATGAGATAAAGTGAAATTTGTTTGTTATATGGTTGTGATTGCAGAAAACATGGAGTAGTGGCCCTCAAATTCTTCCATTAACACAAAAGCAGACAATCCTCTATTATTATTATTATTATTATTATTATTTATTATTATTATTATTATTATTATTATTATTATTATTAGTTTTGTTATTATTATTATTATTATAAAATATAATAAAATGAAAAAAAAAAACTCGGGTTGTCACATTATCCCCTTGTTGAAGGAATTTTCGTCCCGAAAATTGGAACACTGGGGTTGATAAACAAGTATAAGAAGAATTCGGTTAAACCGATAAATAAACTATGAAAATACATGAGGACAGTTAATACACACAGTGAGTTAACGAGCTTAATGCTAACTGACGTACTGGTTAGTGCCAGATGTCACTCGCATTCACCACATGATCTTCAACAAGAAGAATCTTAGGTTTCCTTTCTGATTTGGGAATATCTTGAATGTTTCTAGCACTTTTGTTCATCAGAAGGTGGTCATGAAACCATCGGCAGCTCATAGTGATTCTCTTTTTCTTTCATGATGCAGTTTGCGTTTTCACTTTCTGAGGTAAACTTTGAAGAGTTGATGTCATCATCTGATGACTCGTTGTCAGTTATATCATTAAATCCATCTGTATCATCTGAGCTATCACACGCATGCGAAACTTTATGAGATAGAACAAATGTGAAAGTAAACCCACAATGTTCTTTGCTTGATATCGTGAGATATCACAGTATCCTTCAGTTGAGAGGATTTCATGCTGAAGTTCAGTTGGAGTTAGGTTCTGAAGGTATATCCACGAACAAGTGCGGATATTTAGACTTCATCTGATCCTCCCGTTCCCATGTAAATTCTGGTCCCCGTTTAGAGTTCCATCTTACGCGCACAATGGGAATTTTGCTACGCTTTAGTGTCTTGACCTCTCGATCCATGATCTCCACTGGTTCTTCGATGAAATGTAGTTGATCATCTATCTTTAATTCCTCCAAAGGCACTATCAATGATTCATCAGACATACATTTCCTCAGATTGGATACGTGAAACACATCATGTATCCCCCTGAGTTCTTCAGGTAAATTTAATTGATAGGCTACAGGGCCAATCCGTTTGATAATCTCGAATGGCCCCACGTATCTTGGGCTTAACTTCCCACGCTTTCCAAAGCGTATTACACCTTTCCAGGGTGAGACTTTCAACAGTACTTTGTCACCAACCCGAAACTCCAATGGTTTACGACGCTTGTCAGCGTAACTCTTTTGTCGATCACGTGCTGCTGCCATACGGTTACGAATTTGCACGATCTTCTCAGTCGTTTCGTGCACAAGTTCGGGTCCTGTAAGTTGGCTTTCTCCTACTTCTGCCCAACAGATAAGTGATCGACACTTACGTCCATACAATGCTTCAAATGGAGCTGCCTTGATCGAGGTGTGATAACTGTTATTATAGGAGAACTCAACCAATGGTAGATGAGTTTCCCAACTGCTGCCAAAATTGATCACACAGGCACGCAACATGTCTTCCAGTGTTTGGATTGTACGCTCACTTTGACCATCGGTCTGCGGGTGATATGCAGTACTCATATCCAGCCGCGTTCCTAATGATCGTTGTAATGATTGCCAGAAGTGAGAAGTGAACCGAGCGTCACGATCAGAAATGATAGATATTGGTACGCCATGCCAGGAGACTATTTCCCTTAAATAGATACGTGTTAGCTTCTCCATTCGATCAGTCTCTCGGATTGCCAGAAAGTGTGCGGATTTCATTAAGCGATCTACTATAACCCAAATGGTATCGCATCCGCTGGGAGTTTTGGGTAACTTCGTGATCAAGTCCATTGAGATCTGCTCCCATTTCCACACCGGAATTTCCGGTTGTTGGAGTAAACCGGATGGTCTCTGGTATTCCACCTTAACCTTGGAACAAGTTAGGCATCGGCTTACGTACGTGGCTATCTCCGCCTTCATTTTCGGCCACCAGTAAAATTCTTTCAGGTCCTGATACATCTTGTCTGAACCTGGATGGATCGAGTAACGTGACTTATGAGCTTCATCCATTATCAGCTCTCGCAAGTTCCCGTACTGTGGTACCCAGATCCGTTTCATAAAGTAACGGATTCCATCAGCTTTAACCTCCAATTGTTTCTCCATGCCTCACATGGATTCTGCTTTGAGATTCTCCGTCTTTAAAGCCTCAGATTGAGCATCTTTGATTTACATTGGTAGGTCAGAGTGGATAGTCATTTGTAATGCGCGCACCCGACGAGGCTTTAGGGTTTCCTTACGACTAAGGGCATCAGCTACCACATTAGCCTTACCCGGATGGTACTTGATCACACAGTCATAATCATTGAGTAATTCTAACCATCGTCGTTGCCGCATATTTAGTTCCTTCTGGTTAAATATGTGCTGGAGGCTCTTATGATCTGTATAGATCGTGCACCTGGTTCCGTATAGGTAGTGCCTCCAGATTTTCAAGGCAAACACTACAGCTCCTAGTTCTAGATCATGCGTTGTATAGTTCTTCTCATGCACCTTGAGCTGTCTAGATGCATAAGCTATGACTTTGTCACGTTGCATCAATACACACCCCAAACCTTGGATGGATGCATCACAGTAAACAACAAAGTCATCAGTTCCTTCTGGTAAAACTAGGATTGGTGCGCTGCAGAGTTTGTCTTTAAGCGCCTGAAACGCTGTTTCCTCTTTGCTACCCCACTTATAAATTGTTCCCTTATGAGTCAGGGCAGTCAAAGGTTGTGCCAATTTAGAAAATCCTTCAATAAATCTCCGGTAATAGCCTGCCAAACCAAGGAATTATCGCACCTCAGTAGGCGTCTTTGGTGCCGGCCAATCCTTGATTGCTTTAATCTTTGAAGGATCAACATGTATTCCCTTTTCATTCACCACGTGCCCAAGGAATTGCACTTCACGCATCCAGAAGTCACATTTTGAGAACTTTGCGTAAAGCTGTTCATCTCTTAGCAATTCCAGTATGGTTCTCAAATGTTCTTCATGATCTTCCTTATTACGGGAGTAGATTAGTATGTCATCAATGAAGACAATGACAAACTTATCCAGATAAGGTTTGCAGACACGGTTCATGAGGTCCATGAAAACTGCTGGGGCATTGGTCAGCCCAAAAGGCATCACGGTGAACTCATAGTGCCCATAGCGTGTGCAAAATGCAGTCTTGGAGATGTCTTCCTCTCGAACCCTCAACTGATGATAACCTGATCTCAAGTCAATCTTGGAATAGTAGCTAGATCCTTGCAACTGGTCGAACAAATCATCAATGCGTGGAAGTGGATACCTATTCTTGATTGTCACCTTGTTCAGTTCGCGGTAGTCAATACACATCCTGAAGGTTCCATCTTTCTTTTTAACGAAAAGCACTGGAGCTCCCCAAGGTGAAGAGCTGGGACGTATGAATCCTTTGTCTAACAACTCTTGCAATTGCTTAGATAGCTCTTGTAGTTCGTTCGGTGCTAGACGGTACGGCGCCCGAGCGATCGGAGTTGCTCCTGGTGCTAGTTCAATTTGAAATTCTACCTGTCTGTGTGGAGGAAGGCCAGGTAGGTCTTCGGGAAATACCTCAGGAAAGTCTCTAACAACAGGAATATCTTCAACTCGCCTTTCATCCGCCTTCGGTTCAGTAACAAGTGCCAACAAAGCAAGGTGTCCTTTTCTGAGACATTTCTGAGCCTTCAAATAGGATATGATGCCGACTACCGCACCCACCTTTTCACCTTCCGCAATAAGAATTTCATCGTCCGAAATAGGTAACTTGATCAGCTTCTCCTTGCAGACGATCTCAGCACTATTCTGGGATAACCAATCCATCCCGACGACTACATCGAAGCTTCCTAGTGTGACAGGAATAAGGTCTATGTTGAAGGTGTGTCCGGTTAAGCCTAGCTTACAGTTTTTAAACACTTGTGTTGTTGTTATCGTCCTACCATCAGCTATTTCTATGGCATAATTAGAACTCAAATCAGTAGGCACCATCCCTAGTCTTTTACTAAACTTGGTGGACACATAACTCTTATCAGCACCAGAGTCAAATAAAACAGAGGCATAACACCCATTAATAGAGAATCTACCAGATACTACAGTAGGGTCGTTTCGAGCCTCACCTGAGCCCATGATGAAGACTCTGCCTCTGCCACCGCCACCGCCACCACCATTGTTGTTGTTCTTGGGCTTATCAGCAGCACCATTATCACCATTCTTTTTCAGTCTCGGGCAATCCCTTTTCAAGTGTCCGGGTTGACCACATTCATAGCACACAGTCTGATTGTGGTTCTGCAGTTGTTGAGGTGCTTTTCCCGAGAGATTCACCCGGCAATACTTGGCAACATGCCCGAACTTCCCACACCTCTCACACGTGCTCCTTGTGCACTGTGCAGTATGATGGAGATGACATTTGTTGCACTTTGGAAGATTTCCCTGATAGCCGCCCGAATGAGAGGGTTGGGACTGATTAAACTTCTTGTGTTGAGGTTGATAAGTGGAGGATGAAGATTGCTTTCCGCTGGTAGATGGTTCCCATTTCCTCTTGTTATTGTGGAAACCAGATGCAGCACCTCGCGGGGGCAGTTTACCCTGCGCGACAGCCTGGTCGGTCAACTTGTGGGCCAGTTGAACAGCTTCCTGAATGGTAGCTGGTCTAGCAGTGGTGACCATGCTTTGAATTTCAGGTACTTGTCCGTTGATGTATCTTTCAACCCGTTTGTAAGTCGGGTTAATCATAGTAGGGCACAAAGTAGCCAACTCGTGAGAACGAGTTGTGTAGGCTTCGATTTCAGAACCTACCATCTTCAGGTTCCAAAATTCAGTTTCCAATTTTTGTATTTCATCTCGTGAACAGTACTCCTCTTTCAGCAGATCCTTGAATTCTACCCATGTTGTGGCGTTTGCAGTTTCAACGCCCAGCATCTGAACTTGTGTGTTCCACCAGCTTAGGGCAGCACCATCCAGTGTGCCAGCAGCATATTTTACCCTACTCCCAGCAGGGCAGTTGCAGATTTCGAACACCGATTCTAGCTTTTCGAACCAACGGAGCAGTCCCACCGCTCCCTCAGTTCCATTGAACGGGTTAGGTTTGTAGTCCATAAAGGACTTGTAGGTGCAAGTCGGTTGACCAATAGGGTTCTGCTGTGGAGGGGGTTGGTTTGCCAACGCCGCGGTGATACTATGATTGATTATCGCTGCCAATTCTGCAGGCGTCATTGAGATGTTACCTCTCTCGCGTCCACGTCCTCTTCCAGACATTCTTTACATTACCAAATATCAAAAGCTATTAGTCATATGAAAATAGTCCTTTTGTCTTGGAATAAAAAGGAAGAGAAATTCAAAGATTTAAAGAAATAGGCAAGCTAGAGAATCAGTCCGAATCCTAGGGATTAACACAAATGTCAGGGTTTGAATTCCGTCCAATATTCAAGGTAAGGGTAAGCATTCCTACAAGTAGAACTAATAGATAGTTTCCACATTCGTGGCTATGTTCTATGAAAACCGAGACTTTCTTGCTCAAAGTGTAGGAATGTTGACTTATACTGACTACAATGTTACCACCCGACCAGGTTCACCGGACTTAGCATGCACGACAAATCACAATTACGTGTGCACCCGTAATGGTAATTTGCTTTGC